>SJYX01016784.1:163956-179068 GCA_006410675.1 Oreotragus oreotragus | reverse complement strand
ATCTAATGACATCTGAACAACAACTGACCCCAAAAATCTGTGGAGAACACCGTTTCATTTGTCTCATATCTTTTTTAGCTTAAGGGTCTGTTGCCTGTAGTGGCAGGCAACACAGGCTCAGCAGCAGGCATCTGCCAACCTGGCTCCCTCTAGAATGCCGAGAGTACTCTGGCAATAAGGCAAAATGTAAGATGGGGGCTCCCAGCTGGCTCTGTGTCCACCTAATTTCTCCTGCTCTACATTTAAATTCTCGAAACCTTAAGCAATTCATTGTCAAACCTATTCTATCTTCTGCTTATATTCGAATCTATTATCCTTCAGACCATCGATTTGATGAGAGCAAAGAATTCTACTACCTTCGTAGATGTTCCTTAATATTACGTAACAGCCCAAATGGGAAAAGAATTTGGAAAAGAATAGATACACGTGTATGTATAACTGAATCACTTTACTATATACCTGAAAGTATCAGTGCATTGTTAACCAACTATACTCCAATATAAAATAAAAAGTGATAAAAAAGAATCTCCTGAGGAGCTTGACCAAAAACCAGTGGAAGTTTTATAGATCCATTTTCAAGCAACTCAGGAAGAGAAGGATAGATGCTAATAATCATCTGTCTCTAGTTGTTTTGGCCTTTTCTAATTAGATTCTCAAAAAAAAAAAAGCATAATATACTGATGTATAGGTCAAATTTCATTATAGTGATTACAATGATAAGCAACCTAAAGATAAATGTACTCTTCAATATAACCAAATGTTAGAACAACCATGTTATTATCCCCATTCCTCTCCCTTACCCCTGATAACTACTATCTGATCTTGTGCTACTACTGACTAAAGTGTTCTCTCTTTAGAACATATTGGTCCCAACTCTATATCTTACAGTAAACTGCAAAGGATGCCTCTCTTCAGCACTTTTCATGGTTGGAATAATCTACCTATACCCATAACACATATGTACTCTCTTTCAAACACACATATTTAAATCTTGATCTTCATGTAAATAATAATATTATTGAGGGTAAGCACTGGTGGTGGTTTAGCACTAAGTCATGTCTGACTGGCTCCCTATGGATTGTAGCCTGCCAGTCTCCTTGGTTCATGGGATTTCCCAGGCTAGAGTACTGGAGTGGGTTGCCATTCTCTTTTCCAGAGAATTTTCCTGACCCAGGGACTGAATCTCCATCTCGTCCATGGCAGACAGATGCTTTACTAAGGAGCCACCAGGCAAGCCCAAGTAAGCACTTATTATTTACTAAATATTGCCTAGCAAATATACACTAAGCATTGTATACTTGCACTGTGTATTTGTTTTACATAATAAGTATACTTGTAATGTATAATGCTCAAAATTCTCCAAGCCAGGCTTCAATAGTACATAAACCATGAACTTCCAGATGTTTAAGCTGGCTTTAGAAAAGGCAAAGGAAACAGAGATCAAATTGCCAGCATCCACTGGATCATTGAAAAAGCAAGAGAGTTCCAGTTTTATACACCCTTTTTGTGTTTCCTGTCTAGAGAATATCCTTTAGCATTTGTTGGAGAGTTGGTTAGACTACGGCCCACCAGGCGCCTCCGTCCATGGGATTTTCTAGGCAAGAGTGCTGGAGCGGGGTGCCACTGCCTTCTCCGTAATCCCTCTACTATTAGTATTTACCAAAGCCTTCCTTCTAGGAATTCTTGAGGCCATGTGCATATGTTCAGGCTTATCATTAACATCATTGAAAGCAATGCTGACTTAGTCATTCAGTATCTTCAATCCACCAGCTCTTATTATCTAGTATCATTTTTGTTGACTAAATCCAAGTGCTCAGGGGAGCTGGATTTCAGACAACAAGCCTGTTGGGTTGACCAGGCACTCTCCAAGGTCTTTGTGCTAGGTTAACTCTACTATTCTACAATACCTTGCCTATCATTCCAATTCCCTATTGTCTTGGAAGCACCAATGCCTACATGACAATAACCACTAAATAGTTTTTTCAATCCCTTTGTCCTGAGGAGGCAGATCCTATTCTCTCTATGCCTAAACACTGGTCTTTCAAAGGAAAGGTGGCCTGGAACCTCATTCCTGTCCTGCACTGAATTTCAAGTCTTGTGTATCATTTCTACTTCTTCCACTATATTGCATCTTCATTGAAAACAACATCAGCTGACCCTCAGCTAAGGTTGCCATTGCATGCTAGATTGCCTGGCTGCCTTTACAAAGGTCAGTCAGCACAACTGGTAAGTTCATCTGTCACTTTCATTCTTGTCTTTTTCTCCTCAATTGCAAGGATTCAAGCTTCTGACATCAGTGCCTATCTCTCCAGACTAAAGGAAGTATCTTGTTAGGATGAAATCCTTTATGCAGCCACTAAGAAATCAGAAGAAAACAGGTTCTATTTGAGAAAATCTGAGGAAATAAATTGTTTTCCAGTAAAATACAACCATTGAGCATAACGTAGATGAAATCATGATAGAAAAATAACAACGATAAAGCAATAAGAATTGTTGAAACCTCAATTCTGAAGATAAGGAGAACAAATTTAACTTGCAGACAGATCTTATAAAAGAAACCAAAACTGCACAGGTTTTCCACTTCCCCCTAATGCCCAGCTCAGACTCCCAACTCAAAAATTCTTATCAAAGGCAACGTTTCTATTTTCTGTATCTAATGACATCTGAACAACAACTGACCCCAAAAATCTGTGGAGAACACCGTTTCATTTGTCTCATATCTTTTTTAGCTTAAGGGTCTGTTGCCTGTAGTGGCAGGCAACACAGGCTCAGCAGCAGGCATCTGCCAACCTGGCTCCCTCTAGAATGCCGAGAGTACTCTGGCANAAGCTGGAATCAAGATTGCCAGGAGAAATTAAAATAACATTAGATATGTAGATGACACTACCCTTATGGCAGAAAGTGAAGAGGAACTAAAAAGCCTCTTGATGAAAGTGAAAGAGGAGAGTGAAAAAGTTGGCTTAAAGCTCAACATTCAGAAAACTAAGATCATGGCATCTGGTCCCATCACTTCATGGCAAATAGATGGGGAAACAGTGAAAACAGTGACAGACTTAATCTGGGGGGCAGGGCTCCAAAATCACTGCAGATGGTGATTGCAGCCATGAAATTAAAAGATGCTTATGCCTTGGAATTAAAGTTATAGCCAACCTAGAGAGCATATTAAAAAGCACAGACATTACTTTCCTAACAAAGGTCCATCTAGTCAAAGCTATGGTTTTTCCAGTAATCATGTATAATACAATGTGAAAGTTGGACTATAAAGAAAGCTGAGTGATGAAGAATTGATGCTTTTGAACTGTGGTGTTGGAGAAGACTCTTTAGAGTCCCTTGGACTGCAAGGAGATCCAAGCAGTCCATCCTAAAGGAGATCAGACCTGGGTGTTCATTGGAAGGACTGATGCTGAGGCTGAAACTCTAATACTTTGGCCACCTGACGCAAAGAACTGACTCATTTGAAAAGACCCTGATGCTGGGAAAGATTGAAGGCAGGAGGAGGAGAGGATGACAAGGATGAGATGGTTGGATGGCATAACCTACCGGATGGACATGAGTCTGAGCAAGCTCTAGGAGTTGGTGATGGACAGGGAGGCCTGGCATGCTGCAGTCCATGGGGTTGCAAAGAGTTGGACACAACTGAGTGACTGAACTGAATTGAACTGATACTTGTAATGTAGAATAAATATGCACTTATTACAATTGACTTGCATGTAATAATAATCAAGCTTTCACAGCCTTATGAGGTAGGCATTATTTACAGTCTGCAATCAAAACATCTAAAATCCAGAGCAGCTGAGTAATTACTCAAGATAATATAGATGGTGAGTGGCTAAACCATGCTTCACACACAGTGTGATTCCAAACTAAGACTCTTAACCCTGATCTCATACTGCCTGTTGTCAGGGTAGAAAGTTTCTGTACCACATTTGGACCTTTCTTTACTCAAGAGCTGGTTATCTTTGTAGAAGCCATTTTTCCCATCTCAGATTATAATATTTATGAACATTAAATAATTGTTGAATGAATGAGTAAATAAATATTAAACTTACCTCTGAGAAAGATTGTTAACTTGAAATGTGAACTGTGTTTGTTCATTAAATGTATGTATCCCGACAATAGGAAAAGAAGTAAGGAGAAAGGATAAATCTAAAACTAGGTTATTGAACCATTCTCCTATACTTCTGGAAACATCATTATAGGGGTGATACTGTTATTTCTGTGTCTATAGAATAGATAGATGTGAGGAAACTAGGGCTCTGAGAATTTAAGTAATTTATCATATGATGGCCCTAGTAATCAGCAAAGTCAGTATTTAAAAGCTAGGTTGCCTGGTTCCAACGCTCATGCTCTTAAACTAATTTACCATATAAATGTCACCAGGGGATCTGACATATCCTCTTGAGGTTTTAAGTCTATACATGTGTAATTAAGAGAACTTTGGTTAAGTTCTAGTTTTGCTATTAATGAATGTTATAATTCTAAATAATCATTTCAAGTTTGTGGTAAATTACTTACTGAGAAAATGACGGTGCTAGAGGTAATGCTATTTAAAATCTATGCTTGAGTTAATGGATCATTAGTCTGAAATTCACCAGCTCATTTTTGCAATCATAATTTATTCCAACCGTGATATCTTGAGTTTAAAAATGTGTATATACTAACTGGATGCAAACAATAGCTATTGTTGACACTGAAAATTTGACAAAATATATCATTAAATGAAAGAGATGCTGAGTTATAAAGTTATACAATCTACCTAAGTATGACACATTTTCATGAGTTTTATGCTAAAACCTTGAGAAAAACCCTAAATGATCTAGCTGAATGACCTCATCTATAGCAATAGTTTACCTGATACAGAAGTTACTTTATGTTTAAAAATGGTATCACATCTTCTGTTCTTTGAATCTAATTTGTCAGTGACAGTGGCCAAGAATTGATGAATGATCCAGTAGAGAATTACATGGTATTTAGCTTTTCTGGAGAGATATGACATTTCAGGTTTAGGATGATTCATTTCATGGTTAACATGTCAAGTTTTCCTGTGAGATGTTAGTTGTTGCAAGAAATATAATGGAGCTATCACTGGTACATCTGGAGGTGGGCTAGAGTCTGCCGGCTACTCTGGTGTGGCTATGTGAAAGGATTGGCATGTGTCCAAACCATCTATTGGGCAAAGTCTTCTGAATTTTAGGCAACTGCTGATTTGAAACACCGTGTTGTATTCCACATGCAGTTAGGACTCCCCTGCTGTTCTGGAAAGCCCTATGCCCTGAAAATCAGTGAAACCATTAAAGAGTTTTATTGACCAACAAACCCTTGGGTGTTTCCAAAATTTGTGCTGAATCCCATCAACATTTGTCAAGGTTAAATCCCTACTATTTAGGATTCACAGCCTACACAAGATACTTTGCTTTTCTTGTAGGCTTCCCATCTATTTAGCTCTTTTAAAGAGGTTAATAAAAAGAGAAGACTCTGTAGGGTTTACCCATCTAATTGGAGAAGAATCACCCACACAGGAGACCCCTGGCATTGCACCAAGGTAACGGGTGGTGGTCACTGCTGGGAGGAAAGATTGGGTTTGTATCCATTATTGTTAGGTGCTCATCACAGCCAACCTTAAACAGTTAAATCAAGGAACTACAAAACGGTCAAAAACGAGCACAGATTCGATTCTAAGTTCTGGCTGTGATTTGCGAGTGATGCTAATTTCTGAAAAGATTATCTCTGTGATTTAATTTCACATGGAAAACATCCTCCCTTTGCAAAGCTGAACCTGTGGCTTCCTGGGTTTCAGAGAAATCTTTCAAGAAGAAATCATCTAGGAGGAGATTATTTAAATGGTCTTGATGTTCCCATGACCTTCAGTTCCCTTCTGACCTTCTTACTCCCTTTCCCAAAGCCTGTCCTAAGCCAGATTGCTGGATGGGTACTCATCCCCCAGGCCCAATGTCTCTTCTCAAGAATGAAACAGGCAGGATTTTTCAAAAATGACCTCAATAAGAAAGCAGAGAAAATAAAATTTAAATAAAGATGATAAAAGCATCCCAGCTAATAAAAAAAAAAACATGTTGCTCTTTATAGTATAGTTATTTCATACCATTTACTAGCTTGGAAATCAGGTACAGAGTTCCTTCCAATAATTCAAATTGACACTCCAATGTGAACCCAATAATGAGTTCTTTTGAGTAAAAGGTATTTATTTTTATATACTATTACTTGTCCCAGCCTTGGTTATAATTTATAATATTTTATTGAAACCTTGTTATATATTTTCATCTAAAGAGTCATTCTAATGATAAGCAGAATAGCTATACCTGAGAAATATGGTTAAAGACTGCTGCATATCATTCCAATCCCACAGAAAGGCAATGCCAAAGATGTTCAAACTACCACACAACTGCACTCATCTCACAAACTAGAAAAGTAATGCTGAAAATTCTCCAAGCAAGGCTTCAACAGTACGTGAACTGAGAACTTCAAGCTGGATTTAGAAAAGGAAGAGGAACCAACATCCTTTGAGTCACCAAAAAAGCAAGAGAGTTCCAGAAAAACATCTACTTCTGCTTTATTGACTAAGTCAAAGCTTTTGACTGTGTGGATCAC
This sequence comes from Oreotragus oreotragus, assembly GCA_006410675.1. NCBI lineage: Eukaryota > Metazoa > Chordata > Mammalia > Artiodactyla > Bovidae > Oreotragus > Oreotragus oreotragus. The sequence continues at coordinate 172,462 of SJYX01016784.1, read as the reverse complement.
AGCAAACTGTGGAAAATTCTTAAATGGATGGGAATACCGGACCACCTTACCTGACTCCTGAGAAATCTGTATGCAGGTCAAGAAGCAACAGTTAAAACCAGACATGGAACAACAGACTGGTTCCAAATTGGGAACGGAGTATGTCAAGGCTCTATATTGCCACTCTGCTTATTTAACTTATATGCAGAGTACATCATGCAAAACGCTGGACTGGATGAAGAACAAGCTGGAATTAAGATTGCCGGAAGAAATATCAATAACCTCAGATACGCAGATGACTCCACCCTTATGGCAGAAAACGAAGAGAAACTGAGAAGGCTTTTGATGATATTGCCACTCTGCTTATTTAACTTATATGCAGAGTACATCATGCAAAACGCTGGACTGGATGAAGAACAAGCTGGAATTAAGATTGCCGGAAGAAATATCAATAACCTCAGATACGCAGATGACTCCACCCTTATGGCAGAAAACGAAGAGAAACTGAGAAGGCTTTTGATGAAAGTGAAAGAGGAGAGTGAAAAAGCTGGCTTAAAATTCAACCTTCAGAAAACTAAGATCTTGGCATCTAGTTCCACTAGTTCTTGGTAAATAAATGGGGAAACAATGGAAACAGTGAGAGATTTTATTTTATGGGGCTCCAATGAGTCTGATTGAACTCAGGGGGGTTGGTGATGGACAGGGAGGCCTGGCATGCTGCGATTCATGGGGTCGCAGAGTCGGACACAACTGAGCGACTGAACTGAACTGAACTGAAAATCACTGCAGATGGTGACTGAAGCCATGAAATTAAAAGACTCTTTCTCCTTGGAAGAAAAGCTAGGACCAACCTAAACAGCATATTAAAAAGCAGAGACATTACTTTGCCAACCAAAGTCTGTCTAGTCAAAGGTATGGTTTTTCCAGTAGTCATGAATGAACGTGAGAGTTAGGCCATAAACAAAGCTGAGTGCTGTAGAATTAATGCTTTTGAACTGTGGTGCTGAGAAGACTCTTGAGAGTCCCTTGGACAGCAAGGAGATCCAACTAGTCCATGCTAAATGAAATCAGTCCTGAATATTTATTGGAAGGACTGATGCTGAAGCTGAAGCTCCAATACTTTGGCCACCTGATGCAAAGAGCTGACTCATTTGAAAAGACCCTGATGCTGGGCAAGAGTGAAGGCAGGAGGAGAAGGGGACAACAGAGGATGAGATGGCTGGATGGCATAACCTACTGGATGGACATGAGTTTGAGCAAGCTCCGGGAGTTGGTGATGGACAGGGAAGCCTGGCATACTGCAGTCCATGGGGTCACAAAGAGTCAGACACGATTGAGTGACTGATCTGAACAAAATCCATCCCTGTCACTGGCTACTTATATTGTCTTAAATTTCCCAATTTTCTATTCAGCATAAGGTACTGAAAGTTCTTGATAAATAAAATGCATCATTTGTTCTTGTTCACTGAGCCCTTCCTGAGAATACATAATAAATATGAGCGACAACTGCAATCCACTGGAAAATGCTCTGTTAATGTCAGATAAAAAGCCTGTCATTTCAGTTGTGCCATAAACTTAGGACATGGAACCAAATTTTTAAAAATCTGGACATATTGGTAGAATTAATGAAGTATTTGGTGGAAATTAATATTTCAAAATTAATTGTACAATAGCAAAAAGAAGTCATGAATTGTTTGTAATCTCAGGAGAGCAAACTCTAAGTTAAGTATAAGTTCAGCATGGGTCCACAGTGTGAAGGGAGGCTCAGGAAGGGTTTGTGGCCTTGAAGTGACTAAATGATGTCACTCTCAGTTTGGGCAGGGTAGAGGATCACCTCACTAAATTCTGCACTGGACAGGCCATGCCTAAGTGTTTGATTCTGTAAGCCTTGCCATTAGAAAATAAGCATGCTAAATATCACCTAGGAAATGGTGATAGTTTGTCACTATGAGTGAAGGTTCCAGAAACTCTTCATTGTTATGGAGAGAATAGAGCTGTAAAAAGTGGTCAGAAAGATGAGGTTTGAACTCCTATTGTTTTATGTGAGAGTTGAGTAGTTTGGGGCAAGTAATTTTACCCCTTTAATGTTCAGTTTCCTCAGCTATAAAACTGGCATAATGATATTATCTTCTTTATAAGGTCATTGTGCAGGTCAAATGAGGTCATTTAAGTTAATGCATTATCTAAGTTGTACATGCTACGCAAATACATGAGAAATAATTAATCCTGTTCTGAACACCAAATAACATACTGTGTAAGAGGGAGAAGCTCATTATATGATTTTCATAAGGTTAGAGGCAGGAACAGAAGTGAAAATGAAGCAGATTTGGCTTAATGGATGAAAGAAGCTAATAATAATTGATAATGTGTCAACAGCATCATTGGCTGCCTCAAGAAAGTAGTAAGCTTCCTCTCTTAGGACGAATTCAGGGAGAAACTGGATGAAACCTGGATGGGGAGGTTGTGAAATAATTTACTGAAAGGTTTATAAAAACTTTTCCTGGTGAAAGAGTTGACCAATCTGTTGAGGTTTTGCTACAACCCCAACATGCATTTCCAGATCACTCAGTTAAGGACAGTTATTTGACAATAATTACAATGTCAGCTGGAGGCCCTAGCACACACTATGCACCAACCATATTCCAGTGAGCATAGAACATTTATATACACACCTTTCATGTTAAACCGTGGATTGCAAAGGAAGAAACAATTCCACCTTAAGACCTGTCTCCTCTACCCCCAATAAAATATAGCTGTTAATAGGACAAGAAGTAGAAAGATTGTTGTCCAAAACGCTGCTTCTCCTTTCTTGTGCTAACACTTTCTAATCTAGCCCCCAAGACAGTGCTGAGAAAAGCAAGATTATATGGACCAATAGTGTAGATTGCAACATATATGCAACAGCAAGCAAAAAAATTCTATGCCACCCAGCAAATTATTACCTTGCAGAGTTCATAGTTTTAAAAAATCTTGCTTGGCTCTTTCAGAAGAAAAGAACTCAACTCGTTTTCTGACAAATGGTATCAGTGATTCTACTTGGAGAAATGAGTAATCAAATCTCACACTTCAGAAAATAAGCTCAATGCTGTAAGGATCAGGAACGTATATATTCCCTTCACAACCCTATAGTGTTTGACAAACTGGCTCAGAGCAAAGGCAACAGCAATTGGGGCATCTTTGCTTTATTTCAATACATCAGAATCAGAATCAGCCTTGAAAGGTGAAGGCCCAAAAGGGGAAGGATAAATGCCAGCTTCCTTAATTTGAAGGTACCATGCAAAATGCAAAGACTTTATTCTTCTTGCTGATTGGGGCTCTCTCACTTATGGAATATGTGAGAATAGATAAATACATTCTCTGCATTCTCTAAACAATAAATGGATTGCCACTGCGGGGAAAGAATGATATGTGCATACAACATAATATTCTACTAACCCAGGTTTCTCTTTCTGTGGACTCATTTCTAAGTTCAGTTGAGAGAAATGAGGAAAATGCTACCAAGGATAAATCTTTATTCATCTCTGGGTCTATTTGGAAGTCAACTTGTGAGTCCACTAACAGCAGGTTGAAAAATGTTGAGGAAAGCACCTGTCCTACCTTCGGTGATGACTTGCAGGGGATGAATGTGCCAAGTGGGACATCCATGCATCCCTGTGAGTTACAGCCTCATTTTTAATGGTACAGGACAAAGAAACAGCAACAGACGGTCATTGTAAATCCTTCTATTTTTCAGAGTCAGCTTTCAAAGGGTGAAAATTATTAGATAATTTAAAGCTCTTTGAGTTCAAATGAAAGAAGTAGCAAGATGAGTGCTTTTACGACTCAGAGCCTTCTCTTGTGAAAGAAAAGGTGACTTGCAAGAATCCTCTGGTGAGTAGGCCCAAGTAAATATGACTGTTAGAGGTGAAGGGAAAAATTATTCAAAGTTGCTGGTATAGATCTACAAGGTTATGTATGCTACTGTATATTTGAAAGAAAGTAAGGCTTGGTACATAGGCATCCATCCATAAATACATTAAGGAGATAGGGAATGAATGACTGGAAGGCTTAAAAGCATCTTTCTTGATAGCTGTTACATGGCCCCAGGACTAGCAAGACCCACACGGGCAGAGATGGAACTGTTTCTGAAAACTATAGGATGTACTGTATTTAATCAAACCTCCTCCTGTTTAAGGCTATTTCCTATTCCAAATATTATAGAAGGAGGCTGATCTTTTGACTAGGGAAAAAGGGAAAGCATTTATAAAACATCCCTATCCTCTGATTTATTTAAAAAGACAAAAAATTCTTAAACCAGAAGGAAGAAATATACTCCAGGAAGATGGGTGAGGAGAAAGAGTGTCTAAGGAGGGGAGGAAGAGTTAAAAATGTCACTGAGAAGTTGACAGATCAAAGAGGATATTGGAAGAGTAGATAAATAAAAAAGAGTAGGCAGCATTTCCAGGACACACATATGAAGGTTTTTTCCTAGAGAAAATCAGGGCACTCTACAAAACAGCAATAAACAATAATAAAATCCATGAGCAATAACAGATGTATGCACACTGTTAAAATTCTGGGAAGAAATGATGGTGTATTTGTGTCTGGTGACTTTCTGCTGAGGCATATGGTGACAGCCATATGCAGAGATGGCATGGCTAATTGGCTCTTAGGCTGTCTTTCTGGAATGTGAATCCAAGACATGACAGAAAGCCTGCCCAGAGTCATCAACCTCACTCCCCTCCACTTCCACTGGTCCACATTGGGATGGAGAGTCGAGTCACAAAAAGACACATTTATCCTTTCGACATATATTTACTGAGAGGCACCAAGAAAGAGGGGACAAGAAGAAACACAGCATGACTTTATTCTCCTGGGGTTCCAAAGTTTGTGTTACGACAAGCATTTATAAAATAACTACCAAGTGTGATTATTGCTATGATAGAGAAGTAAAGGATGCTACAAGGTGAGTCTTTCTCTGAAGAAAGAACAGCAGATGCCAAGCCCTGGAGACAAGAATGAAATAAAAACGGTCACCTGAGAGCAGGGCCTCTCTAATAACCCTGACAATCTGGATTTCAAAATCACTCGGAAATTTCAAGGAAAACAAGAAACAAAAATCACTAACTTCCATTAAATGGGGAAACGTTTGTAAATCCAAATCATGGTATGATGAGGAAAAAGATTAACTTATTGCGATGAACTCATCAGAAATAAAAGGGAAGTCAAACTTCAGTTTCCCTAGAGGAAGGATCAAATGAGCTGTCGGACAATTTACCCTGGAGAAACTACCCAAACATACAGGAATTGATGAAAGTGAGGTAAGGTAGAGTAAAAATGGGACTCATGTAGGTATATCTGTGCGAGAGTCATTTAAACCCACAGGTAACCTCCAAGACACTAAGCAGTCAAGTGACATGTGTGTGTGTGTGTGTGTCTACGTGTGTACGTGTGTGTGTGTGTGTGTGTGTGTACACGTGTGTGTGTGTTACTTGCTCAGCCTTGTCTGACTCTTTGCAGCCCCATGGACTGTAGCCTGCCAGGTTCCTCTGACCATGGAATTCTCCAGGCAAGTTCTCTGGAGTTTCCATGCCCTTTTCCAGGTGATCTTCCTGACCCAGGGACTGAATCCCAATCTCCTGCATTGCAGGAGATTCTTTACCATTTGAGCTACCCAGGAGGTCCCAAATGACCTCTCCTCCAGTGTATATCTCAAAAAAAATACATAAATCATAGTTTACCACATCCCAGGAGATATGTTAAAGGCAAGAGAAAGAAATAACAGAAGGTTATTTAGTCAGGATAACAACATTTGACTAATAGGAATTTCAAAAAGGGAGAGCAAAAGAGATTGGGTGATGACAGCGTTGCTGAGAAAGGAAATTTTCCCTCGCCTGAAGGAAAGAAGTTCCTGATTGAATAGACTCACTGAAAGCTCTGTACAATGAACAAAATACAACCCACAGCAAATCATATCTTGATATACCTGAGATAGAGGGAAGACTTTAAAAGCTTCCAGAATGAAATATAAGACATAGTTCTGGATATTGGCAAATGTTTATCTCAAATTAGATTTCAAAGTATAGAAATAATCCTGTGACAACTGTCACTATAAAGGAAGCATGGCTCACCATGGTAGAAAGCACTGAATTTTTTATTATATAATTCATTGTGAAGAGAGAAGGAAAATAAAATATAAAAAACCAATGTGAATGCCCAATAAGTATACAAATATGCTTGAATTATAAAGGGAAATAAGTCATACAAAAGAACACAGTTAGAAAAAAAGTAAATACAAGGACTATTGCAAGATACTAAGAATATCAGAAATGGCCACAAATTAAGTAAAATGTTAAAAAATGCTAAGAAAAATGAAAAGTGCAGTGTAACCCATGATTGATTAGAATAAGCAGAAAGGATATTCACATACTAAGGTGATTTTGGAAACACTTGGCTCTCTTAAAATGGAGAAGTTTCAACAAATCAAACAGAGAAGCCTAGTTATAAAAGGAGAAATTTACTCCATGCATCAATTAACTTCCTCATTAGAAAAATAAGGACAGTTCATGTTCTTATTTGTGAGAATTAAATGAATTAATACATGCAAAACATTTCAAAAAATACCCAACGTGTAGTAAACATTCAGTGAGATTAATCATTTGTTTTTAATACTTTATTATTTTCTTATCTATTTTTTCTGTGAATCCCCAGATCTACGCACATGTGACATGGACTTACCACAAGATACTCAGTGGTTCAGTAGTGACCTAACAAGAAAAGGAAAAATGTGTAAAATGTGGATTAGGAAAAAGTTAGTTTTCAGAGAATGGAAGAGACTGGATGATAGTATTTCAATGTACTATACCCAGTGTAACTTGGCAAATTCAGGTTCAGCTGATACCGGGAAAGATTGAAGGCAGGAGGAGAAGGGGACAGCAGAGGAAGAGATGGTTGGATGGCATCGCCGACTCAATGGACATGAGTTTGAGCAAGCTCCGGGAGATGGTGAAGGACAGGGACGCCTGGTGTGCTTCTGTCCATGGGGTCGCCAAGAGTCGGACACAACCGAGTGACTAAACCACAAGTTCAACTTATACCATGACTATTTATAGGGGACTATTAGTAGTGATGATGCATAGGGCCAAGCACGGATGGTGGACGTGTTCTTTTGTATTTAGAGTTAGATGTCAGGCATATAGTTGCTGGAAAGCAGGATGGACCCACGGCATGGTTTAGGTTGAAGCAGCCAGGTAAGATTTGCACATCTAGCAGAAACAGGGAAAAAGGACACCAAGGCAGAAGTCCTGGGTTTTCACACAGAACACAGTTCTTGTTCCTAACATTAATTATCATTGTATATAAAACAGAGACTATGTGTTTATCAGTGCAATGAATAACATAAAACCTGGAGTGATACACAGCATATTAGTTGGGTACAATGGAAAGAATTTCTATTGCCAAATTCAGTTCAGTTCAGTCCCTCAGTTGTGTCCGACTCTTTGCAACCTGATTGCCAAATTATGGAGGTCCCTTGGACTGCAAAGAGATCCAACCAGTCCATCCTACAGGAGATCAGTCCTGGGTGTTCTTTGGAAGGAATGATGCTAAAGCTGAAACTCCAGTACTTTGGCCACCTGATGCAAAGAGTTGACTCACTGGAAAAGACTCTGATGCTGGGAGTGGTTGGGGGCAGGAGGAGAAGGGGACGACAGAGGATGAGATGGCTGGATGGCATCACTGACTCGACAGACGTGAGTTTGAGTGAACTCCAGAAGTTGGTGATAGACAAGGAGGCCTGGCGTGCTGCAATTCATGGGGTCACAAAGAGTCGGACGTGACTAAGCAACTGAACTGAACTGAACTGAATGGTTACATATAAAGCTCCAGGTAAAGGTTTATAGAATTAAACTCATATATCTAAAGGAGAAGAAATCTAATGTAAACACAGTTACTAAGAGAAAAAAAAACCTCAGATCTTTAATTGATAATTTGAATAAATTAACTTTCAAAGTCTGAAGCTAGACAGCATGTAAAACATACCATGGTTAAATGTGACTTTCTTGGAATGTCATCCAATAAAAACAGTGTTGACGGAAGAGGAAATTTCAAGTTGTACCACTTGTCCAATTCTTCCATTCTTGAACAACTCTTGCTTAGATTATCTAACTCTTTGCTTAGATTATCCATATTCAAATCTGTTTTCTTATTTTTAAATCAAATTTAGTGGTTCTACATTTCTGGTTTAATAGTCATGCATTATCTTGTTTCCCCTGTCTACCCAGATCCTGAATATCCTGACCAGATGCCAAGCCTGGAATACTCTATGTAGGAAGCTCAGAAATACAAATGGAAGTAAAGTATTTGCTCACTAGTGTCAGTGAAAGCAGTAGTCCCAGAAGAATCACTGACGAGATTATACTTGGAATATTATTTTTCTATTCTGAGAACTACACTAGAGTAAATACGTAATCAGTTCAGTTCAGTAGCTCAGTCGTGTCCGACTCTTTGCAACCCCATGAATCACAGCACACCAGGCCTCCCTGTCCAT
>SJYX01016784.1:132285-161895 GCA_006410675.1 Oreotragus oreotragus | reverse complement strand
ATGGCTGCAATCACCATCTGCAGTAAAAGGTAAACAGAAAGATACAATATCTGGGAACGAAATCATTTAAGAAACAATACAAAGAATGAAAGAGTGAAATTTTATAAGAAAATCACCCAAAAAATTGGTAAGTGTCCTACAATCAAAAAAATTCAAACATCTTTTTGGGTAACCATTCCACAAACTATAGTATGAAATGTTACTGTTCTGTGTAGGTTATACTCTGTTCCAGTCTAATTTTTTTTTTTCTGTTTTCTCTTTTTTACAACAATCAAGGACAAAACTTAACATTTACTTATCATTTTCACAGTGTTCTTAATAGTGTATTGAATGGAGCAATGACAACTCATCAGGAATGTCTTTCTGAGCTTAAGTCAGGTTGCTGTATAGCCGACTGAGTTCTCCTATTACAGAGGCTTTCGTTATAAAAGACATGTTACCAGGCATCCATTGTGAATCCTAAAAATGTATTAGTATATCGCCCACTACACTGCCTAACACATAGCAAGTAACAGAAACCCAATTCAAACTTGCTTAAGAGGGAAAGAGGGAGAATTATGCTCATTTTATCATTTTTTCATTTTTTCATTGAAAGTGGTATAATAGTGACATTTCATTTTGTAATTCCTGCTTTGTTAACATGCAATTTTTACATGCAAAAAGAATTCTTATCAGCTTTTGACTCCTGAGGTATATTTATACTGAAAAGGTAGAAAAAATTCTTACTCTTTATTTATAAATTTTGTAGTTTTCTTCATAGATCTCGTACATACTTTGTTATAACTAAGTATTTCATGTTTTGGGTTGCTAATGTAAATGATACTGTGTTTTTAATTTGAAATTCCACTTGTTTACTAGCAGAGAAGTAAATGATTGACACATATTAACCTTGCATCCTGCAACTTTGTTATAAACACTTACTAGGTTCAGGAGAGTTGTATGTGTCTCTTTCAGACTTTCTTATAGAAGATCATGGCTTCTGCTAACAAACACAGTTTACTTCTTACATCACAATCTGTATATCTTTTTTCCCCCCTTTTGGTGTCTTATTGCATTAGCTAGGATTTCCAACATGATAATAAAAGGCAGTGGTGAGAAGGGACATCTTTGCCTTGTTCCCAATCTTAACAGAAGAATTGGCAGGGTTTCAATTCATTCTGGTAGGTGTAGATTTTGTTTGTTTTGTTTTGTTTTACTGATGTTAATTATCAAATTGAGGAAGTTCCCTTCTATTCCAGGTTTACTGATAATTTCTATCATAGATGGGTATTCTATTTGTCAAGTAAATATGTAATAAAATAGGTAAACAGAAAGTAAATATGTAATAGAAATAGGTAAACAGAGAGATACAATATCTGGGAACCAAATCATTTAAGGAATGATAGAATCAAAGAATGAAATTTTATAAGAAAATCACCAAAAAAATTGGTAAGTGTCCTATGATCAAAAGAATTCAACATCTTTTTGGGTGAGCATTCCACAAAATATGGTATGAAATGTCACTGTTCTGTGTAGGTTTGTATCTGTGTATTGTATCTTTCTGTTTACCTATTTCTGTTACATATTTATTCTATCAATCTATTGATATTGTCATGTGATTTTTCTTCTGTAGTTTATAGTTTCTTGGAAGACAATTTTTCCACTGACTTGTGGGGGGTGGGCAGAATTTAGGATGATGCAAGTGTATTATATTTTGTGTACTCTATTTCTAATATTTACATCAGCTCCACCTCAGATCATCAGGCATTAGATCCCAGAGGTTGGGGACCCCTGATCTAAGTTATTAATATCTGTGTATAGAGTATTCCCTTTTTTTTTAAATTTTTATTTTCACTTTATTTTACTTTACCCTTTTAAAGTCCATGGGATCTAAAGTGGAGGTTAACTCACAAAAGTGTAGTGACATCCCCAAAGACTGGGACTCTCTTAGAGATTTGCTCTCCCAGGCTTGACTACACTGAGACTCCAGTGATTCACTGATTATAGTTCAGGTTTTCCCAGCCCAGTAGTGGTTCCTATACAGGTGGGTTTCTGCCCCAAGAAGTTGTGATCCTCTGTATCTGCCTGACAGACTTTGGCACAGACATTTGTCCTATTGTCTCACTTCCCCGATGGATCTAAAATTCTTGATTTTTTAGTTTGTTCAACTTGTTAGGATAGTGTACCAACGTCTACGTTTATTGAATGACCAGAAATCCGAAGTGCCAGTTATCTTTTAAAATCTTTAATCTTATTTATAAAATATGGAGAAGTTACTTTCAGTTCAGTTCAGACGCTCAGTTGTGTCCGACTCTTTACGACCCCATGAACTGCAGCATGCCAGGCCTCCCTGTCCGTCACCAGCTCCCAGAGCTCATCCAAACTAATTTCCATTGAATCGGTGATGCCATCCAACCATCTCATCCTTTTTGTCCCCTTCTCTTTCCCTCAGTCTTTCCCAGCATCAGAGTCTTTTCAAATGAGTCAGCTCCTTGCATCAGGTAGCCTAAGTATTGGAGTTTCAGCTTGAAAATCAGTCCTACCAATGAATTCCCCAGGACTGATCTCCTTTAGGATGGACTGGTTGGATCTCCTTGCAGTGCAAGGGACTCTCAGGAGTCTTCTCCAACACCACAGTTTGAAAGCATCAATTTTTTGGTGCTCAGCTTTCTTTATAGTCCAACTCTCACATTCATACATGACCACTGGAAAAACCATACCCTTGACTAGACTTTAGTCCTACTTATATACTTTATATATTTATATAATATTTCTCTGCATAGATTCAAATTTTTGTCTGTTGTCATTTTTCTTTTTCCTGAAATATTTCCTTTTATATTTCTTGTAGTTCTGGTTTGGTGTTATCGATTCTTTTATCTTTTGTATGCCTTTGTGCATGATCAGTCACTTCATTCATATCTGATTCTTATGACACCATGGACTGTAGCCCACCAGGCTCCTCTATCCATGGGATTCTCCAGGCAAGAATACTGGAGTGGGTTGCCATGCCTTCCTCCAGGGGATCTTTCCCACCCAGGGATCGAATTCATATCTCTATGTCTCCTGCATTGTTAGCTGAGTTCCTTACCACTAGAACCATCTGGGCCTTTAACTGTCTTTATTTTGCCTTCATTTCTGAAAGGTATTTTCACTATGTTTAGAATTCTAGGTTGACATTTCTTCAAGTGTTTTAAAGATTTTCTTCCGCCATCTTTTACCTTGCATTAAAAATTCAGCAGATGATCTTGATCCATCAAACAGTAGTATAAATCTGAATTGATCACATCCTCAGATGATAATAATTTATTCATTTCTTAGGCTGAAGAATAATCTAAGGAACAGTGCTGATATTTAAAACAGAAACCGCATGAGCAAAGTACTATGTCTAATATAAGAAATATTTAAGAAACTCAACCATGAAATACTGATACATAACAGATTAACTAAACTCAAATAGTTGTAGTCTTAACTCATTCGGTCTTATAAGAGCATACCTAAATTGATCCCACAGTAACTTCCCATAATCATAATATGCCAGCAACGTACTTAGTTTATCAATTATCAACAATTCCTTAGGCTGCCCAAACTTTTATGTATCTTTCTGTAACTTCTCCCATTCTATATTTATACCTCTGAAGTGCATTTCATGTAGCAAGTTCAATAAGCCTATCTTTATTCATTTAAATATATATATTCATTTAAATATATAATACTAAAATTCTTAGTCCCTAATTGTGCTAGACTGAATAATATCCACTCCAACAATATCTATATCCTACTCTCTAGAATCTGTGAGCACATTATCATATATAGCAGAAAGGACCTTGCATACGTGACTAAGTTAAGGATTTCTGAGATGGAAAAATTATCCAGGCAAGCCCTTTATAATCACAGGGATCCTTGTAAGAAAGAAGCAAGAGAGTCTCATACAGAGAAGACAATGCGATGCTGGAAGCAGAGGAATAGAAAGAGGAAGCAACCTTGGAAATTGATGTGCGGTTGGCTTTGAATATAGATGATGTGGCTATGAGCCCAAGACTGTTGGCTTATAGAGCTAGAGAAGGCAAGAAAAGAGATCCTTCCCTAGAACGCTGAGTGTGTGTTTGTGTGGATATGCATACTTTCAGAACCAGCATGCCAGTGTTACATTATTAATAACAACATGATTACAAAGTCAGTTTAAGGGGTTACTTTTGTAGTTTGTTTGATCTTAGGGTATAAATCTCATGATGGATGTACAGTCAATTCCTTATTTTAAATTTCTATTTAAATTTAAGCCACTAATACCCTACAGAGTTAGTGCTTTGTTTTGTCTATAATTTTTTAGGTGTTGCTTTCTTGGTCTCATTTTGCTTTGATGTTGTTTCCTAACTATTGAAACATTTTCATATTTTCAGAGTCAAATTTTTAAAATAAGATATGTTTGAGGATGCCTATATTCAATTCCTCTCCCTTCTACTCTGGAATTTTCCCTCTCCAAGAAGGAATCTCATTTATGTTACTGGCCTGACAAGATGACATTTCTTTTCTGCTTTCCTATCTCACAGCATGATCTTTCTTCTCAATTAAAAAAAAAAAGAGAGAGAAATAACTATTTACTCTTTTTCAAGGTAATTGCTCCAGGATTGTATTCCTTATTCTCCCTCTTATCTTCCTATATATATATGCACACATACATATATATATATATATATATATATATATTTACTATTAGCATGTCCACTGATGACTCCTTTTATCCCTCTCCTTTTTAAGTCATCTACAGAACATTAACACCTATTGGTATAGTAAGTAGAAATGCATGAAAACCATTTACATGGTTTGACATGTCATTCAGCCTAACAGATGATCTCTAGAATGGGATATATGCTGGCCTCAACACACTTCACACATCCTTAAGAATAGAGAAACTAGACATCATCTACTCACAGAGAATGCTGTTTTCTTATTTTTCACTTTATAAGATTTATTCTTTTTAGCTCTCCCAATGTCAATGACTTTGCCAACAAAGGTCCACGTGGTCAAAGCTATGGTTTTTCTAGTAGTCATGTATGGATGTGAGAGTTGGACCATAAAGCAGGCTGAGTGACAAAGAATTGATGCTTTTGAACTGTGGTGCTGGAGAAGACTCTTGAGAGTCCTTTGGACTGCAAGGAGATCCAACCAGTCCATGCTAAAGGAAATCAGTCCTGAATATTCATTGGAAGGACTGATACTGATGCTGAAGCGCCAATACTTTGGCCACCTTATGCGAAGAGCTGACTCATTTGAAAAGACCGTGATACTAGGCAAGATCGAAGGCAGGAGGAGAAGAGGACAACAGAGGATAGGATGGCTGGATGGCGTTACCGACTCAATGGACATGAGTTTGAGTGAGTTTTGGGAGATGGTGAAGGACAGGGAAGCCTGGCACGCCCCAGTCCATGGTGCTGTAAATAGTCAGACACGACTGAGTGACAGGATAACAACATCAGTGAACTTTCCCTGTTTTGTAATACTTTCCATCCCCTCCAGGTGCTCATTTCTTAAGCATAAATGAGGGAGTAGAATGTACTTTGCAATGATTATTTGGATTCTACTCTAATTTCTCTCTTTGTAAAAATTTATTTTCTTTCCTTTTTCTTTCTTACACATAGGTGTTTTCTCACAATTAAATAATAATTTATTATATCTATGAAAGTCTCAGTAGCTTCTTCTCAAATACATTTTCATTCCTGATTTTGTATATTCTACAATATCATAATTCACTGTGCTACCCAGGCTTAGAATTGTGAATCAATGGCATCACCTACCATATAAAGGTAAACTACAGGCTATTATTATACATATACATACACATATTTAATCTCTACAAAACAGGTATTTTCTTTCAGATTTTTCAGATGATATAACCAAGAATCAGATAAAATTTAAAAAAAATTAATAGTTTGGACAAGGCTGCTGAGATATCAATAGTAGAGTCAGAATTCAGATAAATGTCTCAGGCTCTTAAGGAAATAATTTTGCCACTTCACTAAGCTTTTTCAGTTCAAATGTGTAATCAAAATTCAGTTTATTTTTCTTTTACAATACCTCCATTAAAAAAGAATAAACCTTTCAATTCATTTTATGTTTAGAGACAGTTCAATAGTTAATAGTACATGCTCTGGAAGCAAACAGTTGAAGTTCAAATTTCAGTTCTGCTGAAACTTTCGCCAAACTATTTATAATTCACTCAGGATATCCTATGTTTTTTCCATTAGTCATGTATGGATGTGAGAGCTGGACTATAAAGAAAGCTGAGTGCCAAAGAATTGATGCTTTTGAATTGTGATGTTGGAAAAGACTCTTGAGTCTCTGACAGCAAGGAGATCCAACCAGTCCATCCTAAACTAAATCAGTACTGAATATTCATCGGAAGGACTGATGCTAAAGCTGAGACTCCAATACTTTGGCCACCTGATGCAAAGAACTGACTCACTGGAAAAGACCCTGATGCTGAGAAAGATTGAAGGTGGGAGGAGAAGGGGATGACAGAGAATGAGATGGCTGGATGGCATCACTGTCTCAATGGACATGAGTTTGAGTGAACTCTGGGAGTTGGTGATAGACAGGGAGGCCTGGCATGCTGCAGTCCATGGGGTCACAAAGAGTAGGCCATGACTGAGCGACTGAAATCAACTCAACTCAACTCAGGATATCCCTGGATATATTGTGGTTTTAACAAATGTTAAATTTTTTTATTCAAGCAACTATCTTTGTATCTTATATTCTTATTATTTTTCCCATGAATTATGTAAAAATTCTGTTACTATCCTTGCTCCTGGTCTCAACTTGACACTCTTTGACAAAATAATCTGCTATAAAACACAAATACAGTGTCAGTGTTTGAATTTTTATTTGAGTGATTTCTAATCTCTATTAGTAGAGAATCTGAGAATTATATCTGATCATTAATTCCAAACCCAGGACTAGGATAGAGGGATAAGTAACAGTCAAATTTTAGTGAAAAATAGTTGATAACAACTCAATTTCTCCATTTCAAATTTTTTCAAAGAAACAACCTAGCAAAGACCCATCCCCTTTCCAAACAGAAGATTCATTATCTTGGGAACATTCTTATATATTTTTTGTTTTGTTTTCTTACAGAAAATAAAGGAAAAACACTCTTTTCATGGCCTGTGGTTTTTAATTACCATTTTTATTTTTTCCTTAAACAAGTATCCTAATATTCTTGACACTTCTGGTATTTAAAGAAAACTGCTCCCAGAAGTAGGAAACGTTTTTGGTAGATAATTTGTCTGGTTATCTAACTTTTGAAAACTTTTTTAATGAAAAAATGTTGTATATTTTCATGTAACACTAAGGAAAGTTTATTTTTTCAAGAAAAAATTAAAACTTATTGTAACCTCTCTTTCAAGACCCTGTGTAATCTTGCCCTATATGAACAGTTAATATAATCTTCCAGTGCTCTCTTTTCTCAGCTGTTTATTTTAACCTAAGCAATTCCATTCACTTTACCTTACATGGCCTTTGCTTTATTGATTCATTTGTGCCTAAACGTGTGATTTAACAACTCTCATACATATCATATTATTGGTCCATATCCCAGAGCTCTGAAAGGGAGTCATACAAGTGACAGCCCAAAACTTAAACTCCATTTGCTTTCCCTGGCAGTCCAGTAGTTAGGACTTTGCCTTCCAATGCAGGGAGTGTGGGTTCGATCCCTGGTCTCAGAGCTCAAGTACCACATGCCTTGTGGCCAAAAGACCAAAACATTAAATGGAAACCATACTGTAACAGATTCAATAAAGACTTTAAAAATGATCCACACCAAAAAAAATCTTAAAAAGAAAAAAATCTCCATTTGCTTTCGTATACTTTGCCTCTAGTTCTAGAGGTCAAGCGGAAGATCCTGAGTGGAGACAGAGATGTGGGGGTTGTAACATACAAAGCATATGCATAACCATGAGTTGAGACAATATAAGAAAGGCGCCCATGTGAATCTGGGTAGAGAAGTGACGAGGAGAAAGAACTGAGCCCAGGGGGAGGGGAGAGGACTCCAAAATCAAGATGTAAGTGGAAGAAGAGGAGAAAGGGGCCAAAGGAAGGGAGGGGAAAATACTGTGTGGAAAACAACCTGTTCAGTGAAGTGGCTGAGACTAGAATCTGCTTGGAGCTTGTTGAAGAGACAGCTGGGGGAGAGGGATCAGAGTGAATGAGAGTAAAGGCAGGCAATTCTTTCAAGGACTGTTGCTGCAAAGGGAAGAAATCAGGCCACAACTGGCTGGTAGAGTGCTTCAAGAAAAGGTTTTGTTTCTGAAAGAAGGAGTAGAGACATACCAGCATGTTTCTATGCTTCCAAGAATGACTCAGTAAACAGGAGAAAATGGTAATGTAGAAAAAGAGAGGGTAGCTACTAGGATAATGCCCTCTTTGATCTGAGAAGTGATATGATCCAGTGCCCCATAGAGGACGGGCTGTGCACATGATCACATTCATTTATGAAGGCAGACAGCATGACAGAGCACGTGGAAGCAGACACTGGCAGGTGACCCGACGCGGTGATGGTGGCCTCAGGCATTGCCTTTGTTTCAGGGTCATGAAAGAGCAAGCTGAGCAGCTGACAGAGAAGGTGGGTTAGCACATGTTAGGAACCTGAGGAGAGAAGGTGGTGATGGCTGTCTAAGAGAGTGGAAGGTCAGTAGACTAGGGACATTGGGATTCTTGTCTCTGTGCTTCATAGAAGTTTGCACTTACCCTTATTTTAGCAATTTTTACTGTCTTGCAAGTGGGTTTTGTCTTCATCATCATTGTGAATTTCTCCAGGGAAAGAATAATCCTTGTTAGTTTTCTGTCTGCTATAGCATTTCTGAGTCTTTTTGACCCAGAAAAGCAAAATAGTATGTATACATTTACTCATGTGTTTTGTTTAGTTCAATTCAGTTGCTCAGTCGTGTCTGACTCTTTGCAACCCCATGAATGGCACCACGCCAGGCCTCCCTGTCCATCACCAACTCCCGGAGTTTACCCAAACTCATGTCCATCGAGTTGGTGATGCCAGCCAGCCATCTCATCCTCGGTCGTCCCCTTCTCCTCCTGCCCCCAATCCCTCCCAGCATCAGGGTCTTTTCCAATGAGTCAACTCTTCGCATGACGTGGCCAGAGTATTGGAGTTTCAGCTTTAGCATCAGTCCTTCCAATGAACACCCAGGACTGATCTCCTTTAGGATGGACTGGTTGGATGTTTTGTTAAATACTTCAAAATCCATCAATGTGTGTTGAGCCTTATCAAAAGAATAAAGCTACCCTTGACTAGGTACCCCACTTATTATTACCCCTATTTATACCCCATAGGTGCACAAAAGTGTTGGTTAATCATGGAATGCAAATCAGAGGAGTGATACAGGCTTATAAGTTGAGAGAGCTATTTAGTGGCAGATACAAGTTCTTAATTAGGCTTTATATTAGTAGACAAAAATTGTTCTTTCAGGTAATTTGAACTAGAGATAAAGACATTTATTATCCCAGAACTCCATTGTAGGAAATGCCATTATTTTGTAACAACTTTAAAGGAGTATAATCTAAAATATGCTGACTCACATGTTGTACACCTGAAACTAATATAATATTATAAACCAACTGTACTGTAAAAAAAGAAAAGAACTCCATTGTAACACTACCTTCTGTAGACTACAATATAAGGAAAAGCTACCCTGAACTCTAACAGCAAAGAATAGAATGTCTTTGTTCTAACCACTGTTTCGTCTATAATAGAAACTGTTAAAGCTTAAAATTGAAATGCAATGTTATATAGAAAGTAGTAAAGTGTTCCGCTATCTTATAAAACCACTCTTGGAGATTCGTTTCACTTACTAATTTCCTTCTCTTTTAAAGACCAATGGCAAAAAATATATATATCATTTATGCTAAAACTCAACAGGACTCAATTTTTACTTTTAAAAAAAAGATAAGGCAGAAAAAGTCACAATCTCAACCCTCAAATCTACTAGACAGTACAAAATTAGGAAGAAAAAACTTTTGATTGTGTTCTCATAAGTGGGGAATGTTCAGTATAACTAGAAATTGGATGAGAAGCACATAGGGTATGACTGAGAGCAGAAGATGAGGAGGCAGACTCCCTGAGTTTGAATGCTAGCTCTGCCACTAAGCGGCTGTCCAAGTTCCCAAGATTAAAAAAAAAAAAAAAAAAAAAACTATGTCAGAGGATTAGTAAATGAATTTACTTATTTAATTTAATGAATTATTTAAGTGAATAAATATATGTAAAATGCTTGAAACAGTGCTAAGTGTTTGGTAAGCATGATATAAGTGTTAAACAATGCAAACTATTGTGTAATTATCAAAAACTTAAAGATTACACCAATAATTCAAAACAAAAACTCTCATTTCTTCAAATCGTCAGAATGCACACGCTCTGGGGAAAACATCCTTTTGAAAACATCTGCAAATAATCATCCTCTCAGTTAGCTACACAGCTGTTTTATTTGGAATTCCCTTCACTATCCTCCTTACCTCTCTCTCTCCTGTTGAAATCTCCCTTACGCTGAATTCCCTGTTTTGTGGATACCTGTCTTCCTCATGCCTGGTTTACACCTTAATAAGGATGGAACATTTTCTCATCAGCTTTCTAAGAAAGCACATATAGGAAGTTTTAACGTTTTAAATTCATGAGTGCTTTCAAATATCTCTATTCTTTGTTTACTCTTGAGTAGAAATTTGGCTGGTGTAGAGATGGACTTCCCTGGTGGCTCAGACACTAAAGCATCTGCCTACAATGCAAGAGACCCAGTTTCAATCCCTGGCTGGGGAAGATCCCCTGGAGAAGGAAATGGCAACCCACTCCAGTATTCTTGCCTGGAAAATCCCATGGACTGAAGAGCCTGGTAGGCTACAGTCCCTGTGGTCGCAAAGAGTTGGACATGACTGAGCAACTTCACTTTCACTTTCAGAGATGGATTGAAAATTATTTTCCACCAGAATTCTGTTAGCATTGCTCCATAACCTTTTAGCTTCCAGCTTTCCTGTAATAATAGAACATGACTGTGGCCTGTGACTGGATCTGTTATAAATAACTTATCTATTCTGGAGAAACTGAGATCCACCAATGTTCCAACATTTCCAATACTCTGAGATTTCAAAATTAGTTTTCTTCATTTCACTGAGTCATTCTTTTTAATCTAAGAATTGATATGATTGATTTCTAGGCATTTTCTTTTATAATTTCTTTTGTTGGATCATAAAGAAAGCTGAGCATGGAGGAACTGATGTTTTCAAATTGTGGTGTTGGAGAAGACTCTTGAGAGTTCCTTGGACTGCAAGGAGATCAAACCAGTCAATCCTAAAGGAAATCAACTCTGAATATTCACTGGAAGGATGGATGTTGATGCTGAATCTCCAATATTTTGGCCATCTGATGCGAAGAGCTGACTCACTGGAAAAGACCCTGATGCTGGGAAAGATTGAGGGCAGGAGAGAAGGGGGCAACAAAGGATGAGATGATTGGATGGCATCACCGAGTCAATGGACATGAATTTGAGCAATCTTTGGGAGACAGTGAGGGTCGGGGAAGCCTGGCCTGCTGCAGTCCCTGCCGTGCTTAGTTGCTTCAGTCGTGGCCAACTCTTTGGGCCCCTATGGACTGTAGTCTGCCAGGCTCCTCCATCCATGGGGATTCTCCAGGCAAGACTACTGGAGTGAGTTGCCAATCCTCCTCCAGGGGATCTTCTGATACAGGGATCGCACCCGGGTCTCTTAAGTCTCCTGCATGGGCAGGTGGGTTCTTTACCACTAGCACCACAGGGGAAGCCCATGCTGCAGTCCATAGGGTCACAAGGAAGTGAACATGATGTGCGACTGAACAGCAACAATTTTTACATTTATTGTGGAACTCATTAGTATCATTTGGACCTGACAGATCCTCTGTCTTATACTTTTAAACTTATTCTCCATTTATTTGCCTCTTATTCCACTTCTTCAACTCAGCAATGTACCATTTTTAATTTCTACATTGTTTTTAATTCCAAGAGCTTTAAAAATGTTTTCTAATTATTCATTTTGATATATAATTCTTACATATATATAAAATAAAATTTTATCTCTCTGAAAATATTAATTACAGATTTATTGATATTTTCTTCTCTTTCTAGTATTAACCTGTTTTCCCTGAGGTATAGATATCTTTTTCCTATGAAGGAGGTTAAATCCTGCATTTTATATTAGAGGATTTCCTCAAATGTCTGCTGGTCCTTGGTGTCCATTCATATTTAATACTAAAGCGCTGTTAAAATTAAATACTTGAAAATTCTCTGAGCAGATAAAACCATTTAAGCCCCATAAGCTTATTTCATAAATATAAGGAAAACTGAACTTTTTTCTTATGAATGCTTATGATAATCATAAAGGAAACTTTGAATCATCTTCATAAAAGTGGTATAAGATAATCTCTTTTAACCAATCCCCTGCCATCTGGGAACCCTCATTGTAATAGCCAATCATTTGTAAAAGTTAAACAACTTCCTCATTTTCATAAATGCTGGACTTCACCATGGGACATGAGGTGAGCACCAGATTATCTTATTCAGGTACCCATTAAATACTGATATCTGGAAGCTAAAATGTTTCTCCAGGTGGAAATCTTCCACCTTTCCTATTGGGATATAGAAATCTGGCTGTAAGCATTATGGTAGACACCCAGAGGATGGATCTGGAGGTTTCCAATTGTATAGGTTTACTATGCCTGTGCCTTCATTCTAAGATGCTACAGTCTGTCCAACTCTGTGTAACCTTATAGACTGCGGCCTGTCAGGCTCTTCTGTCCATGGGATTCTCTAGGCAAAAATGCTAGAGTGGGTTGCCATGCTCTCCTCCAAGGAATCTTCCCAATCCAGGGATTGAACCTGTATCTCCTGCGGCTTCTTTATTGCAGGTGGATTCTTTACCAGTGAGCCACCAGGAAAGCCTCACTATGCATGTATTTAGTGTAAGATCGTTCTCTCTACTTTGGTATTAGAGAAAATGTACACGACTGAGTGACTGAACTGAACTGAACTGACCCCATTTCTTGGTAAAGTGGAGGAACAAAGTGGCCTATGTTGGCATGGGAAGCAGAGCACATTCACATTTTCTCAGTTAATTCCTATCACTCCCTATCAACCAGAACTTCTTCAGGAAAGACTTCTTTGATTTATTTCCTCAGTCTACAGAGTATATTATGTCTCTCTCTTATGGGCTTTCAGAGTAATAAGGATCTTTACAGTACAGCACATTTCACTGTTAATTATATATTTATGTGTAATACATGAAGATATAGATACAGGTATAGATATTTTCCAATCCAGAATTCCTTTAGTTCAAACTGAAACAAGATCAATGAATCAATGCCAACATACACAAAAGAGTATTTTCACTTACAGTTTTTTTTTCTGACAGTGTATGCAAATCTATTTTCTCAAGATGGGGGCAGGTTTCATAACAACACTGTTTTTTTACAGTTGCTCTAAGACCAATGGTGGTATGAACTATAATGGAAAAGAAAAATATTAAGAAGAATTTAAAGAGATAAAAGCCATTACTGTGTCCAATGGCATCTAGATTTTCTCCTAAATTATCTTCTAGTGGTTTTATAGTTTTGCGCTTTCCATTTACCACTATGAACTATTTGAGCTAACATTAGTGAAGAGCATCAATGTCTTGGACTAGATTCATTTGTGTGTGGGTGTGCATGTGTACACATGAATGTCCAGTATTGTTCTAGCATCATTTGTTGACAAGGCCATTTTTTATCCATTGTGTTACCTTTGCTCCTATGTTAAAATCAGTTGACTATATTTATATAGGTCTGTTTCTGGACTTTTTATTCTATTTTATTGATCTGTCTTTTCTTTGCCAATACTACACTGTCTTGGTTCATTGGAAAAGAACTGACTCATTGGAAAATACCCTGATGCTGGGAAAGATTGAAGGCAGGAGAAGGGGACAACAGAGGATGAGATGGTTGGATGGCATCATTGACTCAATGGACATGAGTTTAAGCAAGCTCTGGGAGCTGGTGATGGACAGGGAAGCCTGGTGTGCTGCAGTACATGGGGTCTCAAAGAGTTGGCCATGACTGAGTGACTGAACTGACACTGTCTTGATGTGGGAGACTTTATAATAATGTCTTATGATGTTTTTTTGCATTAGCTAGGACTTCCAGAATGCTGGGTGAAAATCTATAAGAGAGACACCCTTTCTTTAATCCTGATCTTAGTGGGAAAGCTTCTATTAATAGTTAACATACATTAAATAAATATGACATATGATGTAGGTTTTTTGCAGATGTTTGTTACCAAGTTGAGGAAGTTCCCATCTATTCTTAGTTTGCTGAGAGTTTTTATCATGGATCGTTGTTGTATTTTGTCAAATTCCTTTTCTGTTTCTATTGCTCTGATTATGTGGTTTTTCTTTCTTGGCTTGTTGATGCAGTGGATTATGATCAATTAATTTTCAATTATTGAACAATCCTTGAATATCTGGGATAAATCTACTTTCCATTGTATATAATTATATCTAAACATTGTTAGATTCCATTTGCTTATATTTTTGACAGTTATTGAATATATTCATGAGAGATATGTCTGAAGTTTTCATTTCCTATAATATCTTTGGTTTCAGTATTAAGGTAATGCTGGCCTCATGAATGCATCAGGAAGTATTCACTTTGCTTCTACCTTCTGAAAGAGATTATAGTAGAATTTACCAGTGAACCCATCTGACCTGAGGCTTTCTCTTATGGAATGTTATTATTTATTGATTTAGTATCCAAACCATAAAAAGACCACTGCAAAACACTGGCTGCTACTGCTGCTAAGTCACTTCAGTCGTGTCCAACTCTGTGTGACCCCATAGACGGCAGCCCCACCAGGCTACCCCATCCCTGGGATTCTCCAGGCAAGAACACTGGAGTGGGTTGCCATTTCATTGTGAATCGCCTTGTGAAATTTGTTGCTGGGGTAACTTAGCCTAGAGCATGTTGATCAAATACTTAATTATACTAAGCAAGTTAGTGTATATAAATTAGTTAATATACATCAGTGGCATTCAAAGCATAAGATTTAGCAAGTAAACAGGTTGCTGTGACTGTGTGTATGAAGCTCTAGCCTGGGGAGTTGTACTACAACAGCTTTGTTGGAAGTATTATTCAATATGAAACTTATAGAAACAGAGATTCTAGTTATATCATATTGTTTTTTCCTTAAAAAATATAAAACAAAAAAAATAACTTTGACTACAAAGCAAAAAGTACATAATACAAAGAGATGCTTATATTAGTAAGTTCAGGTCTTATTTTCAGTTTAATATAAAAAATAGTTGAATAAAAGTTATTTGCTTGGAATAGTGTTAGACATCTTGTAGTAACAGAAAAGTTCTGGTAGATAAATGGAGTAAGACAGCAGAGATGGAAGAATGGCAATTTTCATCGCGTTACAAGATAACCTGGAAAACGGAGGTAGTTATCTCCAGAGAGATAAACAAAGGACAAACCATTTCTCTTAGAAAAATTGAAATTCAAAGAACCAATATGAACATGAGTCCAAACATCTGAAATGCATATAAAATGGTTGTAAAGAAGTATAATATTAATTATTCTCCATTGGAAAAGTTGTATATTTAAAGATGGTTTTACAAAAGCCTAAATACCATTCTCATATTTGAACCCAGAAAATTATTTCTAATAAAGAAATACATTAGGCATGGAAATTTATATGTAAGGATGTTCATCAGAGTGTTAAATCAGTAAAATGGTGAAAAAACTTTAAGTATCCAACAATATAAGACCGGATTATATATTCTAAGCAATTTAATCCCATAATACAGCACAGCATTAAATATCATGCTGGAGAATAATACTAATGACAACAGAAAATGTTCATGATGTTAAAAGGAAAAACTTAAAAGCAGGTAGAGTGTACATATAAAAGCAATCTCACACATACATAAACACAGACATGCACACACAAAGAAAGAAGACAGGAAGCACATGCACAGATGTACTAGTGATTTTAATTTTAGTAATATGACATTTTGTAACTTTAAGTTTTCACAGTGAGTAGATGCTTTTGTAACTAGAAAAAGAAAGTAGTATGACCTAAACACTAACATTGTTCCATAGGACTTGGAAAGGAATTTAAACCTTACATCTGCCACACAATGAATCAGTTCCACAAACTGAATAACATTGACAGAAATGATAAACCTGAGTAAGAGGCCTCCAAGGCAGAGAGGCATTATCCACCTAATTTAAGTAGGCTGGATCAATTTTATCACAAAATTCCAAAGGAGATTCAATTTCAGATCAAAGTTATATTGCTTCTACTGAAAGATTTCTGCTTATCTACTTCAGAATAATTAGGGATTTGAATCCAAAACTCCACAAAGAAAGGAAAAGAGAATATGTAAGCAAACAGAAAACAGGTCATCTTATCATCACCCTACACAACCAGAATATCACAATTTTAAGAATAAAGTTATAAAAACAAAGCTACAGTTGATTATTTTACCATACAACTTTTCACAAGTTATCAAAATACGGAAGGTCATCTGTTATTCAACTCAGCTGTGATTTTATATTTAAAAGCATAAAATGAACAACAGGAACATGGGCATGCATGCGTGCTAAGTCGCTTCAGTCGTGTCTGACTCTTTGCGACCCCATGGACTGTAGCCTGCCAGGTTCTTCTGTCCATGGGGAGTCTCCAGACAAGAATACTGGAGTGGGTTGACTGGTCCCCCTTCACAGGCTCCTCCTAACCCAGGGATTGAATTTACATCTCTCTCTTACATCTCCTGGTCTCCTGCTTTGGCAGGCAAGTTCTTTATCACTAGCCCCACCTGGGAAGCCCAACAAGGACATGTATTATTGTATTCTCATCCTAGGAATGTAAGCTTCTAATGTAGTCGATAAAGGAAGTTATTTAGAAAAGATAAACTATTTTCCAGAAACTTTCTAAATGTGAGTTCTCCCACACATCAATGTATTCATTCATTTATTCACAAAGTTTAACAATAATATTCCAGGTACTACATGAAGTGGAAAGAGTGATAATAGTACTTAGTTTATAGGACTTCTGTGACTATTACATGAGATCCTGTACGTAAGTTTCTTACTACTGGGTGGGACTAATAATAAAACCTCAATATATGTCAGCTATTACATTCTACTACTATTAAAACTCATTTCCCAAAAGTATTATTCTTGTAAAGGATGAAAAGTACAGTAAGACATCTTTTCTCAAGTCACTTGCTGTATTATGCTATCAGTGTTTTTCTTAAAACAATCCAGAATATCACCATATGATTCAAGAGTGGAAACAGCCTGATGGTGTAATGATTATATGAATAAAATAGCCCTCCAGATATGTCACATGAAGTGAAAGTTACTCAGTCATGTCCAACTCTCTGAGACCCTGTGGACTGTAGCCTGCCAGGTTCCTCTGTCCATGGGATTCTCCAGGCAAGAACAGTAGAGTGAGTTGCCATTTCCTTCTCCAGGGGATATTCCCAACTCAGGGACCGAACCCACGTCTCCCACATTACAGGCAGATTCATTACCTTCTGAGACACCAGAGAAGCCCAAATGATGTCAAAATGTTAAACAATTATATTACAATCTAAAAATGCCCCAAGGCAATCAATAACATCATTTCACTGCCTTTAAACTTAAATTATGAAATTTTACATACTTAAGGCATTAACAATCCCCCAAAATACAGAGTTGATAAGGAAAATAAAGGAAAGAGAGTGTTTTCTAAGTCACAAAACTCAAACATGATTAATGAACCACTCCGATCATTTGGTGCCTCAGCAAGGTGTTCGTTTCCAGAATTCGTAGACTGTTTTCATGAGTCTTCATGCTGAGAAGCAAACCTTCTGGCATTTCAATGTAGTGATGTGAGAACAAAGGACGATTTTCTAAGCTTCAACAAGCATAATAAAATCATGGACGTTTAGTGCTACATAATTCCCTTTTCAGAATACACCACTTGCCCATGGTGATTTCTTCACATTTTATTTCAAACGTTTCAGATGGCCTCATTTTAAATGATTCAGGAAAAGATGATAAAAGGACCTTCCTTGGTTTCCTCAGCCTAGTAAGCATTCCTGAAAGAAAATGTTCCTAAAACTGCCTTTCTTAACTATGTTAGTATATTTAACAAATAATCTATAAATAAACACTTCAAAATGACTCTAAGATTATCTAGATCATTTTTAAATTCCTATAAGGCAATCTAAAGTATTAGGAAAATATCTAAATATACAATAAAGCATTAGATTTGAGTATTAGTTGTAACTTTTTAAGTATGTTTTAAATCTTTCATAGGATCATTTTATAAAAGTAGGAGTGGGTAGAAACTAAAGCATGTTAGGCAAAATGATAGTTTTTTAAGCTAGATGAAAAGTGTATTTTCCCATACTTTATCCTCCATTCATATTTTTTTAATATTTTCAAAATTGTTTTACTGGAGTATTTCAAAGCAAAATGTCTATACCATTTCAACTCAGCCATAAATAATTCTGTAATGCATCTCAAAAACATAGATAATTTTTCTTAACTAACCCAATATCTTTATCACACTTAACAAAATTTTAAATGTGCCTTAAAATTATCTAATACCTAACCTACTTTCAAGTTACTGTTGACCCTTAAACAAAGCAGAGTTTAGGGAGGCCCACCCCTTGCAGTGCACAATCTCAATATAATTTCACATTCAATCCTTCATATCCACAGTTCTGCATTCACAGATTCAACCTACTGCAAATGGTGCTGATATGTTTAATCAAAAAAATTATTGTATAAGTGAACCTGAGCAGTTCAAACCTATGCTGTTCAAGGGGCAAATGTAGTTGATTTTTCTTCTTTATTTTTTAATTTTTTTTCAAGAAATATCTACTTTATTAGGAGTAGTTTGCATTTTTCCAAGTTGTATTTTGATGCTAATAGCCTCATATAAACTCCTCAATCAAATCTTCTTTTTTAAAAAAGTAGTTAATAGTTAAATAGTTAAACTTCTTGGCTGCACAGTGTCTTCGATGCTGCATGTGAGCTTCCTCGGGCTGCGGGGAGCTGGTGCTACTCTCTAGTTACGGCGCATGGGCTTCTCACTGTGGCGGCCTCTCTTGTTGTGGAGCACAGGATCTAGGCACCTGGGCTTCAGTATTTGCAGCGTGTGAGCTCAGTAGTCGTGGCACACAGGCTTAGCTGCTCGATGGCATGTGGAATCCTCCTGGACCGGGGATTGCACCCCTGTCCCCCGCATTGGCAGCTGGATTCTTATCCACTGTGCCACCAGGGAAGTCCATCAACCCTTCTTCAGATGGTATATATTACAATCTTACTGTAAGTAGCCTTTCTTCTCCCCACTCCCCACCTCCATTTTTAATTTTTTTTCAAGAAATATCTACTTTATTAGGAGTAGTTTGCATTTTTCCAAGTTGTATTTTGATGCTAATAGCCTCATATAAACTCCTCAATCAAATCTTCTTTTTTAAAAAAGTAGTTAATAGTTAAATAGTTAAACTTCTTGGCTGCACAGTGTCTTCGATGCTGCATGTGAGCTTCCTCGGGCTGCGGGGAGCTGGTGCTACTCTCTAGTTACGGCGCATGGGCTTCTCACTGTGGCGGCCTCTCTTGTTGTGGAGCACAGGATCTAGGCACCTGGGCTTCAGTATTTGCAGCGTGTGAGCTCAGTAGTCGTGGCACACAGGCTTAGCTGCTCGATGGCATGTGGAATCCTCCTGGACCGGGGATTGCACCCCTGTCCCCCGCATTGGCAGCTGGATTCTTATCCACTGTGCCACCAGGGAAGTCCATCAACCCTTCTTCAGATGGTATATATTACAATCTTACTGTAAGTAGCCTTTCTTCTCCCCACTCCCCACCTCCATCTTCTCTTCCACTCTCCAATTTTATTCACCAGAAATATCTCAGTTATTTTAGTCTATTTTTAAAGAAAAGATAACATATTCTACTTTCTATTTCTCATTCTTATAGTTCAGTTTTAGTTCATAAATACAGGCTTCTCAGGTATTAGCTGCCGCTGCTGCTGCTAAGTCGCTTCAGTTGTGTCTGACACTGTGCGACCCNAACATATTCTACTTTCTATTTCTCATTCTTATAGTTCAGTTTTAGTTCATAAATACAGGCTTCTCAGGTATTAGCTGCCGCTGCTGCTGCTAAGTCGCTTCAGTTGTGTCTGACACTGTGCGACCCGCTGTTCTAGTGGTAAAAAGAACCTGCTTTCCAATGCAGCAGACGTAAGAGATGAGGGCTTGATCCCTGGGTTGGGAAGATCTGGAAGAAGACCTGGCAACCCACTCCAGTATTCTTGTCTGGAACCCTATGGACAGAGGCTGGCAGGCTTTGGAACACAGGGTTGCAAAGAGTTGGGCATGACTGAAGCGATTTAGTATGGTATAGCACACAGCATAAATACACCCAGTGCTCATCTCAAATTTTATTAAGGTTACCAGAAATTTGTTCTCTACTAGATTTCTCAGGAGAGAATTATTTGAACAACACTTCTCCAGTTTTTAAAAATTCATAAATATTTTCTTCATTCTTGAAGCACAGTTTGTCAGTGTATAAAGTATTTGACTCATAATTTTCTTTCCTTGTATATCTTAAAAATATTGTCCTATGGTCTAAAGTTCACATTTTAGTGTAATAAAGGATTACAATCAAGTCTGATGCTGTTTTTATTTTCCCTTTTAAGTGATGCTCCTTCCAAGTTCCCAAATAATTAGTTTTTCTAATATTTAAAGTGCAATAGTTATTTTAGGAATGGTCTCAGCTTTGAATACTCTGAATAGAATTTCCAAGGTAGAGAGTGTACCTTAGTAACATGCAATTCAAATTTTCTTCTTTTAAGAGAGTTTCTGGAATTACAGTTTTAACTATTGATTACATTTTATTGCTTTGAATTACCTTTTCAGAAACTCCACTAGGTATACATTGTGTCTCTTTGCATATTTTTTATATATGCTACTTTTTTTCCTGAAGCATCCTTAACGGTATTTTATCTCCTCCTCTATGATTTATTTGATGAATATTTACTTTAGGTTACCATTTAGTGTTAGTTTTTGAAGTTTGTTCTATTTCATTAAATATTTTTGTCCCCTAAGTCCCCTATTTCTTGATTTGTATCCTACATCTACCCAAATCATTTCTGAGCTTTCATATTTATGACTTCTGAAATTCATATAGGTAATTTTAAAATATTAGGTTAAATTTATCATCTTCCTCATAAACAATTTTTTTCTGGAGTGTTTTATTTAGCTATTGAGATATTGTTCATTTTATTTTCATCTTTTTAGTCCAATGTCTTAGCTTAGAGTTCAGTGATGATTCTTTTTCCCTTTGTTTAAATAAGGTAGGTTTCCCTCAGCTATTATGAAGGTATTTCTGCAAAGGAGGTAGGTCAGGGTGGTTGTTTTGTTTGAAAGCTAGTCTCCCTTCTCTGTTAGAACCATGAATTATTTAAAAATATGATCTCTTTCTGTTACCACTTCTCAGGCACCCAGAGATAAGTCTATCTCAAGAAGACTCTTGCCTCCATCTTGCTTTTTAATTCAAAGCTTTGTGGGCTGCATCCTGCATTACTGGATTTTGTGGGGTTAGCAAAGCAACTTGGATCTTTAACTTACTCCTAGAGTTAATTCTTGTTTTACCTGTTGGTCCTTGTATCTCTACTACTTCTAGAGCTGGGGTTAAAATCTAGAAGTGACTTCTTCCAAGACCTTGTCTTTTAGGTTTTATTAATAACTCTCTTACAGGGAACATTATTAAGATCTTAGAGTCCAACAATGTGCAGGCATTAAATACCCTTCTACTTTTGCAGCATCAAAGGCAAATTAAATACAAACCACTTTAAAAAAAAAATGGAAGGAAACAGCAGCAGAACTAATGTGATGACCATTAGCATCGAACTGTGTCTGCACCAATTTTTGAATGTGTCCTCAAACATAGCAAAGTTTAATAAATGCTGATACTTTTAGCTACACTGATCCAACGAGTCCATTCTGAAGGAGATCAGCCCTGGGATTTCTTTGGAAGGAATGATGCTAAAGCTGAAACTCCAGTACTTTGGCCACCTCATGCGAAGAGTTGACTCATTGGAAAAGACTCTGATGCTGGGAGGGACTGGGGGCAGGAGGAGAAGGGGACGACCGAGTTTGAGATGGCTGGATGGCATCATTGACTCGATGGACGTGAGTCTTAGTGAACTCCAGGAGATGGTGATGAACAGGGAGGCCTGGCGTGCTGCGATTCATGGGGTTGCAAAGAGTCAGACATGACTGAGCAACTGAACTGAACTGAGCATATCTTACTGACCTTGCCTTTTTCCCCACCAAACACTAACAAAAACAGGACCTGGTTTTGGGGTTTTGCAAGTATCAGCACATTTGTTTGAGTACAAGAGCAAGATGTTGGAGAATTTGCTTGATTAAAAAAAAAATACTTCCTTGACAAATCTAGAGTTGTGTGACTAATAAGGTGTTCATTCATTCTTCTCTCCAGTTGCTTCACATCTGGTGTTCTTGTTATTCCACTTCAACAAGATTCTTCCTCATCTAATTTTATTACAGCTCATATGGGGACTCTATGATTTATAAGTGGGCCTGATGAGATGCAGAAGCTGCCACTTCATTGAGAAATAAAAAGTAGAATTTCCTATCCTTTCTAATTTGTTGAGCTCTGTTGAACTCAGTCTGGTCTATTCATCATATATATGATGAAAGTGCTATATTGTGGTTTTGTCTGGTTATTTACTACACTCTGAAGAGCAAGTATTTTGAAGGGGCAATGTCAAAATTTGAATTCCAGCTCTAGAAATAATAAGCGGCATGGCCTGGGATCTTTGTTAATTTCTCTAATTCTATTTACTTTTCAGAAAGTGCAGACCTCTTTTAGGAACAGTTAACTTCAGGAATAAGAGAATGATGTACGGATAGCAAAGTACACTTAAAAAAAATCAATTGATGGTTTAATAGGCAATTATAACAAAACTGTATTAGGTAGATAAGTTATGAACATTTTAAAGAGTTCAGAAATATTTTTTTTCATCCTTAAGAAAGCTCATGTTCAAGTGTTCACAACTTCAAGTATTGGAGGCCAAATGCTAGGCAGTAAAATTCCATCTGACTCAATACAGACTCTGATATTAAATCCAAGGTAGTCTATGACCAGGTTTAAAAGACAGGAAAGAGACTGTCTACATTTCTAATCACTAGCAAAAATTACACATGGCATTTGAGTTTTACAGAAATACCAGAGTATCATCTCATACCATTTCTTAGAAAATGAAAGACAGTGTATTGCCAAGTACAATCCAACTGTCTCTTTTATCACCACATATTTTGTCAATTGTGACCCTGGCAAGCTTCAGTCTATTTTTTTAAGGACATTTAAAAATGTGCTTCAGTCATTTTCAGCTAATTATAATACTAACATGATAAATAATGGCTTTAAACCTCATGCCAAATTATAGATGGGAAGGGGAAATATGGTAGCACGTGTTGAAATACTGAGTGCTAACAAGTACAGCCATCCTGAGGATAGCGTCTTGATACGGAAAGACAACTGTAAGTAAGAGTGTGAGCTTGAACGGAGAGAGTGATTTGACAGTCATTTTCTAAATTCGGAAGTTTTCTTGGAGCTGTATTGTTTAAACCATTGGAAAAAGAAATTGAAGCGCATCAGTCAGAAGCTAAAGGTCTGACAAGTCATACATTTTAGAAACTTTCTAGACTCAGGGCCTTTGCCTAAGGTGTTCTTTCTCCTTGAAACCTTTACTTCTCACCTCTGCTTGCTGCCTCCCCTTTATCATAAAGGTAATAAGTGGGATGTCCATTCTCTCACAAGCACAGCACCTGCTATGGCCTTTATCCCATTATAATCGTATTATCTACTTACATTTATTTATATGCCTTCCCCTGGAGAAGGCAATGGCACCCCACTCCAGTACTCTTGCCTGGAAAATCCCATGGACGGAGGAGCACATTGGAAAAAGAAATTGAAGCGCATCAGTCAGAAGCTAAAGGTCTGACAAGTCATACATTTTAGAAACTTTCTAGACTCAGGGCCTTTGCCTAAGGTGTTCTTTCTCCTTGAAACCTTTACTTCTCACCTCTGCTTGCTGCCTCCCCTTTATCATAAAGGTAATAAGTGGGATGTCCATTCTCTCACAAGCACAGCACCTGCTATGGCCTTTATCCCATTATAATCGTATTATCTACTTACATTTATTTATATGCCTTCCCCTGGAGAAGGCAATGGCACCCCACTCCAGTACTCTTGCCTGGAAAATCCCATGGACGGAGGAGCCTGGTGGGCTGCAGTCCATGGGGCCCGCTGAGTCAGACACGACTGAGCAACTTCACTTTCACTTTTCACTTGCATGCATTGGAGAAGGAAATGGCAACCCACTCCAGTGTTCTTGCCTGGAGAATCCCAGGGATGGCAGAGCCCAATGGGCTGCCATCTTTGGGGTCGCACAGAGTCGGACACGACTAAAGCGACTTAGCAGCAGCAGCAGCAGCAGCATATGCCTTCTGCAATATCCTATACACTAATCAGTAGTCCTACATTAGTTGTTATACTATCTCAATACCTACTCCAATGCCTGGTAGCACTGAAGAATTACTTGCTTAATGGACGAATGGAAATAATGAATATCAAAGGCAGTTAAATATGTGTTAAAGTTTATACAGCTAAATTCAAGTTCTCCCCAATTCCATATCCTCATAATCCTTTCCTGAGAAAGACTATACCAGACTGAAATGTTATTTGATAATTACTGCTCCTTATCACAAAAGATGCATTTGAGAAAAGGTTTCCAAGCTTTGCACATTTCTCCTATCTCACCAAAGATTCAAACTATTTTCTTTCAGTCACCATTTTCTTTGCCCTCATGGGAGAATCCTGCCCAATTTTTCCCATAGGCTGCCAGTTCAGGATTTTGATGTTAGCAGATAGCCTGGAGAATTTGCAAGTAGAAGTTCTGGTTTGCTGGTTTTCCATTTTTTGAAGCAAAATTATGGGTGGTACAGGGCAGATTTTGTTCAGACTTGGAGAATGTGGTCATCTGCAGCATAACCTTTAAAGGATATGATAATTAGTAGTGATAAATAAAAGCACCTTTATAAGAACAGATCACATACAGTCTTAAAGGTGGAAGAAAGTAAGAAAACAAACACTTGTATTTGATTCTGAGCTGTGTATCCTAGACATTGTGTTGGACACTTTATTACAGTGTAGTCAGTAAGAATATATAGGCTCTGGACTCAGACTGCCAAGGTTTAAATTTATCTTCAATACTTAATAGATATGTGACTTTGAAAAAATTCCTTAATCACCATCGTATTTAGATCTGAGCCTTGCTGTCTTTCCTCATCTGTAAAATGGACAGAGATAAAGCTCATACACTGTATGATTTGGGAGAGCAGGAATGATACATGTGTGATTTAAGGACACTCTTAGAAGAATGTCTGGCACAGAGTAAGTGCTATATGTGTGTGTGTTTTAATAATTATCATTATCATTTGGACTCATATCATTTCGTTTTCTAAAATTTCTACAATGGGAAGTTTGGACTTTCTGTCAAACAGTGAAATGGCAAATACATATTTTACTCTTAAGAAAGCAGGAAAATCCAAAAGTCTCATGATTGAAGAAAGAAATCAAAGGTTTTATTACTGTTTCTAAAGCCAGGCTATTTGTGTCAGTGCTCATTACTGACAAAAAGCATGTTGGCACTTCCCGTTTCTTAGGTGATAGTCATGCATATAAACTGAATAGCACCAACAATTTTTTGAGTGAGATTTCTCATCCAAATTGAGTTTTGAAAAATATTGGGTAGAAAATGAAGGAGAAGACGATTGAGAAGTTGGAATATAATCAAGTAAGAGGACACACATCAGAGATGCCTTTTGTGAAAACTGTAATCAAGGAAACATTCTTCTGGCATCTAAATGCATCCACCGAAGTGGAGAACACATTTGACAGTGATGAAAATAAGGATTACTCTGTGAATAAATCTATTTAAGAAGCTACAAAGAATATCAAAACAAGGAAGGCAGTTTCTGATGCAATCAAAACAAAGTTACTATTGAAGACTGGCAAGAGTAATTGAAAAGGCTGCTCCTTTCCTGATATTTTGAACTAAACAAGTTTTACATCTAAATATCTTAATCCTTCTTAAAAAAAAAAAAGGCAATAAATCAGAACAGTCCACTTTGTCACTCTCTGTGCATAATTTTACAAGACATGCTGTAGAATGAAGGAAAATATTCAAACACTTAGTGTTCCCTAGACCATGGTCACAATTTTCAGAATTAAATCAACAGTCCCTTAGTCTGGTGGTTTTAAAAGGATCTTCCAGCCACTGAAATGAAAGCCTATGATACCAAATAAGAAAATAAATAAAATCTTTACAGACTTCATAGCAATTAGTAGATTAGGTTTTCAAAGGGAGGTTTTGCTGATATAAATGGTCAGATTGCAGCCAAATGGAACAAAACTTCTATTCACAGGGA
This sequence comes from Oreotragus oreotragus, assembly GCA_006410675.1. NCBI lineage: Eukaryota > Metazoa > Chordata > Mammalia > Artiodactyla > Bovidae > Oreotragus > Oreotragus oreotragus. Next base: position 135,342 of record SJYX01016784.1, on the reverse strand, counting down.
GGTGTCAATAATCTTTGGCTCCTTTTGAAAATCCAAAGAAAGCTGTGGTACATATACACAATGGAGTATTACTCAGCCATTAAAAAGAATACATTTGAATCAGTTCTAATGAGGTGGATGAAACTGGAGCCGATTATACAAAGTGAAGTAAGCCAGAAAGAAAAACACCAATACAGTATCAGTTCAGTTCAGTTCAGTCACTTAATTTAGAAAGATGGTAATGATAACCCTATATGCGAGACAGCAAAAGAGACACAGATGTATAGAACAGTCTTTTGGACTCTGTGGGAGAGGGAGAGGGTGGGATGATTTGGGAGAATGGCATTGAAACATGTCTACTCTCCTATAAGAAACAAATCACCAGTCTAGGTTTGATGCAGGATACAGGATGCCTGGGGCTGGTGCACTGGGATGACCCAGAGAGATGGTATGGGAAAGGAGGTGGGAGGGGGGTTCAGGATTGGGAACACGTGTACACCCATGGAGGATTCATGTTGATGTATGGCAAAACCAATACAATATTGTAAAGTAACAAATAATAATAATAATAAAATAAAATAGAAGTTAAAAAAATCATTCTTGTAAAAAAAAATTTAGTTTACTTTTGTGAATAAATGAGTGAATTGACAGTTGGACTTCATAAAACTACTACTACTACTACTAAGTCACTTCAGTTGTGTCCGACTCTGTTGGATTCAATTTCAAGATGTAAAATAGCACTAGAAAAAAAGATTTCTATTAGAAGTTATCAAAACTTTGGAAAACTATATTAAGTTTAACACTCCCCAGCAGACTAGTCCTGCACTTAGTTCTAATGGTAAATAACATAAATGCTTTTGTTTTTGCTCTAGTTTCTATCAACATTACAGATAGAATGAGATAATGTATCTTAACTTATGTGGTATAGAGCCTGGCACCTAAAAGGTGATAATGATTTGCTGTTTCTGAATACATTATATCTACATAATCATATCCACTGAGAAGATATATATAAATTTTGCCCTGTAGTCATGATCTAATTCATACTTATATCTCTTTGACTAAATATGTGACAATTATTTAGGTCTTTAATTTATAGAGGTGAACATCTGGTTATACACTGATGCCAGAATTCTTTATTCTTGTGTTTATAGATGAGGGTAAAATGTTTACTGTGACACAATTATTTATTCTTTCTCTGATCTACTGAAGGCTAAGAGCCTTATTTCCTTTCTTTTCACTTAACCATGCTCTAATACCATCTTTAATTCAATAAAATGTCAATACATTATTATGGTTGTACACAACTGGATTTACAATGAAAATGAATTTGCCTGGAGTTAATGTTAAAAATCACTTTGCTCTATCATCTATGCCAATATTAGGATTGTGGATATGGAATATCTGCAATTTCTGGAGAGAACCCAATTTTTTGCATCACTAGATACAAAAAATGACAGCAGATAGGATAAGTATAAAAACTATAAGTAGCAAAAAATCAAACAATAGTTATACAAAAATTGTGCTCTTTAAAAGGTAAAAAAAAATTCTTCCCACTTAGCAAAGTCACAAAGAACTACATTCTCCAAAATTTCTTACAAAATTATTAATCTTAGAAATTCTCAAGAAGAATATTTGTTTCTCTTTGGGAATCATGATTCCTATTGATACAGCAAAGAGGTATACATTTTTAACTTTTCTAACACAAAATAGCCAAAGCTTTTTTAGTAGATCACAGAATATTTCTTTTTCAACAGGTAGCATCATATTCAATGTAAAGAAGCTGAAAGCTTTTCCTCTAAGATCAGGAAATAGAGAGTAATTGTCTTGACACTGCTTTTTTTTTTTTTTCTTTTTTTAATTTTACAAAAGCAAAGGCAACAAAAGGAAAAAAAAATCAACAAGTGAGTCTACACCAAATGAAATAGCTTTTGCACAGCAAAGGAAACAGTCAACAAAATGAAATGGCAACCTACTGAATGTGAGAAAGCATTTGCAAACCATCTATCTGATAAGATGTTACTATCCAAAATATTTGAACAACTCTTACAACTCAGTGGCAAAAAAAAAGAAAATCCAAAGGATCCAATTTAAAATGGGCCGAGGCTCTAAATAGACATCTTTTCAAAGAAGGCAAACAAATTGACAACAGGTACATGAAATGGGCTCAACATCATGAATCATCAGGGAAACACACATCAAAATTGCAATGAGATATCACCTAATGTCTGTAGACTGACTGTCATCAAAAAACAAGAGATGACAAGTGTTGCCAAGGATGGTGTAAAGGAACTCTTATGCACTGTTAATGGGAATATAAATTGGCACAGTCACTATGGAAAACAGTATGGAGGTTCCTTAAGAAATTAAAAATAGAACTACCATTTGACCTAGCAAATTCTAATTTTGGTATATATAAAAAAAAAGACCATGAAATTGCTATCTCAAAAAGATGGCTGCCTCCCTGCATTCATTAGAGTATTCCTTCCAATAGCCAAGACATGGAAATAATCTAAGTGTCCATTGATGGAAGAAAGGTTAAAGAAAATGTGACATAGGGATGTACCTGGTATTCAGGTGGTTAACACTTCACCTTCCAATGCAAGAAGTGCAGGCTTGATCCTTCCTTAGGGAGCTATGATCCCACATGCCTTGTAGCCAAAACACCAAACCATAAAACAGCAACAATATTGTTACAAATTCAGTAAAGCCCAAAAAAAATGGCCAAAAAATGTCACATCAAAAAAATCTTACCAAAAAAAAATTAAAAAAAAAAAAAGAAAGAAATGGTGCCATGTATAACAAAGAAATGTTATTCAATGGTAAGAGAGAAAGAAATCCTGCACCTGGATGGTAGAGGACCTTGAGGGCATTATACTAAATGAAATGTCAGACAGGAATTTAGAAAGATGGTAATGATAATCCTGTATTCGAGACAGCAAAAGAGACACAGATGTATAGAACAGTCTTTTGGACTCTGTGGGAGAAGGTGAAGGTGGGATGATTTGGGAGAATGGCATTGAAACATGTATAATATCATATATGAAACGATTCACCAGTCCAGTTTCGATGCATGAT
>SJYX01016784.1:80680-130303 GCA_006410675.1 Oreotragus oreotragus | reverse complement strand
CATGAAATTGCTATCTCAAAAAGATGGCTGCCTCCCTGCATTCATTAGAGTATTCCTTCCAATAGCCAAGACATGGAAATAATCTAAGTGTCCATTGATGGAAGAAAGGTTAAAGAAAATGTGACATAGGGATGTACCTGGTATTCAGGTGGTTAACACTTCACCTTCCAATGCAAGAAGTGCAGGCTTGATCCTTCCTTAGGGAGCTATGATCCCACATGCCTTGTAGCCAAAACACCAAACCATAAAACAGCAACAATATTGTTACAAATTCAGTAAAGCCCAAAAAAAATGGCCAAAAAATGTCACATCAAAAAAATCTTACCAAAAAAAATTAAAAAAAAAAAAAGAAAGAAATGGTGCCATGTATAACAAAGAAATGTTATTCAATGGTAAGAGAGAAAGAAATCCTGCACCTGGATGGTAGAGGACCTTGAGGGCATTATGCTAAATGAAATGTCAGACAGGAATTTAGAAAGATGGTAATGATAATCCTGTATTCGAGACAGCAAAAGAGACACAGATGTATAGAACAGTCTTTTGGACTCTGTGGGAGAAGGTGAAGGTGGGATGATTTGGGAGAATGGCATTGAAACATGTATAATATCATATATGAAACGATTCACCAGTCCAGTTTCGATGCATGATACTGGATGCTTGGGGCTGGTGCATTGAGACGACCCAGAGGAATGGTACAGGGAGGGAGAAGGGAGGGGGTTCAGGATGGGGAACACGTGTATACCCGTGGTGGATTCATGTTGATGTATGGCAAAACCAATACAATATTGTAAAGTAATTAACCTTCAATTAAAATAAATAAATTTATATTAAAAAGAAAGACAAATAACACATGATCTCACTTATGTATACAACCTGAAAACCTGAACTAAGAGAAACAGAGAACAGATCAGAAGCTGCCAGAGGTGGGAACTGGGAAGAGAAGACATGAATGAAGGGTCAAAAGGTGCAAACTACCAATTATATGACTAGCAAGTTCTAGTGTTGGTGTGTACAGCATATTGACTATAGTTAACAACAAGGTATTGCATATCTGAAAGTTGCTGAGTAGATCATAAAATATTCTCATCAAAACAAAAAGAATGTAAGTAAATTATATGAAGGATACACTTCGGTATGCCCTGATAAATGTTATATAATATAATGTAATTAAAATAAAATAAAACAATTAACTCCCTGCATAGGTTATTACAATCACAGTAAGTGAACCCTGAGATTTAATTCAAAAGACACCTCATGGATTCTCAAGCCTCTGTAGATATGTAGATATGTAGATATGTAGATATGGTATGAGGATATAAGGACTGTATTTGAGGATTGATCAAATATAGAGATTATGAAATTTCTTGGAACATCAAAAATGTGTTTATTGCAAAAATCATACTTTTCATTTCAACTCAGCAATAACTCAAGATTTTCTTGAAAATAACTTAATTCATTAAAAAGTTCGAGTTAATAATTTACCTAGGAGCTACAATTCAATATCACAGTTATCCAAAACTATACCCCAACCAGTAATGCTGAAGAAGCTGAATTTGAACCATTCTATGAAGACCTACAAGACTTTCTAGAAACAATACCCAAAAAAGATGTCCTTTTCATTATAGGGGACTGGATGCAAAAGAAGGAAGTTAAGAGCTACCTGGAATAACAGGAAAATTTGGCCTTGGAGTACAAAATGAAGCAGGTCAAAGGCTAACAGCGTTTTGCCAAGAGAACACACTGATCGTAACAAACAACCTCTTCCAACAACACAAGATAAGACTCTACACATGGACATCACCAGATGGTCAATACCAAAATCAGATTGATTATATTCTTTGTAGCCAAAGATGGAGAAGCTCTACAGAGTCAGCAAAAACAAGACCAGGAGCTGACTGTGCACAAACCATGAACTCCTTATTGCCAAATTCAGACTTAAATTGAGGAAAGTAGGGAAAACAACTAAACCATTCAAGTACCACCTAAATCAAACCCCTTATTATTATACAGTGGAATTGACAAATAGATTCAAGGGATTAGATCTGATGGAGAGAGTGCCTGAAGAACTATGAGCGGAGGTTTATGACATTGTACAGAAGGCAGTGATTAAGATCATCCCCAAGAAAAAGAAATGCAAAAAGGCAAAATGGTTGTCTGAGGAGGCCTTACATAGCTGAGAAAAGAAGAGACACTAAAGGCAAAGGAGAAAAGGAAAGATACACCCATTTGAATGCAGACTTCCAAAGAATAGCAAGAAGAGTTAAGAAAGCCTTTCTCAGTGATCAATGCAAAGAGTTAGAGGAAAACAATAGAATGGGAAAGACTAGAGAGCTCTTCAAGAAAATTAGAGATACCAAGGGAACGTTTCATGCAAAGATGAGCACAATAAAGGACAGAAATGGTATGGACCTAACAGAAGCAGAAGATATTAAGAAGAGGTGGCAAGAATACACACAAGAACTATAGGAAAAAGATCTTCATGACCCAGATAATCACGATGGTGTGATCACTCACCTAGAGTAAACATCCTGGAATGCGAAGTCAAGTGGGCCTTAGGAAGCATCAGTGCAAACAAAGCTATTAGAGGTGATGGAATTCTAGTTGAACTATTTCAAATCCTGAAAGATGATGCTATGAAAGTGCTGCACTCAATATACCAGCAAATCTGGAAAACCCAGCAGTGGCCACAGGACTGGAAAAGGTCAGTTTTCATTCCAGTCCCAAAGAAAGGCAATGCCAAAGAATGTTCAAACTACCACACAATTGCACTCATCTCACACGCTAGCAAAATAATGCTCAAAATTCTCCAAGCCAGGCTTCAACAGTACAGGAACAGTGAACTTCCAGATGTTCAAGCTGGATTTAGAAAAGGAGCAGGAACAAGAGATTAAATTGCCAACATCTGTTGGATTACTAAAAAAAAAGAGAGTTCCAGGAAAACATCTACTTTTGTTTTATTGACTATGCCAAAGCCTTTGATTGTGTGGATCACAACAAACTTGAAAATTCTGAAAGAGATGGGAATACCAGATCACCTGATCTGCCTCATGAGAAATCTGTATGCAGGTCAAGGAGCAACAGTCAGAACTAGACATGGAACAACAGACTGATTCCAAATAGGGAAAGGAATAGGTCAAGGATATATATTGTCAACCTGCCTATTTAACATATATGCAGAGTACATCATGTGAAATCCCGGGCTGGATGAAGCACAAGCTGGAATCAAGATTGCTGGGAGAAAGATCAAGAGCCTCATATATGCAGATGACACCACCCTTATGGCAGAAAAAGAAGAGGAACTAAAGAGCCTCTTGATGAAAGTGAAAGTGGAGAGTGAAAAAGTTGGCTTAAAACTCAGCATTCAGAAAACTAAGATCATGGCATCCGGCCCCATCACTTCATGGCAAATAGATGTGGAAAGAATGGAACCAGTGGCAGACTTTATTTTCTTGGGCTCCAGAGTCATTGTGGTTGATAACTGCAGCCATGAAATTAAAAGACGCTTGCTCTCTGGAAGAAAAGTTATATCCAACCTAGACAGCATATTAAGNGCCCCATCACTTCATGGCAAATAGATGTGGAAAGAATGGAACCAGTGGCAGACTTTATTTTCTTGGGCTCCAGAGTCATTGTGGTTGATAACTGCAGCCATGAAATTAAAAGACGCTTGCTCTCTGGAAGAAAAGTTATATCCAACCTAGACAGCATATTAAGAAGCAGAGTCATTACTTGACCAACAAAGGTCCATCTAGTCAAAGCTATGGTTTTTCCAGTAGCTGTGTATGGATGTGAGAGTTAGACTATAAAGAAAGCTGAGTGCTGAAGAACTGGTCCTTTTGCACTGTGGTGTTGAAGACTCTTGACAGTTCCTTGGACTGCAAGGAGATCCAACCAGTCCATCCTAAAGGAAATTCCTGAATATTCACTGGAAGGACTGATGCTGAAGCTGAAACTCCAATACTTAGGCCACCTGATGTGAAGAACCAACTCATTTGAAAAGAGCCTTATGCTGAGAAAGATTGAAAGCAGGAAGAGAAGGGGATGACAGAGAATGAGATGGTTGGACGGCATCACCAATGTGATGGACGTGAATTTGAAAAGGCTCTGGGAGTTGGTGATGGACAGGAAAGCCTGTTGTGCTGAAGCCCATGGGGTCGCAAGAATCAGACATGACTGAGTGACAGAACTGAACTGAGGAACTTTTTAAAATTTTTACTTTTTTCACTAAAATAGTCTTCCTAACATGGTAGCATTGGCAGGGATTTTTTTTTTTTTTTCAGTCCCCCACAATTACACTCCTTAGCTATAAATCCTTGCTTTTCTTATATGCCAAATTAGTTCAGTTCTACACTGAGGTCTCTTTTCCTCTACAGTAATGCTCCTGAATCAAACCTACTTTTACCACCTTATGTATCATTCATCTCTGGTTTTTCTTTGACACTTACCTGTAGTGATATTGTATTCTAGTCACAATGAAAGATTTTCCACTTCTCAAAGTAGTTGCTGCTTCTGCACACTTCCCTGCTTCTACACCTACATAGGAAAGTCCTTCTTTCACATTCCTGCCTTGTTGACTCCTAGTTAGTCTAGTCAATAGTATTACAGAATTTTCCTCAACAACAGCATCACACACACAGACACACACACCTATATACACATACTATATATAAATGTAGTATCCATTTGTTACCAAAAAGATTTTCTTCAGGAAAAAAAAAAAAAGTGTTTTTCATAACCACTTTCACTTTCAATTCAAACTGAAAAAAAGTAATATAGAGGAGTGCAAGAAGGAATGGAACTAATAAACATATTTTACAATGTTGTGATACTTACATGGCTTTATTCAGAGAAGATAGAAGTTGGTCAACAATATGATTTGGAACTTTAATTAAATATGAAATAATACAGTAAATACTAGCAGTATAATCAAACTGTGGTCACCAAGGATACATGGTTGCCCTGTGCAATACAGACAAATGGCAGCAAGTACAGAGTTTACGTCCTCTGAGGGTACACCACAAGCTGTCCGGGAAAGACACTTGCATGAGCTTTCGAAATAAGGAATAGACTTTAAAATATTTATGTACAACCTCAATAATGTCAAGAAAAATACTTTATAAAATTTTAAGTTACTTTTTTCTAAGTAATATCTCAGGTTCTCAAAAAGTATGAAAGAAAATTATGATTTTTAAAGTTGAGAATAGGAAAAGAGTAGCTTTAAAGACCCAATTATAGTGCAAATTGCTGAGACATCAAGTTTTCTCGCCTATATTTGGTGAAATTTTCATTGTCAGAGAAATTAATGAATGATATTCTACTCTTCAGAATATTCAACACCACATACAAGTGATACACTAGAAAGAAAAGTTCACACAGCTAAATGAATCAAGACTGACTCCTCTCACCTAAGTCAAATATGAAAACTTACAGTTTTTACCTTTGAGATTCTTACCCACTTAGTTTCCACTGGTTTTCCATGTTTAAAATCTCTTCTTGGTTTCTGAGTTTATTGTCAATCTCAATACATAGAACTATCTGACAGACCTATGAAACACTCATCATCATTATTATCAGCTAGTGATTATGTGCCATAAGTTTCTAATTTTCTTATTTTAGAAAAATAACCTTAACTGGACAGGACACTTGAGCTACTTTTAAAGCTGGATACCATAAACTTAGTACAGATAACTTTACTGTAAGGTTTTAAATAATATCTCACCTGTGTGTGTGTTAAGTCACTTCACTCATGTCTGACTCTTTGAGACCCTACAGACTGCGGCCCACCAGACTCCTCTGTCCATGGAATTCTCTAGGGATGAATATTGGAGTGGGTTGCCATTTCCTTCTCCAGGGGATCTTCCCAACCCAGGGATCAAAACAGGGTCTCTTATATCTCCTGAATCGGCAGGCAGGTTTTTTACCGCTAGTGCCACCAGGGAAGTTTCTCGGCCCTCTGATTGATATTAAATAATCATTACTCTTACTATCATTTAACTTTAAACATATTTCTAATGTTTAAGATTATAAGGATTTTTATTTACCAAAGAAATTTGAGAAATTCTAACTTAAATGGGAAAATATAGGCATAAAATAATAAAATGCAAAATAAGACATGCCAAAATGTTATAAATGAGAATGTGCAAAAAGTTTTACATCTAATTGTCAGAGTTCCCCAAGCAATTGAGATAATCTGAGTTACAGAAAAATAGAATAAAAATTTTAATCTTAAATTGTTTATCTATCTATATATATATATAGATATCAATCATTGAGTAAAGAAAAACATCAGGGATCTATCAGATGGAAAATTAATTTGCCTCATTAAAATCTATTTCTAGAGAGTGATCATGGGAAATCTTCAGTGTTCTTCCATACTCAGACTTGGTTTTCCCCCTCTTAAGTCAGTGTGGTGTCTTGAAAACAGTTAAAATAACTTTGTCAACTCTGCTTCAATCAAGCCACATTTGTTTCTGCTTTCTAGAACTGGTTTTTTTCCTCAGTTATCTTGGAATGTTATCACTTCAAGTCCTGATTTCTTGAAATACAGCAATTGCTAGTCTTGTAGAAACTCCTTCAGAAGTAAAATTCTAGCCTCTATCATCAATTTAAACATTATGTCACATACAGTTTCTTTCTATTTTCCTAACACCTTGTAAGTTTCAGAGGCACTTTTCTGCTTCTGTATTTTCCATTGAGGTTGCTCCTGTATATGGAAATCTGAGTTTTACCCTTTAATCCTTAGTTCAGTTCAGTTCAGTTCAGTTCAATCGCTCAGTTGTGTCTGACTCTATGCAACCCCATGAACTGCAGCACGCCAGGCCTCCCTGTCCATCACCAACTCCCGGAGTTCATTCCAACTCATGTCCATCGAATCGGTGATGCCATCCAGCCATCTCATCCTCTGTTGTCCCCTTCTCTTCCTGCCCCCAACCCCTCCCAGCATCAGAGTCTTTTCCAATGAGTCAACTCTTCGCATGAGGTGGCCAAAGAACTGGAGTTTCAGCTTTAGCATCAGTCCTTCCAATGAACACCCGGGATTGATCTCCTTTAGGATGGGCTGGTTGGAACTCCTTGCAATCCAAGGGACTCTCAAGAGTCTTCTCCAACACCACAATTCAAAAGCATCAATTCTTTGGCACTCAGATATCTTCACAGTCCAACTCTCACATCCATACATGACCACTGGAAAAACCATAGCCTTGACTAGACAGACCTTTGTTGGCAAAGTAATATCTCTGCTTTTGAATATGCTATCTAGGTTGGTCATAACTTTTCTTCCAAGGAGTAAGTGTCTTTTAATTTCATGGCTGCAATCACCATCTCAGTGATTTTGGAGCCCAAAAATATAAAGTCTGAAATAGAATGCTATTATTTTCAAAAATTATATTGGACATAATTGAGTTCCATCGATTACATTTTGGTGCCTTAGCATATGCAGTCAAATCTCAAACATATTGTGGTTTTTTTTTTCCATTCCATATTTTCTTGATATATTCTTTCAATTTAAAGAGAACAAGAAAACAAAACTTAGTTAAACTAAAGTTATTGTCATAGATTATGAGAAATTAGGAAGTCTTTTAAAAACACCTTGGAGGGATATAAATTCTAATCAGTCAAAGAAAAAAAGTAAGAGTGGGAGAAATAAACATTTCAGGTTGGTGAAGAACAATACAAAAGATTATTGAGTAATATGGGAAAGTAATTATATAGGGATGAAAACTGGCCTGTTGAGATCAGGGCCTCTTTTGCCATTCAGCTGCAAAAAAAAAAAAGTATGATCTATATCTAAGTCTTTGATTTAACCTTGTTAGGCTGAGTTCTTAAGGCTTATCTTGATATGGCAAATGTGAAGTAGATATTCAATACATGGAAACTATGTTATGGCGCCAACACATGAAACTAAAATATGAGAAGAAATGATCCAAAATGAGTACTACCACAAGAAAAAGAATGAAGATTTCACTTTTTTTTGGTCTATATTCATGAGAGAGATTAGTCTGCAGTTCTCCTTTCTTGTTAATGTCTTTATCTGATTCTTTATCTGGTTTTGGTATAAAGTCCTAGGAAGTGTTTCCTATCTTATTTCCTGGGGCACTTTTTGTAAAATTAGTATTATTTCTTCCCTAGAAAATTGATAGACTGCACCAGTTAAACCATGTGGTAATGATGCTTTCTTATTGGAATGTTATTAATTATTGATGAAATTTCTTTAACAGATATAGGCTTGTTCTGATTAATTGCTGCTCCCTGTGTGAGTTTGGGTATATTGTGTCATTCAAGGAATTAGTCAACTTCATCTATTACTTTTATTATAGTGTATTTTGTTATTTATATGCATATTTATTCATTTATATTTTTCTTCTTTTGTTCAGTGTTATATGAGGAGGGTTTAAATATTTTGTTATGGTTTATTTTCACCTATAAAAGGTCTGTGACTGGCCACTAATAAATCATTGAATGACAGAGTTGATGTTCTGTTCATACTGATAAGATGATTTTTGTCTCATCAAGAAATATACATGAATATTTGCAAAATGATTATTTACTTTGTGAAACTTGGTTTTGAGGTAGAACAGTGAAGGAAATAGTAGTTTTCTAAAATTTAGCATCGGGCACACAATTTCTTCCAGAAAAGGACTCTTCTGTGTACTTGCTGACATAATTATTTCTGATGCTGCAAATTAATTTAGTATTTACAGATCTATCATTTGCCAAAAGAAATTTCTTTCTTATAGATCAGTGTGAACTTATCCATGTAGAAAAATGAAATGTGTTAATATTAGCCTGACAGTGGAACAAAACTGAGTGACTATGTATCACACACAGTATAGGAATCTGGCCTTATTTACTATCACTATTCTACCTTTACAGTGCAATATGTGCAGATCATTTTCTCTTTAATGTCAGCAGATATAGAATCATGTATGCATTTGCTATCATAGTTTTAATAATTATACATAAATGGATTCGTCTGAATTAATAGAGTTATCATCACCTCCAAATATGAGACAGTTGACTAATGCCAATAACATCACTAAGTAACCAGAAATTATGTGTTATTCTGTTTCTAAAATGTTTTTAATACTATACTTCCTTTTTACTCAAAGTATAAATGATAGACTTTCTAATTAATACTTTCTCTTTTTGACTTCATTTCTGTTGTCAACATCATCACATTCTATGTTACTTACATTCAATATCAAAATCAGAATTGAACTTTTATATCTTGATTACTCTCAACTATTAATTTAATTTTTAAATTTTGTATACAATTTTCAAAGGTTACATTGCTACTACAAAATATTGGCTATATTCTTTGTATTGTACATCTTTGAGTCAAATCTTTTTTATTGGAGGATAATTGCTCTACAATATGGAGGTGGTCTCAGCTGTACATCAATATGAATCAGTCATAATTATATATATATCAGTCATCATTATGCTTCCCTAGTGGTTTAGACAGTAAAGAATTTGCTTGCAATGTGGTAAACCTGGGTTTGATTTCTGGGTTGGGAAGATCCCCTGGAGAAGGGAATAGAAACTTACTACAATATTTTTGTCTGGAAAATCCCATGGTCAGAGGAGCCTGGCAGGCTACAGTCCATGGAGTCGCAGAGAGACAGACAGGACTGAGCAACTAACACTTTCACTTTCTGTCGATGCTCACAGAATTCTATTCTCTACTACTCTGGATCAATTATATATATATATGTATAATTATGGGGAGATATATATATGTGTGTGTGTGCATGTATATATATATCTATATATATCTTCCATCCATCTTGAGCCTCCCTGTTCCACCCCCGATCCTACTCCTCTAGGTCATTAAAGAGTACCAGGCTGGGCTCCCTGTATTATATAGCAGCTTCCCACTAGTTATCTACTTTACACATGATACCATATATATGTCAGTGTTCTGTTCCTTTGAGCCTTATTTGGCCTGTCACCCCCCACCCCTATATTTCCTCACCTTCCCTCGTTCCACTAGTAACCACTAGTTTGCTCTCTATTTCTGTGAGTCTTCTGTTTTTTGTTATGTTCTCTCAGTTCAGTTCAGTTCAGTCACTCAATTGTATCCAACTCTTTGCGATCCCATGGACTGTAGCACACCAGGCCTCCCCGTCCATTGCCAACTTCCAGCCATCTCATCCTCTGTCGTCCCCTTCGCCTCCCGCCTTCAACCTTTCTCGGCATCAAGGTCTTTTCATATGAGGCAGTTTTTCACATCAGGTGGCCAAAGTATTGGAGTTTCAACTTCAGCATCAGTCCTTCAAAAATGAATACTTAGGATTGATCTCCTTTAGGAGGGACTGGTTGGATCTCCTTGCAGTTCAAAGGACTCTCAAGAGTCTTCTCCAACACCACAGTTCAAAAGCATCAACTCTTTGACACTCAGCTTTCTTTATATTCCAACTCTCACATCCATACCTGACCACTGGAAAAACCATAGCCTTGACTAGATGGACCTTTGTTGGCAAAGTAATGTCTCTGCTTTTTAATATGCTGTTTAGGTTGGTCATAACCTTTCTTCCAAGGGGCAAGCGTCTTTTAATTTCATGGCTGCAATCACCATCTGCAGTGATTTTGGAGCCCAAGAAAATTAAGTCTGTCACTTTCTCCACTGTTTCCCCATCTATTTGCCATGAAGTGCTGGGATCAGATGCCATGATCTTCGTTTTCTGAATGTTGAGCTTTAAGCCAACTTTTTCACTCTCCTCTTTCACTTTCATCAGGAGGCTCTTTAGTTCTTTGCTTTCTGCCATAAGGGTGGTGTTATCTGCATATATGAGGTTCTTAATATTTCTGCCAGTAATCTTGATTCCAGCTTGTGCTTCATCCAGTCCAGCATTTCACATGATATACTCTGCATATATATTAAATAAGCAAAGTTTGACAATATACATCCTTGACCTATCCCTTTCCCTATTTGGAACCAGTCTGTTGTTCCATGTCCAGTTCTAACTGTTGCCTCCTGACCTGCATACAGATTTCTCAAGAGTCAGGTCAGGTGGCCTGGTATTCCCATCTCTTTAAGAGTTTATTGTGGTCCACACACCAGTTATGTTCACCAGATTCTGCATATAAGTTGTACCATACAGTATTTGTTTGTCTTTCTCTGATGCATTTCACTTAGCATAATGTCCTTCAAGTTTACCCATGTTGCTGCAAATGACAAAATTTCATTCTTTTTATGACTGTTATTCCATTGTGCACTATAATTTATATATCACATCTTCTTTATGCATTCATCTGTCAGTGTACACTTACATTGTTTCCATTTCTTGGCAATTGTAAATAATGCTGCTAGGAATGTTGGAATGCTTGTATATTTTAAATTAGTCTCGTTGTCTTTTTTTCGGATCTATACCAGGAATGGAATTGCAAGGTTATATGGTTGATCTATTTTCAGTTTTTTGAAAATTCCCCATACTGTTTTCTGCAGTGGAAAATGCACCAATTTGCATTCCTATCAACAGTGTAAGAGGATTCCCTTTCCCCCACATCCTCTCCAACATGTTATTAGTATTTGTGTTATTTTTGATGATGCCCATTCTGACAGGTGTGAGACTCATTGAGGCTTAATTTGCATTTTCCTGATGTTTAGCAATGTTGAGCATTTTTTCAAGTGCCTCAAGTCTTTTTATTTTTATAACCGAATTCTTCCCATTTTTGATTCACAGTATGGATTTAATTACTTATTTTTATATTTTACGTTCCAATTTACTGTGCCACTATCCTAATAAAGTCTTTATTTATGTCTGTACTACAATTACTGCTACAAGTTTGATAACCTGTAGTCTTTCCCAATGAAATCATCCTTCACATTATTTTGTTAGTGTCCTTAAAACAGCTTTTAGTGTCATTTCACTGTTTTTATTAACAATGACTCCAGGAAATGTCAGTTGTCTTAGTTTAGGTGAAAACTAACTTTTTTAAATGATTTCACACTGCTGCTGCTGCTAAGTCGCTTCTGTCGTGTCCAACTCTGTGCGACCCCATAGACGGCAGCCCACCAGGCTCCCCCATCCCTGCGATTCTCCAGGCAAGAACACTGGAGTGGGTTGCCATTTCCTTCTCCAATGCGTGAAAGTGAAGTCGCTCAATCATGTCCGACTCTTAGCGACCCCATGGACTGCAGCCCACCAGGCTCCTCCATCCATGGGATTTTCCAGGCAAGAGTACTGGAGTGGGGTGCCATTGCCTCTCTGATTTCTCACTAACTTATTTCAAATCTCCTTTCCATCAATTCCAGTCAGCATTGCTCTCTNGCAGCCCACCAGGCTCCTCCATCCATGGGATTTTCCAGGCAAGAGTACTGGAGTGGGGTGCCATTGCCTCTCTGATTTCTCACTAACTTATTTCAAATCTCCTTTCCATCAATTCCAGTCAGCATTGCTCTCTGTTTCCTGAATTACTGAGCAAAAAGACACAGAATGGCTTCACCAGTGAAGTTGCTCAGTCGTGTCCGACTCTTTGTGACCCCATGGATTGTAGCCTACCAGGCTCCTCCATCCATGGAATTTTCCAGGCAAGAGCACTGGAGTAGGTTGCCATTTCCTTTTCCAGGGGATGTTCCCGACCCAGAGATCAAACCCCAGTCTCCCACATTGCGGGCAGACGCTTTCCTGTCTACGGCACCATGGAAGCCCACAGAATGGCTAGCATGTAGGCATTTGTACGTTGAACACTCCGACTTTGCCAAAGATCTATTCCTGGACAGTTGTTTTTATTGCAAACAACTTTTTCTCTTGAAAATTGGCTATTAGTTGAATTTTGAAAGATGTATTTGTATTAAATAGCTGCAAACATTTTAACATATGTGACAGAAAGACCAGCAAAAATATTTCACATGTACCCAGCATGGAGTGTTAATAAAATGGATTACCACTGCTATCTGTGAACCTCCCTCCTCAATCTAATACCTTAATTTGCCACCCTTGAAAGTAACATAAGGAATACTGTGTTAATCATATTCTGCTTTTCTTTATAGATTCAATTCTTATGCATGTATTTCTTGTATTTACATTGTTTCAAATGTAGGTTCTGGAACATATAAAAATGAAATTGTACTCAGAGTACTCTTTTACTATCATTTGCTTTTTTTGCTCAATATTATTTTTCTTCTTATTCATCCTGACTGATGCCTATATTTCCCTAATTTTATCTCAAATTGACTTCAATAGTTTTGCCAAACATGTAGATGGCATCACTCAATAAAAACAAAATTTTCTCATTCAAATGATCCTCAGAGGCTTCTAATCAAGCACCTTCATTTCACACATGAGCAGCTAGACATCCAAAAGCATGAACTAACTTGCCCATATCCAAAGTTATTGCTCACACCCACTTTTCCTAGCTTTCATATTACTGCTTTTTTCTCTGTACCACTGGTCATTTGATTGAAAGCCTGAAAAAGCTGCTTTGAAAGTCGGGGCAATAAATCTAGCTCATCTCTACACATTTGAAGGTCAACTTTTAATTTATTGCCAAATTCATGAGCTCAATTTTTCCCAATGTAATATATAGATTAGTATGGATCTGCTATCCTAGGATATCTGAACAATATATTGGATTAAAACCTTGAGCAGATTTGAAATTATTCTACAAATATAACATTGACTCCATGCATTTTTGTGCTAAAAATTTCTTGGCATAAAATACACTTCATTCTAGCAACAGTTAATGTAGAAAGAGATACTGAAAAATTGTGGGCTAGTAAAAGTTTTATAGATAATTGAATTTTTAAAAATTGATCCATAACATTGACTTGAAGGTATAGAACTATTTGAGATTTATGTGGAATTTTTTAAATTCTTCCTGATCATGTTTAAATTTTTTTAGCCCACAAGATTGCACTGTTCTCCCCTGTTTCAGGAAGCCTCCTCATTCCAAACACTTCTAGAGATTTATTAATCTGATGCCTCGTTTTCAGACATAATGAAAATTAAACACACACACACACATACACACACACTGCAAAGCTCAGGCTACCGTTATTGATCTCAGGCTTTGGGGGATAACAACCAAAGCTCAGAAGTAGATAATATTGCAGACACTTCTCTCCATGACAGCAAACCAAAATTCAGACCAGAGTTTTCATCAGTAAGGAATGCTGACCTGGGAAGTATATGGAGGGAGACATGGACCATTTAAAATATCAAGGGTCCACTTACCCTTTATTCTAGCAGTGGCTGAACTAATAAAAGCCAAGGGTTATTGAAAATATATCTTTCCATCACTAGTATTTTTCTGTTGCAGTTATCACCACTGGGCCTATGGGCTTTGACAAAGGGGCTTTTTAACATGAAAGCAGCATGAAGCAAGCCTCAGAGCTGAGCTGGTTGGAGGCCCAAATGGTGCTTATTAAAAATAAGCTCAGAGAGCATTAAACATCTCTGGGCAGGCACCTCCTTCCCCTCAGGATCAGAGAGACCACTTTTAGAATTTTTCCTCCTTCTTAAGGTCTGTAGGAAATAGAACCAAGTAAGATGGCTCAGCAAGCAGCCATTACGTACCCCTCAGACCACCAGTTCCTAGAGGGGTGGCTCCCAGAGGAAATGAGGGGGAGAAGTAAATAGACTCAGAAGAGGAAATGAATAATATAATCATCAGTAAAGTTGCAGTAGTTAATGAAAAATGGAGATTAAATTTGCCATTTAAAATATCACTATTTTCAATGTATTTCTCAAACATTTTATTTGCAACTATGAATGAAGAACAACCAAGTTGTCAATATTGTCATTGTTTTTACATTTCCTCATGACATAGACTGCAAATCAGTGGGGTCAAAATAGTACAAAGAACAGCAGGCCTGGCCAATAAGTAATCAAAGTCAGAAAAAGAACCTTGTGATTTGAATGAGGTTGTGGCATTCTCACACAGAATTTTCTTCTGCATTTTCATTTCTTCTACATTTTCATTTTTAACTAATAGATCAAAGTTTCATGAGAAAGGTTCTCAGGCTTTGCACTATCTTGTGAGAAGGTAATTGATTCGTGGACCACTTCAGCCCTCATAGAATGCTAAAGTCATAATAATTTATTTTCTATTTCATCATCTTTAACTATTTGATATTGTTCTGAACAATTTTTATTAAATGCTTATCAACCTCCAGGATTGGATTAAGATGTCCTGAAATCTGGAACTCACAGAAAAGGAACAATAATTGTATGCAACATTTAGGAGGGCAGGTTTATTTATCACATAAATCTTTGGCTCTAAATAGAATCAACTTTAGTTTTTCATGAAATTACCTTTTCTAAAAACAGATACTATCTATTCCATAATCTATGTAAACACCCCACATGTTAATGAGTATAAGCAGTTAGTAGTGCTGAATTAAAGCATCTCAACAGGAGGGACATATGGAATTCCCTTTCTGAGAGAACCCATTGGTTAGTTGCTAGACAGAAATTTCTATTATTGCCTCCCTATGCATTATAGCCACATCAACCTCCCACTGTTATCAGTGCAGAATTAGAGATAAAGATGCTTAGAAGTAGAGATAAAGATGCTTCTAATTTCAGAGACAAATCTTTCATTGTTTAAATAACAACAGAGGCTGCTATTAAGCATTTAACAAAACAGAATTATTGCATAAAATCAAAGAGTAACAAATATCTAACGTACAAACAATTTCATGCACATGTTTCTGTGAAAGAGTAGCATATGGAAAAGCCTTGAGCTCTCATTTCCATGCATTATGTATCATATATACTTAGATGGGGATTCTCAGGTGGCGCTAGTGGTAAAGAACCTGCCTGCCAGTGCAGGAGATATAACAGACACGGGTTCAATTCCTGGATTGGAAAGATCCCCTGGAGGAGGAAATGGCATCCACTCCAGTGTTCTTCCCCAGAGAATACCGTGGACTGAGGAGCCTGGCAGGTTGCAGTCCATGGGGTCACAAAGAGCTGGAAACGACTGAACGTCTGAGCACACACACATACACATACTTAGTATATATATTTGAAGGCAGAATTAATATGTATTGATTATATATTATTTGCTAGGCCTTGTGTGAATACATACATTATCTCATGTAATCCTAGAAATTACTCAGCAAAGCTGATATTATCATCTTTATTTGTGGATGAAGGTAATTAAAAACTGGAAAATAACATGTAACTTGCCCAAGTTCACAAAGATGGTAAGGCTTGAAGCAGTTTTGAAGCCTAGGACTGTCCCAGTAAGAAGCCTCATGATCTTTTCTTCATGTCATGCTGTCAGGGGAAGCACACTGACTGAAACCGCCCACCCTGGACAGGCACCATAGCAACTATTTGCATGAGTAGTTTTACNAACACACACACACACACACACACACACACACACACAATATAGGTCCTAACTTTCTCCATGTTTAGCTCTGACAACTTTCCGGCTCAGTTGTGGGGTTAGCTGCCTAAGGCCCTGTACAATGGATGCAATAGCAAACCTCAGGAAACTGAGAGCTTGTGGTTTACTGAATTTAATTTGACAATATTCAAAATAAACTAAGGTAAATCATTGTAAATATATCATCAGGTAATTTAGAGCCATCAACCTAATTCACCCATTCAGCCAATCTATTGGTCCAGGTAACAACTGGCTAGGTTATAGAACCACTTGGCTCTAGTAAGATCTGCATCAACATCTGGAGTGGTACAGCTATTTAGCTAACCTAAAAAGGTAACTCTTCTAAATCTTAGGAAGGTTCCTGTCTAACTGATATACAATCCTTGTAGAAGCTTCTCTGCTTTAGTGAAGAGGGGTCTTGTTGTCTTTATTTATTTATTGTCCTTATAGTTTTTTTGGCTAGATAGCAAATGGCATGATCATTTTAGTCATTTGATTTCTAAGTGTCTCTTTTTATTGCTGCTGCTGCTGCTAAGTCACTTCAGTCGCATCCAACTCTGTGCGACCCCATAGATGGCAGCCCACCAGGCTCCCCTGTCCCTGGGATTCTCCAGGCAAGAACACTGGAGTGGGTTGCCATTTCCTTCTCCAATGCATGAAAGTGAAAAATGAAAGTGAAGTCGCCTCAGTCATGTCCAACCCTCAACAACCCTATGGACTTCAGCCTTTCCAGCTCCTCCGCCATGGGATTTTCCAGACAGGAGTACTGGAGTGGGGTGCCATTGCCTTCTCTGCTCTTTCTACCAAGAAAGCCAAATTCATTGAAAAGCAATAACCTTGTTTTTTGCATGGTAAGGCTTCCATTAGTTATTCAAGGTTAAATTAGTTAAAGAACTCTTGAACAATGGAAATTCCCTGTTAATATATTATCACATTTGTGATCCTAACTATTCACTAGAGCAGGGTCAATATTAACAACAAAGGAAAATACGACACACAAAATTTGCTTTATGAAGAAAATATAAATAACAATGAGTGCAGAAAATAATAGTTGTATTTTGAATACTAAAATCATATTTAGCAAGGGATTTTTTTAAAACACAAAATATTCACTTTCCATAGTTTCTAAAATGTAGGCAAACATGCTTCTTATTTATTAAATTATGTAATCCCAAGCAGCATATATCCAAAAATTATATGTCATAGAGTCACAGAAATTTAGCAATCTTTTTAAGGATTTTATTATTAGATAGAATGGCGAAGGCAATGGCACCCCACTCCAGTACTCTTGCCTGGAAAATTCCATAGGCAGAGGAGCCTGGTAGGCTGCAGTCCATGGGGTCGCTAAGAGTTGGATGCGACTGAGCAACTTCACTTTCACTTTTCACTTTCATGCATTGGAGAAGGAAATGGCAACCCACTCCAGTGTTCTTGCCTGGGGAATCCCAGGGACGGTGGAGCCTGGTGGGCTGCCNAAAAAAAATAATAAAGATTTGAGAATAACATCCTTATTGAGATGTTCAAGGAATTGCAAATCATTTGTAATACTTATGTGTGTCTGTGTGTGTGTGTGTGCGCATGTGTGTGGTCAGTCCTGTCTGACCCTTTGTGACCCCATGGAATTTTCCATGCCAAGAATACTGGAGCGAGCTGCCATTTCCTACTCCAGGGGATCATTCTGACCTAGGGATTGAACCCACATCTCTTGTGTCTCCTGCATTGGCAGGCAGATTCTTTACCACTGTACCACTTGGGAAGCCCTGCATACAATACATATGTATAGACCATTCATATACAGACAGTTATTCATGCACCTACACAGTATTGAATGTTTTAATTCCATTTGCCAAGTAATTTCTTGGCCATATACAAGAGAGAATCACATTGCAGTCAGCTATGTCTATAGGTAACTTAAATTTCCACCTATAATTTTTGGACTCAAACTACATCACTATCAATTCTCTGATGAAAAACTAATTGCAGTAGCCTGGTTCACTCTATGGATATTCCAGAGGAATGTCTTAAGAGTTCCATGAACCATTTATTCCTCCAGATTCACTAGCTCTGTATTAAGTTAAAACCACACACTGACCTATGAAAACCCCAGGCAAACACTTTCCTAGAAATATTACCTAAGAATCTACCCTTGGCATAGGTATCTTGTATATTGAAAGAGTAGTGAAATAACTTTACAGTTTTGCAATCACAAACCAATTCCAACTCTTCAGTAATGCAAATACTAGTTCATGAACTTGAGTTGCTGAACATCTGCCTTTATTAGTAAAGAGTCAGAAAATATGAAGTAAAGGGGTAAAAATAGAAGTACAACACTTGGACCATGCTTTCCCTCATTCATATAAATTCAGGTAGTAGCTACCTCAATGCAGGTGTCAAGGCCAGCCCCAAATTAGATTTACATCCATCTAACTCAGATAAGAGATCAACTAAGGGGATTCAATCAAATTCTATTTATTTTATATTGCACTCTGTTGATGAATGCCTGCTCTCAGGGACTAAACACCAAGGCTCACAACACCTAACATGTTGGTTAATATTGCCAAAATACTGGAAATTCAAGCAAAATTATATTTTGACTGTAAACTATGGACCCCATTGTACCTCTCTGAGTAACTCTGTTACACTTGTTTTTCCTTTCAAATCTATTCCTGTGGATAAACTAGAAACAGTAGTGTGAAGGGGAAAGAACCACGGAAATGAGGCTCTGTCCTTGGCTTTTCATTGTTCAACTGGGAGAAAACAGCTACCAGAGAGGTCTGCAACCTTACTCTGCCATATCGCTCTGAATGTCAGCCATAGATCACCTGTGACAAGTATTTAATTCTTTGTCTCACCAGGGACAATGTACAACCTTCTGCTGGAAGTGAGGTGTTTCATTTCATTTTAAAGCTGCCAACAATAGTTGTCTTTTTGGCCTTGCAGTAAGCTTTCCTTCGATTTAGTATTCCCAACTTCTTCCACTAAAAGCTGTAAAAAATAATTCCCTTTCTATACATTTCCATGCTAAACCCTTTCAAAATCTCTAACATACACGATTCTTCCCTACATAACAGTGCCTTTTCTCATTTTCCTGCAGAAGGCCACATAGAGCATTTTTGCCTTTGCTTTGGCCAGCTGAACAGAATAAAATATTAGGATGCAATGATTAAAGGGGCAGATCAAATTGCTTTAGTTATTGGACTTCTGCTCAGAAGGAAATGTAGATTAGAGCAAATGTAGGTAAGCAAAATTTTCATAGGTGATAACTGAAAACACAAATTATACCCTAGTAATAGCTGATATGTACAGTAATTAGAAGATTCTTTCTACCACTAAAAAGAGAATATTTGCAGACTCAAATATTGCCTCATGCCATTTTCCAGATCATTGACAACTCTATGCCTCTGTACCTGGGCCATGACATAGTCATACAGCAGTATGGATTAAACTTCCAGTCCCTCTGAATGGTATCTATTTGATTGAATTTGAAACACATCATAATTTTATTAAAAATTAGAAATATCTAAAGTATTCTCAGTTCTATTTCATTTTTTCTTGAATTAAAAGTGAAGTATATGGTACATACTCTCTTATTCAAATGGATTACAAGCATTATTTTTTAAGTATAAATATACAGTTTCAATATCTATATATTTTATCTTATGAATTTTGGCTATTGAGACTTAGAAAAAATGTGTTATTCCATTTCTCTCCTAAACAGGTCCTTACTGTTGCAGACTCAGTGAATAGTGAAAAAGCTAAAAAAATGTTATTTTTAAATAGAAAATAAGGTACATATGTAGGAACTAGACAAAAAATTATTTGATCTTAAAAATTGTAAAATCTGTGTGGACAACAAAAAGTGGACTAGAGAAAGAATTTTTTTTAATGCTATGAGTGTAAACAATCTACAAAGGAACAAATAACAATGTATATAAAACAATAAATAGTTTTTATGTGATTGCAGCAATTCAGATTTAGATATTTTCCAAGATGGATGAGGTCGAATTTATCCAAACTTGTTTAAACATGAAGTTAAGTTACTGCCATCAGTTTAAGGAAGCTTTACCTCAGACATAAACTCATTTGTATGTGAATGTATATATATGATGCAATATGATTTTTTAATTTATTATAGATTTTAGAAAATACATTTAGAAAATAAATATGGAAAACAGTGGGGTTTTTACTTTAATTTTTATACTTACAGGTTCAGGAGTATTGTTTCTATAAATTAAAGTACCCTTTATTTTTCCATGCATTCTGTTTACGCCTTACATACTGAATTGGCTGCAGGCATATGGAAAGCTTCAGTAAACTGCATGTAATGAGTTAGCTTGAAATCTGCCATAATTCCAGGGACAGTCATTTTCGAATTTNAGTACCCTTTATTTTTCCATGCATTCTGTTTACGCCTTACATACTGAATTGGCTGCAGGCATATGGAAAGCTTCAGTAAACTGCATGTAATGAGTTAGCTTGAAATCTGCCATAATTCCAGGGACAGTCATTTTCGAATTTGCTTTCTCTGTTAAAAATTCTGCAAGAAGTGTGAAGAGGCATTATTTCCTATCTGTTAGGCTCTGACTGCATCCTTGACCCAGCCATGCCAGTAAGATATATGCCGGAAAACATTATGGCATTTGTAATAATGTTTTCAAGTGGACCATATCTTATGTGTGCTGTAGATACTGGGAAGAAAAGCATTCAGGGGGCATGTTACACAAAGTGAAGCTGTCGCCAGGTAATAGAGGACTACAGTACCTGGGTGAAATGACACAGATAGACTTATTTCGTTTTCCAGTGGAACACTTTAAACTGGCTTGCTCTTAAGTGAAGGGAAATTGTCTAAGCAGGGGAAAAAAGCGGAAAGGCTGATAAAATCATAAATAGCTTTTCCATTATTGCTGAAACTCTAATTTTCTTGCTTATTGCTTGAGTTGATAAAACAAATAAAAGAAGGAATCTCGGAGAGAGATTTCTTTAATATGCAAAATGAATTTCAATGTACTCTCCTGCTGGCATTTTTATGGAAAACCTGACTACATGGTACACATGGAATGTAGAAATCTGCATTTAGATAGAAATATTATAAAATGCATGGCATGGTACAAAGTCAGTCTTTTAATGGAGATGGCAAAATGTTGCATTATCCGGTTGAGTGGAAAGACAGCATGCATATAGGTTTTCATGTCTTCGGTAACCAAGTGCCTGGTTTGCACAAGAGAATACTATGTTATTTTGAATTTCTGACAAATATTGATGAGGAAAAAATATATATATACCAGATGGGTAGGCCCTTCTCCAACTGAAAATTCCTGTGCTATCTATAAAATATGTTTGCAACATAAGATTTTTCTTAACTTTTCTTCAAATATTTCTGGGGAGCAGTGAAGATTGATTTTTGTAAGAAGGTATTTCATTATACTTAGGTGAATGTGACTAGGAAGAACTGAGTAACGTTTCATGGCTATATAAAAACAATTGAAGTCAAAAATTCTTGATTCTCTTATGACAGCTAATTTTTTTAGGGTGATCTCAGGAATTTCCCAGTCTCTAAGTGACTCAGCCATCCTATCTGTAAATGTAAAGATAAGATTGCTTCTTGGCAACTAAGCACAGGGCTAGAGGAAAGGACTAATGAGTTGACATTTGTATAGACATTTGAAAACATCAAACAAGCATTTCTTTGTGCTGGTAGTAGAATTCAATATTATTACTGAGCTCATGTAAGAACAGTTATTAAATAAATGAGAAATGAACTAGTGGTATAGAGATGTATAAATTGTTGAAATAAAGATGACTGATTAAAAACCAAAAGGCAGAAGAGATCATAAGGATTTATATAAAGTCATTTTTGTAATATTACCACATTTGAATTAAGTACATGTAATGAGTTCATAAAAGGGAAAAAAATCAGTGAGACAAACATGGAAGGATGAAAACGCGTGCATCTGTACTCTTTCAAAAGCCTCACACACATAAAGAAAAGGATACAAGATTGTATAATTTCACAAGGCCAAAGATAACAGTATGAGCTGACTGGCAAAATTTGAGAAGCTGGAAAGCACATCTACAAGTGATAGCTGATTAAGCAAACTGAAGAAAGCTGGAACTTAGGTGTGGAGGAGCTGAATCAGACAGTCAACCTGACTGCCAGCAGAAAACTCCTAAAAGGCTCAAGAATTACTCCACTGCAGTCAAGCTAGTCACTCCTAAAGGAGAGCAACCCTGAATATTCACTGGGAAGACTGATGCTGAAGCTTCAATACTGACCACCTGATGCCAAGAGCAGACTCATTGGAAAAGACCCTGGTGCTAGGAAAGATTGATGGCAGAAGGGGATGACAGAGGATTACATGGTTAGATGGCATCATCGACTCAATGGACATGAGTTTGAGCAAATTCCAGGAGATAGTGAAGGGCAGGGAGGCAAGGGAGGCCTGGCGTGCTGTGTTCATGGGTTCGCAAAGAGTCGGACATGACTTAGTGATTGAATAGCAACAACAACAGTGATGTTCCGGGTAGCACTAGAAGTAAGACGGGCTGGAAAGTTGTGTATTAAGCATTTAGATGCTCAGAGCCCCCTCCTCACAAGACAGAGTTGTGAGTGGATGGTCTCTGTAGAGGTGGGAGCTGAGGAACTGAAACACAAGTTTGCTGGACACAGGATGGTTCACTGAAAACTCAGTGAGTAAGCTCAGGCCTATAAATGTTAGAATCTTCAAAGAACCACATTGTTCATAGTAAAAATCTAATAACTCTGAAACTGAAAAATTTTTTTAAATCTATTATAAGCTTGTTATTTGGCAATACAGAGATGACTACCAGCAACAAAGAAATAAAAACTAAAATGGCTAAAGATGTAAGAGCCTATGGTGTATAGGACTTGTAGGGAGGAAGAAATTGGATTATTTCCTATTTAAGCTCATAGAATGATTTGGTTTTTAAAACTATCTGAATCCTAATTTTTAAAAGTAATAGTTTAAAATGAAGAGCTGATGGCAAGATCATAAAAAGAAAAGCACACACACTAAGCCAAGTATGAATAAAAAGAATGTCATGTTGATATATTCATTAATGAGCTTTTTTTTAAAATAATACAATCTAAATGACCTGGCAAAATATTTTAATAATCAAAGCATAAATTAATCTCCTCATGGTGAGAAAGTATATTTTTCCTGCTCACCATTCAAATCCCTTATGATTATACAGTGGAAGTGAGAAATAGATTTAAGGGCCTAGATCTGATAGACAGANCTCCATATTGCCAAATTCACACTTAAATTGAAGAAAGTAGGAAAAACCACTAGACCATTCAGATATGACCTAAATCAAATCCTTTACAATTATACAGTGGAAGTGACAAATAGATTCAAGGGATTAGATCTGATAGACAGAGTGCCTGAAGAACTATGTACAGAGGGTCATGACAATGTACAGGTGGGAGTAATCAAGACCATCCCAAAGAAAAAGAAATGCAAAAATACAAAAGGGTTGTCTGAAGAGGGCTTACAAGCTGCTGAGAAAAGAAGAGGTACTAAAGGCAAAGGAGAAAATGAAAGATATATTCATCTGAATGCAGAGTTCCAAAGAATAGTAAGGAGGGATAAGAAAGTGTTCCTTATTCACAATGCAAAGAAATAGAGGAAAACAATAAAATTGGAAAGACTGGAGGTCACTGCAAGAAAATTAGAGATACCAAGGGAACATTTCATGCTAAGATGGGCATAATAAAGGAAGAAATGGTATGACCTACAGAAGCAGAAGATATTAAAAAGACAGGGCAAAAATACACAGAACTATGCATGAAAGATCTTTATGACCCAGATAACCATGATGGTGTGATCACTCACCTAGGGCCAGATATCCTGGAGTGTGAAGTGTAGTGGGCCTTAGGAACTATGACTATGAACAAAGTTAGTGGAGGTGATGGAATTCAGTTGAGCTATTTCAAATTCTAAAAGATGATGCTGTGAAGGTATTGCGCTCAATATGGCAGCAAATTTGGAAAACTCCGCAGTGACCACATGACTGGAAAAGGTCAGTTTTCATTCCAATTCCAAAGAAAGGCAATGCCAAAGAATGTCTTTTTGTAGCTATGGAAAATGGCCAGTAGTGAGATAAAAATGGAAGCAGGGAGATGAGAGTGAGACTTGCAGTTGTGCAGGTTGGAAATGCTGATGATGCTTTAACTAGGATGAAGGACAGTTGAAATGAGCAGGTTGAGATATAATTGGGAGGTAAATTTGAAATAATAGGGTGATAAATTGGATAAAAGGAGTGAGGACACTGGAAGAATAAATTAAAAGATGGTATGTCACTTACGGAGACGCTAAAGAATAGAGAAGAGTATTGGGGGAAGAGGGAGCAAAATTTCCTCTTTTTTTGGGGAGAAAGTATAAGACAAAGAGAAAAGGTGATTCCATTCATAATTGCGTATGATCACAGGAGGAATGGCTAGCCCAAGACCAAAAAAAGAGACTGGTGAGGCAGGAGGAAACTTTGAAGTGTGTAGTGATGTAGACGCCAAGAGAAGAGAGGTGTTCAAGAAGGAGGGGTGAAAACTATCTTGAATGTCACTGAGCCATTATGTAAGAATATAATGGAGAGATTCAGCTGGATTTGGGGAATGTATAGCTTCAGGGTGACCCTGAAGGCAAAATCTCAATCATTTTGGTTAGCTAGAAAGCTTCCCGGGGGCTCAGCAGTAAAGAATCCACCTGCAGTGCAGGAGATGTGACAGGAGCCCGGGGTTTGATCCCTGGGTCAGGAAGATGCCCTGGGGAAGGAAATGCCGATCCACTCCAGTGTTCTTGACTAGGATATCCCATGGATAGAGGACCCTGGCAGTCAAGGGAGAAAGGGAAAGATAAACCCAACTGAATTCAGAGTTCCAGAGAATAGTAGTGATAGATAACAATGCAAATAAATAGAGGAAAACCATAGAGTGGGAAAAATTAGAGATCTCATTGATAGCTTATAGTGAAAGGTGTTGGATTTGTGATCTCTGAAGATTTAGCTTCAGGACCAGAGACCAGGCTTGACCACTCAGGGCTCTTGTGTGGCAGAAGTTTTATTACAGTGAAAAGGAACAGAGAACGCTTTTGACATAGACATCAGAAGGGGGCAGAGAGTGCCCCACTCTAGTCTTTAGCGAGGGAATTATATACTTTTTAATTTGTTATTACGGTGAATCAAAATAATGTCTCAAGCTTGTGAAAATTTTACCAGACCCACTCCCACAATTCACATTTTAGGATAACTGGATCAGAATTTAACAATAGAAAGATCCTACCAGACCCACTAGTCAAGGCTATGGTTTTTCCAGTGGTAATATATGGATGTGAGAGTTGGACTGTGAAGAAGGCTGAGCACTGAAGAATTGATGCTTTTGAAGTGTGGTGTTGGAGAAGACTCTTGAGAGTCCCTTGGACTGCAAGGAGATCCAACCAGTCCACTCTGAAGGAGATCAACCCTGGGATTTCTTTGGAAGTAATGATGCTAAAGCTGAAACTCTAGTACTTTGGCCACCTCATGCGAAGAGTTGACTCATTGGAAAAGACTCTGATGCTGGGAGGGACTGGGGGCAGGAGGAGAAGGGGACGACCGAGGATGAGATGGCTGGATGGCATCACAGACCCGATGGACATGAGTCTGAGTGAACTCTGGGAGATGGTGATGGACAGGGAGGCCTGGTGTGCTGCGATTAATGGGGTCGCAAAGAGTCAGACATGACTGAGCGACTGAACTGAACTGATTCTTTTCTCTCACTTTTCTCTTGAGAGTTTATTCACTTATTTTTTAAATGCCTCTTTCTAGTCCACTTTTATTTATAATGGGGTATACTCTGAGTGATTTGACTTAACACTAGGTTTGCCCTTTTACTCAGCTTCGAAACAAAAGAGACCATGGCAAAAAAGGCAATTTTAGGGCAAGTACAACACATGATTAGGCTCACGGTTCTCATGCAAATAAAAACATTGCTTTAACAACACAGTTCCCTGCAGTTAAACATTGAGAAGCAAAAAGTAATAAAAGATTACAGAATTAAATTTAAAGGATAGAGTTTGATTGTACTGTTTCAATAAACCTTAAAATAAATACGATAAGGTAATAAGATATCTTAAACACATTCATTTACAAACTTACACTCTTTGGAAATATAGTGTTGTTTGGATCAATCATTTTGATCAAAGAGCGCAGTATTACAGACTTAACAGTCTTTTCACAATCAAATATCATAGATATATTTTGTACAAGTAGACAAATACAGTTTTTTTATCATCTCTTTTTGATACAATCTAATTCATTTTTAACTCTCACAAGTCTTTGAATACTATTCCAAATGTATCTCCCTACAAAAACCACCAGAAGTACTTTAACACATATTCATATTCACTGTGATACAGAATCTGACCATTGAAAGTAAAACGGAGATGTTGTGAGTGGCACATTCTGGGCTTGCCACAGAACCCCGATTCTCCAGAAGTTAATGGATGGCTGTTGCTGCTGCTGCTAAGTCACTTCAGTCGTGTCCGACTCTGTGCGACCCCATAGACGGCAGCCCACCAGGCTCCCCCGTCACTGGAATTCTCCAGGCAAGAACACTGGAGTGGGTTGCCATTTCCTTCTCCAATGCGTGAAAGTGAAAAGTGAAAGTGAAGTCGCTCAGTCGTGTCTGACTCTTAGTGGCCCCATGGACTGCAGCCTACCAGGCTCCTCTGTCCATGGGGTTTTGCAGGCAAGAGTACAGACTGGGTTGCCGTTGCCCTCTCTGGCTATACTCTAGTTAAATTATCAAATATAATCTCCTACCATATGTGCCATAGACTAAAAAGCCTCATCTAGGCATTAGAGGCTAATGGCCATTACTTTACTCTGCTTTCAACTTTGAATATTACTTCCAAGTATAGCTTGCTTTATTGATGTTGACTATTATTGACTTTAATAACAGCATTTTTTTCCTGCTGCTTTCATTCCCTATCAGGAAAACAAAGTGGAGTCCTTTTCTCTTTTATGAAAATGCTCTCATTTAAAAAATCACAGCAATTAAATTGTGCTTGTCTAAAACAATCTGATTTTTTAAAAGGAAATTTGAAAGATTTACTAATATTAAAGACAATATAAAAACTATCTTCATTAGCTAGTTTTATATTTTAGTTGTTAATATAATATGTTAAAAATATAAAATGCATGCATGAATTTCATAGTTATTTAAACCAAAATAGGATAAAGATTGTTAAAGACTTATGAAGTGTATTATAAAATTAAATGATGAAGTGTTTTCATGAATCTTTGACTATACAACTTCCATAGGCATGTTTCAGAGAGTAAGCATGCCATCATTTCTATATTTACCCACAGAAATAGAAAGGATAAAAATGACAGATGGACCAGGTTTAATATTATAGGCATTTGCCACTGAACAGCCTGGCTTCCTGTTTAAACTACTCAAGCTTAAACTCTCAGAGTTCATTATTTCATCCTGCCTCTTCAACTAAACCACTGATCGTGTTAATGCCAAGCACTATCTCAGTCTATTATGAGAATTTTGTTCCCCATAATTGTCATTGGGTCTTACTTGATTAAGGGAAGCAGAAAGATCACCCATTCCTCCACTGTTCATATTTAACAACATAAAAACCCTTGAACTTCCTATATCACCTTAGTATGAACAAATATTAGAATAACAAGACCTCTGCTTTACAAGACTGAGTAGGTCTTAGAACACTTGACTTCTACAACATAACTTCTTTCATAACCTGCTACAGGATTCTTTTTAAATGTCTAGGTTCATTAGTATCAGGATGCATATTGAGATTTAATATAATAAGATGGTTTCTTTAAACAAGAGCTCTTTAACCTATTTCATTAAAAATCCTTTCCTGTTAATGCAGAAGTTCAGTAACAATTAGTGCTATGATGACTATGATGATTGATAACTTTTCAAGTTAATATTGGCAAGCTGCAGTCCGAGATGTGCACTGCTCCTATTCATCCCCATTCTCTGGCGTACTGAACATAAGCAAACTTGCTTTCCTTCCCTCTGTTTAATGGGCTGGAAGGTATTGACCTGGACCTGCAGCCTGCACCTTTCAGTGATTGATGTATTTCCACTTAAATTGTGTGAATTCCTTTTGTAGTTCGTGTTGCTGTTGAGAATAGATTTAAAGGAGACCTGGCATATTGATATCAGTAATCCTTCAGCTCATATTTTGGATTATGTGAACATAGCCAAAATCACTATAATGGAAGGAAATCACATTTGTTTAACCAGTACAACTCTATACTCAAGATGAATTCTAAATCAGTTTAGATATTTTAAAAAATAAATAGGTAGTATTTTACTTTAAAAATAAAAGTCAATTAACATGTTTCAGGTATCTATGAGTAATCCATGACAATTCAGGATTTTAAAAATAAATCCTTTCTTAAAAACCGGTTTTTTTTAAATTTCCATTTTTTCACAGTTGGGATTTTGTC
This sequence comes from Oreotragus oreotragus, assembly GCA_006410675.1. NCBI lineage: Eukaryota > Metazoa > Chordata > Mammalia > Artiodactyla > Bovidae > Oreotragus > Oreotragus oreotragus. Next base: position 101,479 of record SJYX01016784.1, on the reverse strand, counting down.
TTGTAAGCAGGAGGAAACCATAAATATTTTGTTTTTGTTTTAAGCATGGCAGGTATACTATTAAATCTATTTTTTAAAATTATGATGCTGCTTGCTCTGTGTGTGATGGATTGGAATATAAGAGACTCTAAAGGCAGAAAGGCTAGAAGGCCATTACCGTGTTCCAGGTGAGGGATGGAGAGTGGTGTTGAAAAATGGTGAGATGTTGAACTACAATGGCAGCTATGGAGAAGCAGAGAAGGAATTGGATGAAAGGGAGTTTAAAGTCATAGAAATAGTACTTAGAAACCCAATGAGTATTCACCCATTAATTTATGTCGATGGATCAGGGACAAGGGTTGGTAGAAACATAAGGAGGGAAAGCAAGGTGTTAAGGGTGGTTCTGATCAAACTATTAATAAAACACAATGGCAACCCACCAAATGTGAACAATGTCTACCTGTTCTTTTAAGAAAAGAGACACTTGAGTTTTCTTGTTTATGTGTTTTCCACATGGAAACACAAGCACATAAAGTAAACCAACATTTATAGATCACAACTCTGTGCCAGGAATTGTGCACAATTGGTAATACAAAACTATTTACAGCACATTTTATTCCCTAAAAAAAGATAGGTTCTACAATCTAAGACATAGATACCTTAATGTGAAAAGTGCAATTGGAAGTCACTTGGTTGTGTCCGACTCTTTGCGACCCCATGGACTCATCTCATCCATGGAGTTCTCTAGGCCAGAATACTGGAGTCGGTAGCCTTTCCCTTCTCCAGGGGATCTTCCCAACCCAGAGGCAAACCCAGATCTTCTGCATTGCAGGCAGATTCTTTGCTAGCTGAGCCACAAGGGAAGCCCCAGATACCTTAATAAGATCATTTAAAAATAACTGCATATATATGTGTGTGTATATATATATAGATAGATAGATAGATTCACTAAGTTTTTAGATAGGTAGGTAGGTAGGTGAAGTCGCTCAGTCGTGTCCGACTCTTTGCGACCCCATGGACTGTAACCTACTAGACTTCTCCATCCATGGGATTCTCCAGGCAAGAATACTGGAGTAGATTGCCATTTCCTTCTCCAGGGGATCTTCCCAACCCAGGGATCGAACCCGGGTCTCCCACATTGGAGGCAGACGCTTTAAATTCTGAGCCACCAGGGAAGCCCAAGTTTTTAGATACAAATAGAAAAAGAAGGCCACTTAACCTAAATGTACATCAGATAAATTGGAAGATATAAAGTAAAAGTATCTCCACATTTTTTTCTCTCTCCACTCCTCACCACTATCATTAATATTTGGCTTACATATTTCCAGGACTTTCCTTGCCTAAGTTGATTCTTAAAAAGATAGGATAGATCTTGAGCTAAGCAGTAATAGCATATTCAAAAGCGGAGACATTACTTTGCCAACTAAGGTCCGTCTAGTCAAGGCTATGGTTTTTCCAGTGGTCATGTATGGATGTGAGAGTTGGACTGTGAAGAAGGCTGAGCACTGAAGAANGTATATATATAGATAGATAGATAGATTCACTAAGTTTTTAGATAGGTAGGTAGGTAGGTGAAGTCGCTCAGTCGTGTCCGACTCTTTGCGACCCCATGGACTGTAACCTACTAGACTTCTCCATCCATGGGATTCTCCAGGCAAGAATACTGGAGTAGATTGCCATTTCCTTCTCCAGGGGATCTTCCCAACCCAGGGATCGAACCCGGGTCTCCCACATTGGAGGCAGACGCTTTAAATTCTGAGCCACCAGGGAAGCCCAAGTTTTTAGATACAAATAGAAAAAGAAGGCCACTTAACCTAAATGTACATCAGATAAATTGGAAGATATAAAGTAAAAGTATCTCCACATTTTTTTCTCTCTCCACTCCTCACCACTATCATTAATATTTGGCTTACATATTTCCAGGACTTTCCTTGCCTAAGTTGATTCTTAAAAAGATAGGATAGATCTTGAGCTAAGCAGTAATAGCATATTCAAAAGCGGAGACATTACTTTGCCAACTAAGGTCCGTCTAGTCAAGGCTATGGTTTTTCCAGTGGTCATGTATGGATGTGAGAGTTGGACTGTGAAGAAGGCTGAGCACTGAAGAACTGATGCTTTTGAAGTGTGGTGTTGGAGAAGACTCTTGAGAGTCCCTTGGACTGCAAGGAGGTCCAACCAGTCCATTCTGAAGGAGATCAACCCTGGGATTTCTTTGGAAGGAATGATGCTAAAGCTGAAACTCTAGTACTTTGGCCACCTCATGTGAAGAGTTGACTCTTTGGAAAAGACTCTGATGCCGGGAGGGATTGTGGGCAGGAGGAGAAGGGGACGGCAGAGGCTGAGATGGCTGGATGGCATCACTGACTCGATGGACGTGAGTCTGAGTTAACTCTGGGAGTTGGTGATGGACAGGGAGGCCTGGTGTGCTGCAATTCATGGGGTCGCAAAGAGTCGGACACGACTGAGTGACTGAACTGAACTGAAGCAGTAATGTGACACCCAGAAATTTTCTTAACTCAATCAACCACAACTCCACCTAAATTTTAAAGCAGTCATTTTGTTTGGGATGTTTGCATAGTACTATGTTGCTGACCTCTAATAGTGAGTATAAAACCTAAATTTTATTTCCTAAAATTACTGAACTAGAATAATTTCTATGCTCTCTAACCATGTTTTAGGCACAAGACATATATCACATTTTATTACAGGTACATTCTGCTCAACCAAAACTCAAGTTTAAGCACTGATCAAACGTGTGTGCTCAGTCACACCCAACTCTTTGCAAGCCCATGGGCTGTGGTAGCCCATCAGATTCCTCTGTCCATGGAATTCCCCAGGCAAGAACACTAGTTGGGTTTTCATTTCTTACTCCAGGGGATCTTCCCAACCTGGGGATCAAACCCATGTCTCTTGCATCTCCTCCACTGCACCAACCTGGAAGGTCATGAGCACTGAAATATTTAGGATATCTGTTTGTGGACTTCTATCCTGTTGATCGGCTTCCCAGTTGGCTCAGTTGGTAAACATTCTGCCTGCAATGCAGGAGAGCAGGGTTCATCAGGAAGGACCTCTGGAGAAGGAAATGGAAACCCACTCCAGTATTCTTGCTTGGAAAATCTCATGGACAGAGACGTCTGGTGGGCTAGAGCCCATGAGGTTGCAAGGGTTGGACACGACTTAGTGACTAAACCCACATCATGCTGATTAATGCAGCACTGTATTGAAATAGTAGGTAGCACCAAATCTTACACCTTCAGCAATATAAAATAATTTTTGTGTGCGATTTATTCTTTAGGAATGCTTGCCCTCCCCAAGAGGAATGTTTGCACTTTTCAGCAGAAAACACCACCTGTTTGCAGCTTAACAAGTTTCAATAATTTGAAACAACTGAAGCAGTGCGTATGAGTTTCACAAAAAGGTTAATAATATTTTTCAACTTGAAGAAAAAAGGATGCCTTGGATTCTAATATTTTATGTATTTTACATAAACTTTACATTTTATGTAATCAAAAAGAGATAAAGAATGACAAACGTCATCAAAAGTGACTCACAAAACAGATTGTAGTTTTGTGGAAGCTTCTAAGTACTTATATGGACAGTACAGGTATAAGGTTAACCTTTTTAAAGACTGATTTCCAAACACTGCGAGCTACTTGCAATCTTCAATTCTAATACTTAATTTCCAGAAATCCATGAGCTCTGAAGCAGAAATATCAAGCTTATTGATCTGCATTTGTCCTTCTATATTGCCAGTACCCTGTTAACAATTTGGAAAATAACTGTTTCCAATAAGAGTTACAAAAGACAAATAGGAGTTTCCAAATAAAGATTGAGACAAATATCATAAATAATTATAAACAGAAAGATTCTAAATTATTACAACTTATTCAATATCTTACCCACTAAAAAGTATTAAATAATATTCATATATAAACTATTCTATTCTGTTGTGTAATGTCTTACCTTCATTAAGCTTTATTTCTTTATCTCTTAGCTAAGAGTATTAATATATTCTGGAGGAAAAATATTTTACCTTGTTAGAACCTTTATATCTAACTACACACCTGAAATAAATGCCATAAGAAGACAGATGACTAATGATATACAATCTCTAAGTTTTGATGACAAGGGACTTTAGACAGAATGCATTTTACAGTCTTAACAGTCTAATATTCTGATGGATTTTGTTGTTCTACTATATTTTTTAAAGCATTTTGTGTATTAGGTTTGGCCTTTATGTATTTTTACAACCTAGCAGAATTAGAGTATGGAAATTATTAAAGTAAAAAGAAAGAAAAATAGATTGCATTTATCTCTAATTCAGTAGCTTTTCTAAAAATTTCAATAATACTTTCAACATTATCTCATGATTACAGCTAATTGTCCTACTCTTTTCTCTTATTCATTAAAAGTCTGCCACCTTTATAATGTGCTATTGATGTTTTTATTAAAAGAAACTGTTTTTCTCTTGTTTTTAGCATACTTTCTTTCACTTGTCTTTCTGACATTTCTATAATTGTAGTAGCTTTTCTTTCATAAATATTCTGGTTTAATAATTTTATTAGGCAAAAAGATGCATTTTTTACTGATGAGAAGAGCTTTAATAACAGAGACCTATGCAAGCAGCTAATAAAGAAAACAATAGTTTAAAAAAACTGTGTTATAGAAAAGCAGACATGGTTTGCATGCCAAAACCAATAGAGTACTGTAAAGTAAAATAAAGTAAAATGGAAGCTCAAAAAAAAAATTAAAATAAAATAAAAGATCAAAAAAATTAAAAAATAAACTTAAGCAGAAGCATGCTTTCCTCTAAGCTAAGAGTCACTGCTCCATATAAAGCCTCCAGAAACATAGTCTGTATTCATCAGCCCAATCATCACCATGTGTCTCCTGATGTGTCAAGAATTAAGGGACTTCTGGCCATTCAAAAACTCTATCACTCACAGTGACTTTTCTAAATGCAAAAAGCTACATATAAAAATGCATGTATATTTGATATACAGCTCTACCATTTTGAAAACTGTGTATTTCATGTAACCTATATCTCTGTCAAGACATAGACTATCTCCATCATACCAGCAAGACCCCTCAGGATAACTTTAAACAGCATTAACTAAAATATATGTAAAAATTGTCAAAGTTGGCTTGTAGAAGAGGCGACCTTATGCTACATGCAAAGGATGGATCTGTGTGATCTAAAAGTATGAAATAAGCAAATTGGCAAAGATATATCAGCTTAATAAAACAAAACGAAGTAGGATATCCAATATTAACCTTACTCAACTTTAAATATCAGGTACTGACAACTAGGGTGTAGAAACCAGAGATGCTTCTAAACATCCTACATTGCTTTGGACAGTTTCTACTGTCCCCAGTAAATAATTATCTGGCCCAAAATGTCAATAGTACCAAAGCTGCAAAGACAGTATACATCAAACTCAATACCAATAATAGGAAAAGACTACTGTATTGTAGAAATAAGTATAACTGATATTTAGAAAATATAAATATTGTTAGTTTAGTTCAGTTCAGTTGCTCAGTCATGTCCGACTCTTTGTGACCCCATGAATCGCAGCACGCCAGGCCTCCCTGTCCATCACTGACTCCCGAAGTTCTCTCAGATTCACATCCATCGAGTCAGTGATGCCATCCAGCCATCTCATCCTCTGTCATCCCCTTCTTCTCCTGCCCCCAATCCCTCCCAGCATCAAAGTCTTTTCCAGTGAGTCAACTCTTCTCATGAGGTGGCCAAAGTACTCTTCTCATGAGGTGGCCGGAGTTTCAGCTTTAGCATCATTCCTTCCAAAGAAATCCCAGGGTTGATCTCCTTCAGAATGGACTGGTTGGATCTCCTTGCAGTCCATAATAAACAAAGCAAATTTCAATGACATTCTAAACTTTANGTATTTTACATAAACTTTACATTTTATGTAATCAAAAAGAGATAAAGAATGACAAACGTCATCAAAAGTGACTCACAAAACAGATTGTAGTTTTGTGGAAGCTTCTAAGTACTTATATGGACAGTACAGGCATAAGGTTAACCTTTTTAAAGACTGATTTCCAAACACTGCGAGCTACTTGCAATCTTCAATTCTAATACTTAATTTCCAGAAATCCATGAGCTCTGAAGCAGAAATATCAAGCTTATTGATCTGCATTTGTCCTTCTATATTGCCAGTACCCTGTTAACAATTTGGAAAATAACTGTTTCCAATAAGAGTTACAAAAGACAAATAGGAGTTTCCAAATAAAGATTGAGACAAATATCATAAATAATTATAAACAGAAAGATTCTAAATTATTACAACTTATTCAATATCTTACCCACTAAAAAGTATTAAATAATATTCATATATAAACTATTCTATTCTGTTGTGTAATGTCTTACCTTCATTAAGCTTTATTTCTTTATCTCTTAGCTAAGAGTATTAATATATTCTGGAGGAAAAATATTTTACCTTGTTAGAACCTTTATATCTAACTACACACCTGAAATAAATGCCATAAGAAGACAGATGACTAATGATATACAATCTCTAAGTTTTGATGACAAGGGACTTTAGACAGAATGCATTTTACAGTCTTAACAGTCTAATATTCTGATGGATTTTGTTGTTCTACTATATTTTTTAAAGCATTTTGTGTATTAGGTTTGGCCTTTATGTATTTTTACAACCTAGCAGAATTAGAGTATGGAAATTATTAAAGTAAAAAGAAAGAAAAATAGATTGCATTTATCTCTAATTCAGTAGCTTTTCTAAAAATTTCAATAATACTTTCAACATTATCTCATGATTACAGCTAATTGTCCTACTCTTTTCTCTTATTCATTAAAAGTCTGCCACCTTTATAATGTGCTATTGATGTTTTTATTAAAAGAAACTGTTTTTCTCTTGTTTTTAGCACACTTTCTTTCACTTGTCTTTCTGACATTTCTATAATTGTAGTAGCTTTTCTTTCATAAATATTCTGGTTTAATAATTTTATTAGGCAAAAAGATGCATTTTTTACTGATGAGAAGAGCTTTAATAACAGAGACCTATGCAAGCAGCTAATAAAGAAAACAATAGTTTAAAAAAACTGTGTTATAGAAAAGCAGACATGGTTTGCATGCCAAAACCAATAGAGTACTGTAAAGTAAAATAAAGTAAAATGGAAGCTCAAAAAAAAAATTAAAATAAAATAAAAGATCAAAAAAATTAAAAAATAAACTTAAGCAGAAGCATGCTTTCCTCTAAGCTAAGAGTCACTGCTCCATATAAAGCCTCCAGAAACATAGTCTGTATTCATCAGCCCAATCATCACCATGTGTCTCCTGATGTGTCAAGAATTAAGGGACTTCTGGCCATTCAAAAACTCTATCACTCACAGTGACTTTTCTAAATGCAAAAAGCTACATATAAAAATGCATGTATATTTGATATACAGCTCTACCATTTTGAAAACTGTGTATTTCATGTAACCTATATCTCTGTCAAGACATAGACTATCTCCATCATACCAGCAAGACCCCTCAGGATAACTTTAAACAGCATTAACTAAAATATATGTAAAAATTGTCAAAGTTGGCTTGTAGAAGAGGCGACCTTATGCTACATTCAAAGGATGGATCTGTGTGATCTAAAAGTATGAAATAAGCAAATTGGCAAAGATATATCAGCTTAATAAAACAAAACGAAGTAGGATATCCAATATTAACCTTACTCAACTTTAAATATCAGGTACTGACAACTAGGGTGTAGAAACCAGAGATGCTTCTAAACATCCTACATTGCTTTGGACAGTTTCTACTGTCCCCAGTAAATAATTATCTGGCCCAAAATGTCAATAGTACCAAAGCTGCAAAGACAGTATACATCAAACTCAATACCAATAATAGGAAAAGACTACTGTATTGTAGAAATAAGTATAACTGATATTTAGAAAATATAAATATTGTTAGTTTAGTTCAGTTCAGTTGCTCAGTCATGTCCGACTCTTTGCGACCCCATGAATCGCAGCACGCCAGGCCTCCCTGTCCATCACTGACTCCCGAAGTTCTCTCAGATTCACATCCATCGAGTCAGTGATGCCATCCAGCCATCTCATCCTCTGTCATCCCCTTCTTCTCCTGCCCCCAATCCCTCCCAGCATCAAAGTCTTTTCCAGTGAGTCAACTCTTCTCATGAGGTGGCCAAAGTACTCTTCTCATGAGGTGGCCGGAGTTTCAGCTTTAGCATCATTCCTTCCAAAGAAATCCCAGGGTTGATCTCCTTCAGAATGGACTGGTTGGATCTCCTTGCAGTCCATAATAAACAAAGCAAATTTCAATGACATTCTAAACTTTAGGATATATACCATATTCTCTAAACAAACAGCAATTTCAAACCCTCTAAAAATTTAACATCTCTACTTTAAACAATTATTCTGCTATGAAGAATCAAAATGGAAACTGTAGAACAATTAGAAAAAAAAATTTTAAGAAAACACTATCTATCAGCAGAAGAAATCAATACTCCAACATTCAGATGATAATGAACAAAAAATAGCTAATTAAGTACCAAATAATAAACTCAAATAGAAAACAAAATTAATATACCTAAGACATTTGGAGTTGGCTAAAAGTAGAAATTAATGATTTTTAAAAAACAGTAAAAAAAACCCTAAACCCACAAACCCAAGAACAGACTCTTTAAAAAGGAGAACCAAATAAAATTTAGTACTATTAGTTGGTATAGCTTTTTTAAAAATAAGAAATGCATAAACACACAAAATTAGAATAATGCATTTACAGATTATCCTAGTCAGTTTGGAGCACCATAACAAAATGCCTTAAACAGAGTGGATTATAATCAACAGAAATTTGTTTACACAGTTCTGAAGGCTGGAAGCATGGTCAGGTTCTGGTAAGAGCCCTCTTCCAGGTTGCAGACTGTTGGATTCTCACTGTATCCTCACCTGGCAGAGGAGGGAGAAAGCAAGTTCTCCTGTGACTCTTAGACGAGCTCCTGTTCCATTCATGAGGGCGCCAAAATCATGACCTCATCTAACTCTAATTAGCCTCCCAATGGTCTCATCTCCTAACAACATCGTGTTAAGGAATATGGTTTCGATGTATGAATTTGGAAGGGACACAATCAGTCCATAATAGAAAAAAGTACAGAGTCCAAGGAAAGACTGTGTGTGTCCTCAGTCACTCAGTCAAGAGCAACAGGAGAATCATTTTCTTATCTCTATGTATAGATTGGAAATTACATGAATTGATCAGTTCCATATGTATATAAACAAACTCAACATTTATTCTTGATTTTTTAAAATGTATTTGTAAAACAGCACTATAATTAATTAAAAAACAGATAACATTCCCATTAAAATCATGAAAAAGGCAAGGATGCTCATGCTATATCACATAAAAGTTCTGGGAAAAAGTCATGATTTTCAGAATTTGCAGATATTAACAAATACTTGGAAATGCTTTAAAAATGCTATTAAATATAATCAGATAATTCAGTAAGATGACTGTGACAGTACTAAAATATTAACATTTCTATATTTAAATATAATTATAGAAATGTATCTGCATATTAGAAATTGTTCAGATGTATACAGATGACAAGCGATAAAAGAAAAAAGAAAAAAACTATGTTCTAAGGGCCAATGTTGTAAAGATGTCATTTTTCCCAAATATAATCTATAAATTAAACTTGATTACTATAAAACTACAGTGAAAAGTTTCATTTGCAATGTGAAAAGCTGATTTAGATACATGTTGAAAAACCAATATGCAAAAATAGCCCATAAAATTTTCAGAAAGAGGAATAATCTGAGGGTAACGACCTGGCAGATATTACAACATACTGAAAGGCTAGAGTAATTAAAACAATCTGGTAAAACTATATGAATAGAAAGACAAATCAATACAATTGAATAAAGTCACAAGCACCTTTATCATTTGGTAAATGACAAAAGGGACATTTAAAACAGTGTGGAAATAAGGAATTATTTAATACATGTTATTAGGGTAATGGACTAGTCAATTGTATAAAAAGGAAAAAATTAATGCTATGCCTCATTTTACACAAAAGTAATTGTTAAACTGACAAGCATTTAAATTAAAAAAAAACAGATTATTATATGAGAGATATAATACTCAGAATCAAAGAAGGAAATATTTTTTAAATATTTGTATTGGGGGAAAATCATCTAAATTCAAATTATAAAAGCCAAGGAATTTTTAAAGACAAACAGAAGACAAAGGGCTGATTTCCTAATACTCAAAGAAAAATCAGTAAATAAACAATCCACAGGTACAAAAGCAAATGGCAAATCTATGAAAGTAGTTTGAGGAGGATAGATACCAATAACACAAGGAAATAATGCATAAGTTTGGGTAGAAGATTAAACTTGGGACCTGAACAGACCTAGAACTGCCTGGAAGGGTGACCTGATCTGCCTCCACACCATATCATTACTTTTGAATCTTCTGATTTAAGATAAGTGTGGACTGTGAAGTCATAGGAAACCAATTTTATTAGGAAGAACCTGTTTGAATCATAGCTAAGAAAGCTATGATTCCTATGGAAGTCTTGGGACTTGGGACATAAAGACCTGGTGGAAACAAAGGTAACAGCTTCTCTGGGACAAGTGGAAGTACCTTGATCTCATCCTCCATGAGATGAGTGTTCTATGTGTGGATGATGAGTCAGGGGAGGGTGGACAAGGAAGCTCCACACAGGGGCTATGCTATGGCAGCGTCACTATGCAGGCAGTGTATGAAAGCTGCAGTGAAATTAAGACACAGCAGAGTTCAGTGGAGTTGCTCAGTCCTGTCAGACACCATGGACTGCAGCACACAAGGCCTCCCTGTCCATCATCAACTCACAGAGCTTGCTCAAACTCATGTCACTGAGTCAGCGATTCCATCAAACCATCTCATCCTCTGCCATCTGCCATCGCCTTCTCTGCCTGCCTTCAATCTTTCCCAGCATCAGGGTCTTTTCCAATAAATTACTTCTTCTCATCACATGGCCAAAGTATTGGAGCTTCAACCTTAGCATCAGTCCTTCCAATGAATAGTCATGACTAATTTCCTTTAGGATGGATTGGTTGGACCTCCTTGCAGTCCAAGGGACTCTCAGAGTCTTCTCCAACACCACAGATCAAAAGCATCAATTTTTTGGCACTCAGTTTTCTTTATAGTCTAACTCTCACATCCATACACAACCACTGGAAAAACCAAAGGATATTCTGAGTGAATTATAAATAGTTTGGCCAAAGTTTCAGCAGGAGTGTAATCTGAACTCCCAACTGTTTGCTTCCAGAGCATATACTATTAAATGTTGAACTGTGTCTATACAGAACCATTCAACTTCAGCTTCTTTGGGTGAGTGGTTGGGGCATAGACTTGGATTTACTGTGATACTGGAAATGAAGAGAGATCATTCTGTCACTTTTGAAACTGCACCCCAGTACTGCATGTGGGACTCTCTTGTTGACTATTAGGGCTACTCATTTCCTTCTAAGGGATTCTTGCCCATGGTAGTTGAGGTAATGGTCATCTGAATTAAATTCTCCCATTCCAGTTCATGTTAGTTCATTGATTCCTAAAATGTTGATGTTCACTCTTGCCATTTCCTGTTTGATCACTTCCAATTTACCTTGATTCATGGGCCTAACATTCCAGCTTCCATCACCAGTCATATCCACAACTGGGAGCTGTTTTTGCTTTGGCTCAGCCTCTTCCTTTCTAGAGTTATTTCTCCACTCTTCTCCAGTAGCATATTGGACACCTGCAGACCTGGTGAGTTCATCTTTCAGTGTCATACATTTTTGCCTTTTCGTACTATTCATGGGGTTCAAGGCAAGAATACTGAAGTGGCTTGCCATTCCCTTCTCCAGTGGACCACATTTTGTCAAAACTCTCCACCCGAACCCTCCATCTTGGGTGGCCCTAAATGGCATGGCTCATTGAGCTAGACAAGGCTGTGATTCATTTGATCGGTTTGTTTAGTTTCCTGAGACCATGGTTTTCATTCTGTCTGCCCTCTGATGAATAAGGGTAAGAGGCTTGTGGAAGCTTCACTTTGGGAGGGACTGGCTGTGGGGGGATCTGCATGTTGCTTTGATGGGTGGGGCTGTGTTCCCTCCTTGTAGTTTGGCCTCAGGCAATGATTGTAATGGCCTCCTTCAAAATGACTTATGCCTGTGGCTCCGGACTGTTGTAGTCAGTGCCCCTGACCCTGCAGCAGGCCACTGCTGACCCATACCTCAACTGAAGGCTCCTGGAGACTCACAGGCAAGTCTGGCTCAGTCTCTTGTGGAGTCACTGCTCCTTTCTCCTGGGTCCTGGTGTGCACAAGGTTTTGTTTGAGCCCTCTGTGCATCTCTGGAGGATATGGGCTTTGACTCTAACACTATTTTGTCCCTCCCACCATCTTGTTTGGGCTTCTCCTTTGCCCTTGGACATGGGGTGTCTTTTTTTGGTGGGATCCACAATTCTTTTGTCAATGGTTGTTCAGCTGCAAGTTGTAATGCTGGCGTTCTTACAGGAGAGGATGAGCACACATCCTTCTGCTCTACCACCTTGATGAATTATAGTGAGGAAGCAGAGAGAAAGCTCTGACACAGACATCAGAAGAGGGACAGAGTGCCACAACCCAGGATTAGATTAAAGTTTTAAAGTTATTGTGCCTTTTTAGTTTGACTGCCTACCTGACTTTATGGCCACTATGACTAGTGGTAGGACATATATATGTCATATATATATATAATTCTTCTCAGAGTCTTACCTATTCTCAGAATTGGGAAGATAATAATACACTGAAATACAAATTCTTTGTCTTTGTAATACCCTCACCAGTCTCTGTGTGATAAACTGATAATATTAGTGGCCTTAAGTATGCAAGACAGAAATTCATCAGTGATTTTTTTTCTCCAAACAGTAGCAATAGAAAACATTCTTATGAGATGATCTGAATAAGTATTTTCAGGTTAATTCAGGAATAGTTGATGCTGATCTTTATTATTGATATTAGTGACTTCAGATACAACAGAAAATGAAAAAGAAAATCTCTGCATGAAAAAAGTCTAAGTACAATCATTACTTTTATTCTTTACCATGTTGATTTAAAATTTGTTGTGCCAGTAAAGAATAACCAAGCACAGCAAGCCACTGATTTATTATCTTGCTCTACAAAAAAAGGAAAACAATGTGTCATCACAATATTCCAAACAAGATCCCCAGAGGAATTCTCAGTTCAACTGCTTAGCAAAGAAAATGAGCACAGTAACTGCATTCTCCAAAAGTGCATTCTACTCTGATACCACGGAGGACAGCCTGCTTCAAAAGGACTGATATAATGGATATAAAATTTCTGAATCATTTTTTTCTTTTGAGGATACTTTACATTAAGAGACATTCTAATCTTACCAATATTCTCTTATAAATTAACTAAGAACTAATATTAATCTTCACTCCAATTAAATTAATAAAAAATAAAACATTAAACCCGTCATCAACTTCTAGTATTTAGTGTCTATAATATATATTATATAGTATCTATAGTACATATCATATATTATTTAGAGTCTTTTATTCCATAAGGAAAAAGACCTCTGGGACTCTAACAGTCAAAGATGCTATATCTGTAGGAAGGTCATAGTTGTTGGAAATATTCAGTCCTGTTTTGGGAAAGGAAGGGAATCCCTCTAGTTTGAAACTTTACTTTATTCTGTATTTCTGTTCGGGGGCCAGCATTAGGTCTAGCTTGTAGAAGACTCTCAATTCATGCCAGAGGTATGATCAATGGTGTTCACTTTAGAAACTGAAAAAGGTCCTTTTCTTCTTTATTTTGTTATAAAATGGACACATAGCCAATGAGAGACATTTTCTACAATGAAATGCTGTTAGCAAGACTGATAATAAATTCACTGAAGATGAAAAAAAAGGGATGATAGGAATCTCTAGTTAGCACAATCCAGTTTATCATCTGAACACTACAATTCTTACTGTTACTTTCACTTTCCCTCCACGAACTTCAGTTCAGTTCAGTCACTCAGTTGTGTCTGACTCTTTGTGACCCCATGGACTGCAGAACACCAGGCTTCCCTGTCCATCACCAACTCCAGGATTTGCTCAAATTCATGTCCATAGAATTGGTGATGTCATCCAAACATCTCATCCTCTGTCGTCCCTTTCTCCTCCTGCCTTCAACCTTTCCCAGCATCAGAGTCTTTTCAAATGAGTCAGTTCTTTGTATCAGGTAGCCAAAATATTGGCGTTTCAGCTTTAACATCCATCCTTCCAATGAGTATTCAGAACTGATTTCCTCTAGGACTTACTGGTTGGATCTCCTTGCAGTCCAAAGGATTCTCAAGAGTCTTCTCCAACCCCACAGTTCAAAAGCCTCAGTTCTTCAGCACTCAGCTTTTTTTATGGTCCAACTCTCACATCCATACATGACTACTGGAAAAACCATAGCTTTGATCAGACGGACCTTTGTTGGCAATGTCTCTGCTTTCTAATATCCTGTCTAGGTTAGTCATAGCTTTTCCTTCAAGGAACAAGCATTTTTTTAATTTCATGGCTGCAGTAACCATTTGCAGAGATTTTAGAGCCCAAGAAAATAAAGTCTGTCACTGTTTACATTGTTTCCCCATCTATTTCCAGTGAAGTGATGGGACCAGATGCCATGATCTTAGTTTTCTGAATGTTGAGCTTTAAGCTAACTTTTTCACTCTCCTCTTTCACTTTCATCAAGAGGCTTTTGAGTTCCTCACTTTCTGCCATAATGGTGGTGTCATCTGTGTACCTGAGGTTATTGATATTTCTCTTGGTAATCTTGATTCCAGCTTGTGCTTCATCTAGCCTGGCATTTCACATGATATATTCTGCATAGAAGTTAAATAAGCAGGGTGACAATATACAGCCTTGACGTACTACTTTCCCGATTTAGAACCAGTCTGTTGTTCCATGTCCTGTTCTAACAGCTACTTCTTGACCTGCATACAGATATCTCCGGAGGTAGGTATAGTGGTGTGGCATTCCCATCTCTTGAAAAATTTTCCACAGTTTATTGTGATCCACACAGTCAAAGCCTTTGGCATAGTCAATGAAGCAGAGGTAGGTGTTTTTCTGAAACTCTCTTGCTTTGTTGATGATCCATTGGATGTTAGTAATTTAATCTACAGTTTCTCTGCCTTTTCTAAATCTAGCTTGAACATCTGGAAGTTCACGGTTCACATACAGCTGAAGCCTGGCTTGGAGAATTTTTAGCATTACTTTGCTAGCACGTGAGATGAGGGCAATTGTATGGTAGTTTAAACATTCTTTGGCATTGCCTTTCTTGGGAATTAGAAAGAAAACTGACCTTTTCCAGTCCTGTGGCCACTGCTGAGTTTTCCAGATTTGCTGGCATATTGAGTGCCGTGTTTTCACAGTATCATCTTTCAGAATTCGAAATAGCTCAATTGGAGTTCCATCACCTCCACTATCTTTGTTCATAGTGATGCTTCCTAAGGCCCACTTGACTTCCCATTCTAGGATGTGTGGCTCTAGGTTAGTGATCACACCGTCATGATTATCTGGGTTGTGAAGATCTTTTTATATAGTTCTGTGTATTGTTGCCACCTCTTCTTAATATCTCCTGCTTCTGTTAGGTTCATACCATTTCTGTCCATTTTGTGCCCATCTTTGCATGAAATACTCCCTTGATATCTCTAATTTTCTTGAAGAGATCTCTAGTCTTTCTCATTCTATTGCTTTCTTCTATTTCCTCCATGAACTATGCTATTTTTTTTTTTTTTTTTTTTTTTGGCTTCTTGTAATGGTGTTTTCACACAAAGGCTTTCTTTAAATTGCACTGTGTAGATTCAACAGTGAAACTGGCCAGGAGGTATGATTTTTGAAGTAGAAAGTGGGTGGTTATCACTTCAGTGGTTAATAGGGAAGAAATTCTGAGACACAAAGATATGTTTAGGGACTAAGAGCCAAGAAGGACTCTTGAGGGTTTAAGAGGAGGTGCTAAATAGTTTCCTTTCATTGTATGTTTGCAAATCATAGATAAACAGATTTAAAAGCTCTATAACTCATACAAGATGTGTAGGCAGTTGTTAGTCTAGCCAACAAATCTCACTACACCTAAAGCACTCTTAGCAATGACAAGATCAGAATATATGTTCCATTATTCCCCTTTTAATTAACCAATACTTAACAGAATATCTTTCAAAGGGATAGATTCATTATTTAAAAATTAAGGTATACAATTTAATACATACCATCTTCCAAAGTTAGAGACAAACATGAATTAACTTGGATTTAGAAAGCCTTTTCTGTCCATTATTACTTTCAAAATTAATGTGAATAGTTTTTCTAGAGGGAGAAAATTTCTAATTTTTTTCATATATGAAACATAAACTAAACCAACTAAGATACAGAAAGAAAACAGCAGCAAAAATGTGGCCTCCACATTTCTTGTAAGCTAGTTAGCTTAAAAAAAGTAAAATATTTTGAACTATTGATTTGGATTTAGAAAGCCTTTTCTGTCCATTATTACTTTCAAAATTAATGTGAATAGTTTTTCTAGAGGGAGAAAATTTCTAATTTTTTTCATATATGAAACATAAACTAAACCAACTAAGATACAGAAAGAAAACAGCAGCAAAAATGTGGCCTCCACATTTCTTGTAAGCTAGTTAGCTTAAAAAAAGTAAAATATTTTGAACTATTGAGAAAACATAAAATCCAAAGAAAATGGCTCCATTCTGCAAATGGAATCACTTATAACTCTTACACTATGCTTTTAAGTAAGCATTATACACATCATGTCTTTAATATGCAGCACATGCTACATACAAATGTTGAATTCTATTAGAGAATAGAAAGTTAAAGTATTTTGTGCACAACAAAAGTTATAATTTTTTTCACATTTTCACATTTATCAAGTCCTCTAAATCTGGGCTTCCCTGGTGGCTCAGCCGGTAAAGAATCTGCCTGTAATGCAGGAGATCCAAGTTTGATCCCTGGGTCAGGAAGATCTCCTGGAGCAAGGAATGGCAACCCACTGAAGTATTCTTGCCTAGAAAATGCCATGGACAGAGGAGTCTGGCAGGCTACAATCCATGGGGCAGCAAAGAGTCAGCCATGACTAAGTGATTAACACTTAAATCAGTTCACATTGGGAGATAATAACCTTGAAACTATAAAGATGGCAACTTCATTACCTTGGCCATTTTTAAACCACTTTAGCTCCATTTCATACCCTAAATTAATCCCATCTGGTTTCTGATCTTCAGAACCAGACATGAACCATTGGACTGATTCAAAATTGTGAAAGGAGTATGACAAAGCAGTACATTGGCACCTACTTATTTAACTTATATGCAGAGTACATCATGTGAAATGCCAGGCTGGATGAATCCCAAACTGGAATCAAGATTGTAGGGAGAAATATCAACAATCTCAGATATTCTGATGATACCATTCTAATGGCAGAAAACGAAGAGGAACTAAAAAGCCTCTTGATGAGGGTGAAAGAGGAAAAGTGAAAAAAGCTGGCTTAAGATTCACATTCAAAAAACTAAGGTCATGGCATCTGGTCCCATCAGTTCATGGGAAAAAGATGGCAAAAGAGTGGAAGCAGTGTCAGACTTTATTTTGGGGGGCTCCAAAATGAATGCAGATAGTAACTGCAGCCATGAAATTAAAAACACTTGCTCCTTGGAAGAAAAGCTATGACCAACCTAGACAGCATATTAAAAAGCAGAAACACTACTTTGCCATCAAAGGACTATATAATCAAAGCTATGGTTTTTCTGGTAATCATATACAGATGTGAGTATTGGACCATAAAGAAGGCTGAGTGCTGGAGAATTGATGCTTTCAAACTATGGTGCTAGAGAAGACTCTTGAGAGTCCCTTGGACTGCCAGGAGATCCAACCAGTCAATATAAAAAGAAATCAACCCTGAATAATCATTGGAAAGACTGATTCTGAAGCTCCAATACTCTGGCCACCTGATGCGAAGAGCCAGTTCTTGGAAAAGACCCAGATGCTGAGAAAGACTGAGAGCAAGAGAAGAGGGTGACAGGATAAGATGGTTGCATTGCATCACCAACTCAATGGACATGAGTTTGAGCAAACTCCAGGAATTAGAGAAGGACAGGGAGGCCTGGTGTGCTGCAGTCCATGGGGCTACAAAGTGTTGGACACAATTTAGCAACTTAACAGCAACAAAACTATTATTTATCACTTTCTTCCATGTGTAATAGAATTTCATATAACCTTATCTATTAAGAAAAATGCTAACTGCTAATAAAGCAAATATTTCAAGTAATGTTTACTTTGGGATATATATTTTTAAATTAACTTATTTTAAAAATTGGAGATTTTTCACCAATGAAAAAATTTTCATTTTGGAACTTCCTTTCTTCTTTTCTGTACATATTCTATGGAGTTTTACTACTTAATATTATAGACTTTCATCTTTAAAACTAAACTCACCTCAGTAAAATCCAGAGAATGCCCTGCATTTTATCAGTGATTTAAGAGGAAAATTCATTCCTAAGTAAAACTAAGAGTCAGCAAATTACAGATGTAGCTTTTTTCCCACAACAAACTTCAATTTGAAGACACTGTTAAGTCTGCTGCTGCTGCTAAGTCGCTTCAGTCATGTCCAACTCTGTGCGACCCCATAGACGGCAGCCCACCAGGCTCCCCCATCCCTGGGATTCTCCAGGCAAGAACACTGGAGTGGATTGCCATTTCCTTCTCCAATGCATGAAAGAGAAAAGTGAAAGTGAAGTCGCTCAGTCATGTCCGACTCTTAGCAACCCCATGGACTATAGCCCACCAGACTCCTCTGTTCGTGGGATTTTCCAGGCAAGAGTACTGGAGTGGGGTGCCATTGCCTTCTCCAGTGTTAAGTCTAATTTGCTTTAATTTACTTAGCAGTCAGATTTTTAGGAGCACATCATTCTTGTAAGGAAAGTAATTTCAGGACTATTTGGGATTATCAGCCAGTCAGGAGCTGTGCACACCTTACAATGGCTCCATTGACTTTCTATGGACCTGATATCAGTGGGCATCTTACAGTGATGGTCTCGAACATGATTACTGATTGAGAAGAAAAAATATGCAGATAAAATTTTGGAAGTTTTCTCTTTCTACTTTTATTTAATCTCCAAATTATTTAAGCCAAAATCATGTTGGGTATCTCCAGTATTTTCAGTAGAGAAAATGTTCTCTAGCCAATGCTCTGTGCATATTTGGATTTATGTGTCAATGGCAAGAGACATAACTCAGCTCCAACCTTGAACCACTATAATTATTGGCAATAACAGTGACTGAGTTGTGCCATAATAAGTACCCTGAGAAGTATTTGCTGCCTGGATGGACGTTACAGAAGTGCTTTTATTAGTTGATATCACCTAGTCCTTAGGATAACTCAACATTAATAGGGACAGATCAAAAGTAGTATTATAATATTATATATACTTCTGAGTCTTTCAAAATTGTTCTTAAGTCCTGCTTGTCTTCCCACAGATCCAGTAGAATCATGAGATGACAAGCAGGATTTAATGTGTATTCTATTATACATTTTTAAATTCTGCTATACATTCTATTGGGCTTCCTAGGTGGGGCTAGTGGCAAAGAACCTGCCTGCCAATGAAAGAGAAATAGGAAACATGGGTTTGATCCTTGGGTTGGAAGATTCCTTGGAGGAGGGCATGGCAATCTACTTCCATATCCTTGCCTGGAGAATCCCATGGACAGAAGAGCTTGGCATACTACAGTCCACAGGGGCACAAAGAGTCAGACATGACTGAAGCAACTTAGCATGCACACATAGCATTTATTATACATTTAATTCTATTTTACATTTTTAATTCTATGATATATTTCTCTCTTCTATCAACAAAATTTAACCTGCAATTTAGAGCAGGGAGAACTTGGCAAATATAATAAAATAAAATGTATTTCTTAGCCATGTAATAATTATCTGAAAGAGCATAAAATAACGATTGATATTATTATAAATGAGGTAACAAAATGTGTATCAGTCAGCTTACCAGCAATAAAGGTACAGTAGCTAGATCAAAATTATTCTGGGTGCTTTAATATCCAATATCTTGCTCAGAGGGAGTAGCCATTTAGCTTTTTAACTTGAAATAGTTATTGAGAATCAATTAGGTACCAATCATTGAGTTAGAGACTACAGGTATGACTATGGTCCAGTTCTGATTTAAAGACTATCTAGGGATACAGGCAAATAAAGATTCAGTTGGAGTTCAGTGTGGTTGGGGTTTGAACAGTGAGTAGGACTGTACTGTAAACCATTGCAACAGCTCAGTCTTCTAGATTCAGGAAGTCCCCCTAGTTGAAGAACATATAACCAGAGTTCCTAAAGAAAGAGATCTGGGGTATGGATATATCAAAGTCTTACAAAACACAAAAGAAGAGTGTAGAAACTTTGCATATTTATCAGTAGTTCAACATGACATACACACAGAATAACAGAATGTGAAAAAGGATATTTTTTTAAAAAGAGATGAAATGAGAAGAATTAATATCAACCAACTGGATCTAAGGCAATGCCAAAGAATGCTCAAACTACTGCACAATTGCACTCATCTCACATGCTAGTAAAGTAATGCTCAAAATTCTCCAAGCCAGGCTTTAGCAATACGTGAACCATGAATTTCCAGATGTTCAAGCTGGTTTTCGAAAAGGCAGAGGAACCAGAGATCAAATTGCCAACGTCTGCTGGATCATGGAAAAAGCAAGAGAGTTCCAGAAAAACATCTATTTCTGCTTTATTGACTATGCCAAAGCCTTTGACT
>SJYX01016784.1:6404-71352 GCA_006410675.1 Oreotragus oreotragus | reverse complement strand
AAATTAAGACGCTTACTCCTTGGAAGAAAAGTTATGACCAACCTAGATAGTATATTCAAAAGCAGAGACATTACTTTGCCAACTAAGGTCCATCTAGTCAAGGCTATGGTTTTTCCTGTGGTCATGTATGGATGTGAGAGTTGGACTGTGAAGAAGGCTGAGCGCCAAAGAATTGATACTTTTGAACTGTGGTGTTGGGAAAGACTCTTGAGAGTCCCTTGGACTGCAAGGAGATCCAACCAGTCCATTCTGAAGGAGATCAACCCTGGGATTTCTTCGGAAGGAATGATGCTAAAACTGAAATTCCAGTACTTTGGCCACCTCATGAGAAGAGTTGACTCATTGGAAAAGACTCTGATGCTGGGAAGGATTGGGGTCAGGAGGAGAAGGGGATGACAGAGAATGAGATGGCTGGATGGCATCACTGACTCAATGGACGTGAGTCTGAGTGAACTCCGGGAGATGGTGATGAACAGGGAGGCCTGGCGTGCTGCGATTCATGGGGTCGCAAAGAGTCTGACACGACTGAGCGACTGAACTGAACTGAACTGATCTAAATCATCATAAAAATGTATAAGTAAAAAATGGGGGCTGTGGTCAAAGGAGGTTTCAGATTGAACAAGATCATCACACTTTATCTAATACATTCACTTCTGGCTAGGGTATACCAAAATGGAAACAGGATAACTATAATACAAAACTTGCACAACAGCACACTGTACACACTTGTATTCCAAGCCCACTCCCGTTCCCCTAATGCTTCTAAATGTCCCAGCCTGTTGGGCCTGTCGATGAAAGAGCATGTAGATCTTCTCTTTGATCCAGTCTTTGTCATAAGGCTGGCATGTCTGGATATCAGCTCAGTAAACAAGGCAGATGCCAGGTCATCAATAAAATCAAACAACTGATTGATATCATATGTGATAGAGAGGCTTTTGGGATTCATTCTCTTCAGATGTTCTTCATAATTTTATAAATACCTTCCATACACTCATTCACAGATTCATAGCCTAACTTCTACCTTTTGGCCTCTTGGTAGGCTATACCTGCAAGATGGTGTGAGACATTGTGCCAAAGTCCCCCCCTGCAGCCAGTGCCGACTCTGCCGCCCCACATGAGCTTCCCCGCAAGGCCGCCAACAGCCAATACTCCAGTATTCTGGCCTTGAGAATTCCATGGACTGTATAGTCCAGGGGTCGCAAAGAGTCAGACAGGACTGAGCGACTTTCAAGTGTCAATCTACTGAAGAAACTGGAACCATAGGAAAATAATTTTATACATGTTATGATAATGTAGGAGTCTGACAGAGGAACATGGACTTTTTGAAATGCAAGTGAATTCAAAAGGAACATCTTCCCAAGGGATAAAAGACAGGAAAAAAAATATTTATTTTAGTATGGCAATCTATCATAGCCAATGTGACCATATTCCTTGTCAGTTACTAATTAGTATCTAGAACAACAGGCAAAAACTGGGACTTTCCTGTGTAAACCCAAGCTTATGGTGACCCTAACTTCCTCCAGAGAGAAAGACTATAGTAAAAACAAGACTTACAAACAGCAATACCATTCTATTTCTTCTCAGAAGTCACTCTGACATCACTATCCCATGTATCATGTAATGCTATCACACTGCTCATTTATTCAAGACAAAAATCTCAGGATCATTCTAGACCTTCCCTATCTGCTCCATAGCTCCCATTGTAATATAAAACATCTAAAGCATATCTGCTTTTTTGTTCCATCACAACTGTCATGACTCTGAATGGGATCTTGTCATCTTATCCCTAGGCTTTCTCAGTACCTGCTAATAAATCTCCTTTCCTTCTGCCCATTATTCTCCATGAGGACCCAGATTAAATTACTTATAATCCATATATAACATGGCATTCCCTGGGACTCTAGGTTCAGTACAAATACATTGACTGGTACATACGCTTCTTCTGATTTGTCCCACCCATCAGTTTGCTTTCTAACTTGCTGCTTCTTTCTCACTCTTTATATTTCAGACTTAATATATCCCCAAATATAGATACTTTTCTTCTACCTCTGATTTTTCTATATGCTGCTTCCTCTGCATATGCATTAAACATAAAAGTTCTCATTTATAATAGTAATCCAAGATGACACAGAGATGGATGACAAAGGAGATAGTGCAGGGAGGAGGAAGGAGGTATTTTAAAATAAATTTAGGCAAACTTACTTCAGATTTAGTTCAAAATTGGAATCAGGTGGACAATTAATCTGTTAATATTTATTATTTGTTTAGCATAGAAGAAAATCCTACATTATATTAATTATATTATGTCTAGAATGTACCTTAAAATATTTAGAGACTGGCCTAGTGTATATGCAAGTCACTGTGTTTTACCTGTTAAAAAAAAAAAAAAATGAAACTGCTCTACAAAACATAAATTCAACTACCCCATGAAGCTAACAGGTTTCAAACCTATTATGAAAATTCTATATTTTTTTTAACTAGGGACTAGAGGAGAACTTCTAGTTTCACAGAAGGCTGAGAAGTCTAATTAGTTTGTATTCTACTGTTTGCCAAACCTACAAGCTGACCCCACAGGCTGCTGCTGCTGCTGCTAAGTCACTTCAGTCGTGTCCGACTCTGTGTGACCCCATAGTAAAAAAAAAAAAAAAACACTCACTGTTAAAATGAAAGTCAGGGAGTCACCTTTGGACCTTGAAAGCTTGAAAGAAATACTGAAAATCATGAGCTCTCTTATTCTCTAACAAAAAACAAACCAAAACCACCAAAGTATACTTAGAACATATCTACAGCAAACTTTTAGTAAATTAGTGAAAATCCAAACTTTGAATCACATCACTTTGTTGTTCAGTTGATAAGTTGTGTCTGACTCTTTGCAACCCCAGGTACTACAGCATGCGAGGCTTTGCTGTCCATCACTATCTTCACATCACTTTAGAATATTCATTATAAGTTGAAGAAATGAATTGGAAAGTGTGCCCTTGACTGTGAATCTCTAATAAACCAAGATGAAATATGCTCAAAGCCATAAATGCAAGAAGTCAGCCTAATTCTCATATCAAAGTATTTTGATGTTGAGTCATATGGAATTTTGGTGATCACATACTCTGTGAACCAATGATTTACTTTTGCCCTTCTTTTCTTTTACAAGACACACTGCAGTTGTCTTCCCATAATCCTGGTTTATTTATATTAGCCAAAACTTGAAAAACAGCCAAGTGATGCATCAATGAATGAATGAATATACTAGTGTGGTACATCCATAGAGTGGAAAATTTACTCAGCTATAAAAATGAAAGAACTACTGACATACACAACAGCATAAGTGAAGTTCAAGAAAGAACACAGAAAGAGCAATGGATTCGAAAAAAATAGTGAATAAACACTTCTCAACTTTGGTGAAAGTTTAAACTTACATATTGTTAATAAGTTCAGTTTATCTCAAGTAGGAAAATGTGAAGAAAACAATACCGTGACATATCTTGAACAAATCACTTAATACAAAGGTAAAGAAAAAATGTTAAAGGTATCTGAATAAAACTGACATATTGCATACCTGGTTGTTTATACAGAAGATAAAAAATAAATCCTCATCATAATCAACACAGATATGAATACAACTTTAAAGTGATAAAAGAAATAAAAGAGCTTTTCAATCAAGAATTTATACCCAAACATATTATTCTTCAAAATATAAAGATATTTTAGATTTTTTAAAAATGGTAGAATTCACTACCAGCAGATCTGCAGTAAAAGACCTGTCAAAGGAAGCTTTTTAGGACGAAGTACAGTGATACCAAATAAAAAATCAGATCTGTAGAAAGGAATGGCATTATCCAAAATTATATATGGATAAATATTGAGGTTATCTACAGTTGTAAATTGTTTAATAAGCCAAGGAAGAAGTAACAAATATATCTACCTAGCACCCTCTTAACTGGTCTTTGTATCTTTTCCAGAGTGTATTTTTCTTCAGCCTAATACATTCACTTGGAAATAAACTTCAAAACTTAACTAAATAAGCCTTTATCAATTTCTCAAATAACCATTTGTTTTACAATTATTAACATCCTTAACTAAATGGTGAAAGATAAAACAGGTATTTTCTTTTGAAAAAAAAAAAACTTAAATATTGAAACATTATTATAATAGAACAAGCATGTTATATTATTGATATAATAATATATTATATATTAACATATAACCAGGAAATTACAAAAATTTTTGTTATTATTAACTTTTTAAAATAGCCTGTACCCTTTTAAGACAAAGGTATTGAAAAAGCCCAAATTATGTTTAGGAAAGTCTTGAGGAATGGCAAATCTCTGTAAGAAAACATGCAATGTCAAGATTCAGGTTATCCTACATAAAATTTAGAAAGTACATAAAATGCAAGGTACATAAGAATATACAGTCAGGCCTTCTATATCCACAGGTTCAGCCAACCTAGGATTTCACTCCACAATTGGTTGAACCCCCAGAAGCATTACCTGCAGATAAGAATAAATGGAAGGGCAACTGTACTCTGCCATGTTATAGAAGGGACTTGAACATCTGAGGAATTGTACATAAAATGCAAGGTACATAAGAATATACAGTCAGGCCTTCTATATCCACAGGTTCAGCCAACCTAGGATTTCACTCCACAATTGGTTGAACCCCCAGAAGCATTACCTGCAGATAAGAATAAATGGAAGGGCAACTGTACTCTGCCATGTTATAGAAGGGACTTGAACATCTGAGGAATTTGATATATGTGAGGATCAAGAATCCACCTGCCAATGCAGGGGACTCGGGAGACATGGGTCAAGAAGATCCCCTGGAGGAGAAAGTGAAAATCTACCCCAGCATTCTTGCTTGGACAATCCCACTGACAAAGGAGCCTGGCAGGTTGCGGTTTATGGGATCGCAAAGAGTCAGACACAACTGAGTGACTGAGTAAGTATGCAGGCGCGAGGATCCTAGAATGAATGCCCCATGGATATTAAGGGGATTGTGCTCTTCATAGTCATAGTTTATACAATATATAATATATTATTGTGTAATTATAATAATCATTCTATCTAGTCAGAAAAATCTGTGCAAATATTAGACACTCATTTCTGAAGAGGAAACTAACTTGAAAAGACTGTTTAGCATCTAATCTCACTTTAAAGAGAAAATAGTAACTTTTGAATGTGAATCATAGAATAAATATGATTGTAAAGGATGAGCCAAAATTTTAATATAAAACATCAAATGGTACTATAGACTAAAAGTAATCGTTTTCTCCTCTACTATCTATCATTCTTCCTTACTTTCTGTGTCTCTTTTAAAAATGTTCAAATAAGTTCCTTAATTTCTTTATATAGACATGATGATATTAACAGTAATTTTTATAATCCAATTCTTCTCTAAGTGCATTAAAGTTTAATGTAGTCTGGCAATGCCAATTCTAGCAAAAACATAATTTGTATAAAACATGAGGCAGCATGAAGCAGAGTTATTCAGAAGGGATTCAGGCTTCCGATGTTAACACTCACAATTTAATTCTATGCCATGAAAACACACACACAAGTTTACAATTCAGAGTTAATAAAAGTTTCAGTGTTTCAGAGGTGGATCTGTTATACATCCTCTTTTCATCTAGATACTTCCAACTGTTCAGATCTCAGATATGGAAGTATATATCCCTGTAGATTACCTGTAGAATAACTGTAAATTAAAGGTAATTTAACATTAAAATAACTCATATTATTAAACATTAAAATAACTCATATCATTAAACATAGCTCTAATGAATTTAGCAATATCACATATATACAAAGAATTTGAAATGCTTGGTATTAAAATAATTATGTTCAGCCATAAACTGCATCCTCATTTACCATAACAAATTATATGTAGAAGAGAGCATGCTGTCCTTGAGGAATTTAAAGTTTATTATCAGACATAAGATCTGAAAAACAAAAGGAGTAAAATGCAGGATGGGACAAGCTGCTACTTAAGAATAAGAGACCTTTCATTTCCTGCTAGGATCTGATGAATCATGCAATGACATAAACAGAACAGACACCAAATGAATTAATTTATTCACGTACTGATAACACTAGAATAGTAAGGAATGAGCTGGTTCTCCTCTCACAGATTAAGGATAACAAATGTAAACTTTAAACATTTTAAACCTGCTCAGCCGTTATTTTATTTTACGTATTTGTTTATTGTTTGGTCGGTTTGTTAGTTGGAAAAATAATTTTGTTGGTATTCATTAGTTTGCTTTAAAACAAAACTATAATCCACATGGGAAATAGTCACTTTCACAAATGCACTTTTGCTTTCCTCTCATACAAGTAATTATGTTTATCATAAACCTAATTCTTCAATATGATAGAATGAAATGAGTCAACTAAAGTTTGCTTACACCTCTCATTTTACTCCCAAAGGTTAAATCCCCAAATTCAGAAATATTATTGGTGACAAATAAAAGCAATGCTGTATCATCTGTGTGGTTCTCCCAGCTCACTCCTCCCATAGAACCAAGCCTCACTATGCTGTTCAGAACTTAATCAGTACACCAGACTGAGGCAACTTAGCAGCAGCAGCAGCAGCAGCAGGCAGGCAGGCAGTGATCATACCTATGCATCAGAAGAAAACTCAGTGGAGAAGGAAGGAACTCAGCCATAAACATACATGTATCCATTCTTCCCCAAACTCTCTCCAATCCAGGCTGCCACAAAACACTGAGGAGAGTTCCATGTGCTAATCAGTAGGTCATTGTTCATTATAGATTTTAAATATAGCAATGTGTTCATCTAAAACTATTACAACACTGTTAATCAGCTATGCATACATGCTCAGTTGCTTCGGTCGTGTCCTACTCTTTGCAAACTCATGGACTATAGCCTGCCAGACTCCTCTGTCCATAGGATTCTCCAGGTAAGAATACTGGAGTGGGTTGCCATGCCCTCCTCCTGGGGATCTTCCCAACCCAGGGATCGAACCAGCATCTCCTGCATTTCCTGCATTGCAAGTGGATTCTTTATCCACTGAGCCACTGGGGAATCCCTAGTTGGCTATACATCAATACAAAATTATAAATTTAAAAAAGAAGAAGCCAGTCTTCTCTCTCTCCACTATGTGAGGATACAGCCAGAAATGTGTCATTTAAAAACCAGGAAGAGGGCTCTCTGGAGAAGGCAATGGCACCCCACTCCAGTACTCTTGCCTGGAAAATCCCATGGCTAGAGGAGCCTGGTAGGCTGCAGTCCATGGGGTCGCTAAGAGTTGGACACAACTGAGTGGCTTCTTCACTTTGACTTTTCACTTTCATGCATTGGAGAAGGAAATGGCAACCCACTCCAGTGTTCTTGCCTGGAGAATCCCAGGGACGGGGGAGCCTGGTGGGCTGCCATCTATGGGGTCACACAGAGTCGGACACGACTGAAGCGACTTAGCAGCAGCAGCAGCAGCCAAAGGGCTCTCACCAGACACTGAATCTATGAAACCTGGATCTTGAACACCCCAGCCTCTAAAACTGTGAGAAATATTACTAAGTATTTGTTGTTTCAAAACAACAACAACTCAATGAAACTCCTTGCAGATACACAACATTTTGGATAAATTACTCAACTGGGAGAGCAACTGATTGAAACTCCTCTCTTCTTTTTTCCATATTTGATTGTGCTTTATCTTCTCCTGACACTTCATCTTGATTGTTCCTGAGCAAGACCAGAGGGAAAGATTTATATTTGCCCAAACAGAGAGTTTAGGAAGTTTCACCCAAGCCTGTGTTTCTATAAAACATACTGCCATTACCTGTAGAAGAATAGATCATTACAATACAAAGCTAATGGTAATTGCAGTCTGTGTGAGAAACCATAGTAATGTCAAAGAAAAGTTAAAGCGTACAATTTTAGAAAGATACATTGAGCTTGACAGAAATGATCCTTTCTTTCACAAATCTCAAGAGGATAGCCCTTGGTGAGAAACCATGCTGACATCCTGTATCAGCTCACCTTGTACAAGTGGATATAAACTGCACACAAAGCAGAAGCCAATTTTATTGTAAATTTTTTCATTGCTGCGATTAACTCACAAGAGACTCACTTTCTTGTGGGTCCCAAAGGAGGGCAGTCACACAGTGTTGTTTAAGCAAACTCATTACTGTGCAAGAGATGCCACATAAACCTTCCATCTTAAACAACAGATTCAGTTGTATAAACAGTATAAACATGCTTCTTTCAACAAGCACTTTAAAGCAAAGAAAAGCTGTAGTTATAACAGGAATGAAGACATTGCTTATAAAGACTATTAACACAGGCACCAAGGCAGACTTCATGTACATATTTTTGAGTGCTTGCTCTGTGCTAAGTGATTTAAAGGAATAATCACACTTGATATAAAAACATAATTGACACACAGAGTCTGACTCTAAATTCTGGGTTTTTGGTACTTCAACCTTTTTAGCATTGATAGTTTTCAGCCCCAAATCAGGACTTTCTGAACTCCTCTTTTTTATGTTATCTGAAAGTTTAGCCCCATTCCAGACTCCAGGGTTCTTGCTTCTAGTTATTGGAAATTTAGTAACAATTCATATTGCGAGTTTTAGAGGAATATTAGGGCTTGATGGGTTTCACAGGGAGGACATTGATGAGGTCTGTTATTTCCCAAAATGTGAACCTGTACTATCCTCTATGAGCTCAGGCTTGGGACTCAGGTAACTTGTGGCTGTTGAAAGGTTTAGGACTGATTTTTAAATAGAAAGCCTGAGATAAAGATGGAAAATAGATTGGAGTCAGGAAACTTGGGGTAGAAGTTATAAAGCTTATCCAGAAATACAAATGCAAAGCGGATGAAGTAGTGGAATAGCTGTAGATATAGAGAAGAAAGGATAAATAAATGGTATTGAAATGGTGGAATGGGTAAATCTTGATTATTGATTTTCTGTGAAAGGTTTGGGAGAAAATTTCCTTTGGCATGCCTGCTGCTGCTGCTGCTAAGTCGCTTCAGTTGTGTCCGACTCTGTGCGACCCCATAGACGGCAGCCCACAAGGTTCCTCCGTCCCTGGGATTCTCCAGGCAAGAACACTGGAGTGGGCTGCCATTTCCTTCTCCAATGCAGGAAAGTGAAAAGTGAAAGTGAAGTCGCCCAGTCGTGTCTGACTCTCAGCGACCCCATGGACTGCAGCCCACCAGGCTCCTCCAGCCATGGGATTTTCCAGGCAAGAGTACTGGAGTGGGGTGCCACTGCCTTCTCCGCTGATAATGCCTATTAACCTATAATCATTGTGGCTGACACAAAGTATTAAAAATAAAAAGGTGATTATTTATCAGGTTTTCTTTTTCACAACAAACCTAAGCCAAATGAAATACCTGATGGTTCTATTTAGTAAGGAATTTGAGCCAAACAACTTAGAAAGGTTTAGATTCTAACAATTTAGTAGCCATTAGAAAAACTGATAAAATAAATTTAAAATATTTTATTTCATTTTTAAATAAGCACAATCACTTGCTAAGGAGATGTATGTATCTGAGCTCTGTGAAATTTCTCCAACCCTGGAGTCAAACTGTGCAATTACACCTTTGTTTCTTGTCCTGTAGATATTGTTGCATTTCTCTCAAAAATTTAAATTATTATGTAAGATCTGGTAAATTCACCACGGCATCCCAGGGCACCTCATTACTTATTCTGAAAACTGTACATCTAGGCATGCCCACTCCAGCACTCCTGCCTGGAGAACCCCATGGGCAGACGAGCCTGGTGGGCTGCAGTCCATGGGATCGCTACGAGTCAGACATGACGGAGCGACTTCACTTTCACTTTTCACTTTCCTGCATTGGAGAAGGAAATGGCAGCCCACTCCAGTGTTCTTGCCTGGAGAATCCCAGGGACGGAGGAACCTTGTGGGCTGCCGTCTATGGGGTCGCACAGAGTCGGACACAACTGAAGCGACTTAGCAGCAGCAGCAGCAGGCATGCCAAAGGAAATTTTCTCCCAAACCTTTCACAGAAAATCAATAATCAAGATTTACCCATTCCACCATTTCAATACCATTTATTTATCCTTTCTTCTCTATATCTACAGCTATTCCACTACTTCATCCGCTTTGCATTTGTATTTCTGGATAAGCTTTATAACTTCTACCCCAAGTTTCCTGACTCCAATCTATTTTCCATCTTTATCTCAGGCTTTCTATTTAAAAACCCAAGTCTGATTGTGTCATTAGACAGTGAAATCCTTCAAGGGCTCCTTTGCTTTTATGATCTGGACCTGTGAACTCTAATCACTCCTTATGTTTTCACTCTCCCAGCTGTATTCAGAAGTTTTCAAAGCCACATACTCTTGATTACTTCACTGATACTTATTACTGGTTTGTCCTAATAGAAAAATCTTTATAGTCTTTTATTTAACTGGTCAGTGTCTACAGAGGTTTCAAACATTAGCCCTACTATCATTTTCTTGATGTTAACAATCCTTATTGTGTCTCACTTGTCTGTACCAGTATCATTCTGGAATATCTTTATAGGAACACTTTTAAAACATGTGATGTTCAGCCCAATTATAAGCTAGCACTTATAACTGGCCCAATAAATATTTGCTGAAATGATGAAATGCAAATGAATGAATACATGTCAATTTAGTCAATGGAGAAATGTTATACAAATCTTGTCAGAAACCTAAAGTAGAATGAAGCTGTCTTCTGGAATGAGTTTCCAGATGTGTTGACCAATTCTTTGGGGAAAAGCTGCCATAATACATTTAGCATAAAACTGATCAAGCTGATAACATGGTGCAAAACTCAATTACATACAGATGTTCACAATTTAAGCTTTGACTCCCCTTTTCATTTCATCATGCTCTATGTCATTGGGAAGCCAATCCAGTCTATTGCTACTGCAGTAGTATATCCCAGTACTCTAATTTTTCATCAAAGCCTGATATTCTGTAAAGTGCTACCATGCCAATGATACATTTTTCTCTAAAGAAAGACTCCAAACCAACAGGATGACAGTCTTAGAGTTATCTGAGAACCATTGTTTCTATGCTATGGCCTCTAAATGACAAGCAAAATGTAGAAATCAGAAATCTGACAAAGTTAGAAACCCAAGGAAACTTCAGAGACTGAGTTTTCAGAAGCTGCAAGAGCAAAAATTAACCCTAACCAAGCATGCCTTTGAAATTAGAAGACACTTACTCCTTGGAAGAAAAGTTATGACCAANTGGGGCTCCAAAATCACTGCAGATGGTGACTGCAGCCATGAAATTAGAAGACGCTTACTCCTTGGAAGAAAAGTTATGACCAACCTGGATAGTATATTCAAAAGCAGAGACATTACTTTGCCGACTAAGGTCCGCCTAGTCAAGGCTATGGTTTTTCCTGTGGTCATGTATGGATGTGAAAGTTGGACTGTGAAGAAAACTGAGTGCCGAAGAATTGATGCTTTTGAAGTGTGGTGTTGGAGAAGACTCTTGAGAGTCACTTGGACTGCAAGGAGATCCAACCAGTCCATTCTGAAGGAGATCAACCCTGGGATTTCTTTGGAAGGAATGATGCTAAAGCTGAAACTCCAGTACTTTGGCCACCTCATGCCAAGAGTTGACTCATTGGAAAAGACTCTGTTGCTGGGAGGGATTGGGGGCATGAGGAGAAGGGGACGACCGAGGATGAGATGGCTGGATGGCATCACGGACTCGATGGACGTGAGTCTGAGTGAACTCCGGGAGATGGTTATGGACAGGGAGGCCTGGGGTGCTGTGATTCATGGGGTCGCAGAGTCTGACACGACTGAGCGACTGAACTGAACTGAACTGAGGCATGCCTTCAGTAAGGTAAGTAAGTATCACTGGGTGTTGTCAAGGAAATTCTGCCCTTTGAACCTAGGTAAAAGACCATAACAATGAACTGCTACTCACACAATCCACCCAACCAGGAACTTACTAACAATTCTTACTTCCTTGTTTATGGGAATTGAGTATGTGCTGCGACATCATCATGTAGATCATATATTTGATGGTCTCAAACTCCTACTACCATCATCTTTGCAAATCAGTGAAATTATAAAATATCAATCACTTAAAATGCTTCAGTTATTCTTCTACCATATTAATCAAAGCCTTGATATTCTTTCCATGGGAAAAAGAAAGATGAGCTTGTGGAACTCCTATAGAATCACCATTGGAATTTTTCTGGTACCTCTACATCTCAGTCCTTTGAACCATTTGTATAATGTTCAGATTGTCCTCAAGTTGGAGTCCTGAGGAGTAAATCAGAGAATTTAAATAAAAAATCTCACCTTCCAATTATAATTAGGTACATCAGAAGTCTGATTAGGAAAGTTAAATTTAGGTGTATGTTCCTACTTTCAAACTGATGGATCTGCCACATGCCTGTGAATGAGATTTTTCATAATTCATTAATAAAGGGGGCAACTAATGAACTAGCCATAAAAATCTGAGAATGCACATAGGAACATTTTAGAAAACATTCAGAGTGAGTAAATCAGTACAGCTATGAGACAATTGCCACTTAAAAAAACAAAAAAAAGAAAAAAAAAGGAAAGGAAGAGAGGGAGGAAAAGAAGAGAAATAAGATGGGAGGAAGTGGGAAGAGAAAGTAGAAACGAAGGAAGGTAGAAGAAAGAAATAAAAGAAAGAAAGGGCATTAGTATTTTTAAAAAATACTTTTGAGCAACTATTAGTTTAGTCAAAGCTATGGACTTTCCAGTAGTGATGTATGGATGTGAGAGTTGGACTATAAAGAAAGCTGAGCGCTGAAGAATTGATGCTTTTGAACTATGGTGTTGGAGAAGACTCTTGAGAGTCCCTTGGACTGCAAGGAGATCCAACTAGTTCATCTTAAAAGAGATCAGTCCTGAGTATTCATTGAAAGGACTGATGCTGAAGCTGAAATTACAATACTCTGGCCACCTGATACGAACAACTGACTAATTTGAAAAGACCCTGATGCTGGGAAAGATTGAAGGTGGGAGGAAAAGCGGACGACAGGGGATAAGATGGTTAGATGGCATCACCAACTCAATGGATATGTGTTTGAGTAAACTCCAGGATTTGGTAACAGACAGGGAGGCCTGGCGTGCTGCAGTCCATAGGGTCACAAAGTGTCAGACATGACTGAGCGACTGAACTGAACTGATTAGTATCAGTGCCTTTTCTCAGATGCTCCCTTCAAGGAATATCCAGCAAAATGAAAGTACTTTATTTGAATTTCCAGCTACTGAAGAGGTGTCCAAGAAAATCGAATGATGCTTCTCTCCCAGGTACACTGCCACCCAGTCAGCCAAATGGAGCACTTGGTCATGTAAGCCTGGTAAGAAGTACTATGTCTCATAAAAATGGTTAAAATATCAGTCCTAAGTTTTTCAGATCATTGTGTGTATTAATCACTCAGCTGTGACTGACTGTCTGTGACCCCATGGACTGTAGCCCACCAGACTCCTCTGTCCATGGAATTCTCTAGGCAAGGATACTGGAAAGAGTAGCCATTCCTTTCTCCAAGGAGTCTTCCTGATCCAGGGAACAAACCCAGGTCTCCTGCATTGCAGGCAGATTGTTTACCATCCGAGCCACCAGGGATCATTACCTTATTCATTCAACTATTTGTTCACATATTTAGCCAATGTTGGAGAATCTTTTCTGTGCAAGGTACTAAACTAAGTATTGGTAATACAAGAGAGATAAGGTCTCACATCTCAAGAGAATTACATTAAAATGGGAGTTTGATTGGTATTCCTTTTAGATCTGAGCCCCAAATGATGGCTTGATCCACATATAGCAAGCACAAAAAATGCAATTCATTCACTAAAGGGCATGTGGGTACCCCATACTCTCAGGTTCTGGTTTTCAGCATTGACTCAGGAGCAACCACTAACTTTAAAGGTCATTCAGACCCCAGGGAAACATTCCACATCTTATGCTCTGCTTTCAAAACCAAAGTATACCAAGCTGGAAATCTGTGAAGATTTGTCTATTATGCTGCCAACAGAAATTAAAAGATGCTTACTCCTTGGAAGAAAAGTTATGGCCAATCTAGATAGCATATTCAAAAGCAGAGACATTACTTTGCTGACTAAGGTCCGTCTAGTCAAGGCTATGGTTTCTCCTGTGGTCATGTATGGATGTGAGAGTTGGACTATGAAGAAGGCTGAGTGCCGAAGAATTGATGCTTTTGAACTGTGGTGTTGAAGAAGACTCTTGAGAGTCCCTTGGACTGCAAGGAGATCCAGCCAGTCCATTCTGAAGGAGATCAGTCCTGGGTGTTCTTTGGAAGGAATGATGCTAAAGCTGAAACTCCAGTACTTTGGCCACCTCATGCGAAGAGTTGACTCATTGGAAAAGATTCTGATGCTGGGAGGGATTGGGGGCAGGAGGAGAAGGGGACGACAGAGGATGAGATGGCATCACGGACTCGATGGACGTGAGTCTGAGTGAACTCTAGGAGATGGTGATGGACAGGGAGGCCTGGCGTGCTGCGATTCATGGGGTCGCAGAGTTGGACATGACTGAGCAACTGAACTGAACTGAACTGAGTGTTAGAGGAGAGTTTTGGAGTGTGGAAGGCACATTAACATAGGTAAGGGAAATGAAAATCTAATTGAATTGATTCATATTTCAATATTCCTCCAAACTGTGAAACCTGATATTCCAACATGGAATAAGGGGAAAAAATACCCAGCCTTCCTTTCTATGGGGAACAGACATTGAAATTAGATTCCACCCATCAGATACTCAACATTCAAAAAACTAAGATCGTGGGATCCAGTTCCATCACTTCATGGCAAATAGATGGGGAAACAATGGCAGACTTTATTTTCTTGGGCTCCAAAATTACTGCAGATAGTGACTATGGCCATGAAATTAAAAGATCCTTGCTCCTCAAAAGAAAAGTCACGACCAACCTAGATAGCGTTTTAAAAAGCATAGGTATTCCTTTGCTGACAAAGGACCATCTTGTCAAAGTTATGGTTTTTCCAGTAGTGATGTATGGATGTGAGAGTTGAACTATAAAGAAAGCTGAGTGCTGAAGAATTTATGCTTTGGAACTGTGGTGTTGGAGAAGACTCTTGAGAATCCCTTGGACAGCAAGGAGATCCAACAAGTCCATCCTAAAGGAGATCAGTCCTGAATATTTATTGGAAGGACTGATGTTGAAGCTGAAACTCCAACATTTTGGCCATCTGATGTGAAGAACTGATTCATTGGAAAAGACCCTGATGCTGGGAAAGATTGAAGGCAGGAAGAAAAGGGGACAACAGAGGAGGAGATGGTTGGATGGCATCACTGACTCGATGGACATGAGTTTGAGAAAGCTCCAGGAGTTGGTGATGAACAGGGAAGCCTGACGTGCTGCAGTCCATGGGGTTGCAAAGTGTCGGACATGACTGAGCAACTGAACTGACTGACTGACATCAAATACTGCCTGGAATCCAGAAAACATCTATTTAATAAAGCAGGACAAGCAAAGGACATGCATGTTCTTTGTGAATATTTATTCTTCTATATTTATAATCCGTTTGTCAAGGTTCTTGAAAAAAAAACTAATAGGATTTTTATTATAAATACATTAAATGTAGGAATTAATTTGGAGAGAATTTATAAATTTAAAATGATGGATCTTAACATCCATTAATATAGGATACCTATATATATATATTTAGATTTAGATTTTCCTCTGCAATCTTTTAAAATGTGTTGTCAGCCATCTTAATTAGTGAGTTTGATCTATTACACTTAATCTTCATTTTTTTTCATATTTTTACCATCTGTTATATTCATCTTTCATCTTATTTATTTTCATTCTGTTTGAAGTTTAATTTATCTTATTTTCACTTTTGCATTACTATGCTCATATTAATTTGCATATTAAATTTACTCAGTTTCTGGCACAAGAACACCCAAACTGTGCTCAAAAAAAAACAAAAAGACAAAAAATTATCATTAAATTTAACTGAAAAAAGATTTATGATGCTTAACATATATATATTACTTTCATATAGGTCTAAAAACTGATTGTGGTAACAAATGTAAATACAATCCTTTTTCATGGCTCAGACAGTAAAGAATCTGCCTGCAATGCAGGAGACCTGGGTTCAAGCTCTGAGTTGGAAAGATCCCTGGAGAATGGAATGGCTTCCCACTCCCGTATTCTTATCTGGAGAATTCCATGGACAGAGGAGCCTGATGGGTTACAGTTTGTGGGGTCACAAAGAGTCAGACATGACTGAGTGACTAACAGATTCACTTTTTCACTTTCATGAGAATATAAATACTCTGTCACGTCTCTCTTTCCACTGTTACAGAATTTGTAGTCACGATACATGTAAACCCCTATGAATATATAGTATGGAAATTTTCTCATCTTTATCTTTGCCAGAGGATAATGAACTACTCTTTTCAAATGAAGTGCTGAAAAAAGAAAAAAATTAAAAGCAAAATAATTTTTTAAAATCCTGATTCCTTTTAAGTGCAATAAACTTTAACAGTAATAAATGTAAAATCATTTAGGGCATGAAATAAGCACATCAACTTTTTAAGCTAACATTCATTTTTCCTGGGGCATCAGCTTCCTCTCAGATATTTATAAATACCATGGTGATTAGGAGAACATATAAAGCTAAGCCTTTGGTTGCTTTATGTAATCTGAACCTAGTTCTTTGGGTGAATAGGACAAAAATATTCCCAATAACTCATCTGAGGTAAACATAGCTTTACAGTCAATCAACAGAAGGGAAAAAGGAAAGAAAACAGATTCAGGAGCTGTAGTAAGATGAACTTCTAATTGCTTGAACAAATTACAAGTGTCTAAGACTCAGGCCCAGAAAGTATATTCTGGGGCATAGGAACATTTTAATGACATTGTCAAAATTCTATTTTTACACATGCTAACGTAACCAAATTTTTGTTTCCAATTTGTCAAATATAATGTGTTTAACCCTGATGAGAAGTAAAATTTTATAAGAGAATTTGAAGACCTTCAGTTCAGTTCAGTTCGGTCACTCAGTCGTGTCCAACTCTCTGCAACCCCATGAAACACAGCACATCAGGCCTCCCTGTCCATCATCCACTCCCGGAGTCCACCCAAACCCATGTCCATTGAGTCAGTGATGCCATCCAACCATCTCCTCCTCTGCTGTCCCCTTCTCCTCCTGCCCTCAATCTTTCCCAGCATCAGGGTCTTTTCCAATGAGTCAGCTCTTTGCATCAGGTGACCAAAGTATTGGAGTTTCAGCTTCAACATCAGTCCTTCCAATGAATACTCAGGACTGATCTCCTTTAGGATGGACTGGTTGGATCTCCTTTCAGTCCAAGGGACTCTCAAGAGTCTTCTCCAACACCACAGTTCAAAAGCACCAATTCTTCGGCACTCAGCC
Organism: Oreotragus oreotragus; assembly: GCA_006410675.1. NCBI lineage: Eukaryota > Metazoa > Chordata > Mammalia > Artiodactyla > Bovidae > Oreotragus > Oreotragus oreotragus. Next base: position 53,988 of record SJYX01016784.1, on the reverse strand, counting down.
TTCTTCACAGTCCAATTCTCACATCCATACATGACCACAGGAAAAACCATAGCCTTGACTAGATGGACCTTTCTTGGCAAAGTGATATCTCTGCATTTTAATATGCTATCTAGGTTGGTCATAACTTTCCTTCCAAGGAGTAAGCATCTTTTAATTTCATGGCTGCAATCACCATCTGCAGTGATTCCAGTGCCCAAAAAAATAAAGTCAGCTACTGTTTCCACTGTTTCCCCATTAAGTGATGGGACTGGATGCCATGATTTTAGTTTTCTGAATGGTGAGCTTTAAGCCAACTTTTTCATTCTCCTCTTTCACTTTCATCAAAAGGCTCTTTAGTTCTTTTTCACTTTCTGCCATAAGGGTGGTATCATCTGCATAACTGAGATTATTGATATTTCTCCCGGCAATCTTGATTCCAGTTTGTGCTTCCTCCAGCCCAGCATTTCTCAAGATGTACTCTGCATATAAGTAAAATAAGTAGGGTGACAATAGACAGCCTTGACGTACTCCTTTTCCTATTTGGAACCAGTCTGTTCCATGTCCAGTTCTAACTGTTGCTTTCTGACCTGCATACAGATTTCTCAAGAGGCAGTTCAGGTGGTCTGGTATTCCCATCTCTTTTAGAATTTTCCATAGTTTCTTGTGATCCACACAGTAAAAGGCTTTGGCATAGTCAATAAGGCAGAAATAGACATTTTTTGTGGAACTCTCTTGCTTTTTCAATGATCCAGCAGATGTTGGCAATTTGATCTCTGGATCCTCTGCATTTTCTAAATTCAGCTTGAATATCTGGAAGTTTATGGTTCACGTATTGCTGAAGCCTGGCTTGCGGAATTTTGAGCATTACTTTACTAGCATGTGAGATGAGTGCAATTGTTCAGTAGTTTGGATATTCTTTGACATTGCCTTTCTTTGGGATTGGAAGGAAAACTGACCTTTTCCAGTCCTGTGGCCACTGCTGACTTTTACAAGTTTGCTGGCATATTGAGTGCAGCACTTTCACAGCATCATCTTTCAGGATTTGAAATAGCTCAACTGGAATTCCATCACCTCCACTAGCTTTGTTCATAGTGATGCTTTCTAAGGCCCACTTGACTTCACATTCCATTTCACATATTGCTGAAGCCTGGCTTGGAGAATTTTGAGCATTACTTTACTAGCGTGTGAGATGAGTGCAATTGTGCGATAGTTTGAGCATTTCTTGGCATTGCCCTTCTTTGGGATTGGAATGAAAACTGACCTTTTCCAGTCCTGTGGCCACTGCTGACTTTTCCAAGTTTGCTGGCATATTGAGTGCAGCATTTTCACAGCATCATCTTTCAGGATTTGAAATAGCTAACTGGAATTCCATCACCTCCACTAGCTTTGTTCATAGTGATGCTTTCTAAGGCCCACTTGACTTCACATTCCAGGATGTCTGGCTCTAGATGAGTGATCACACCATCATGACTATCGGGTCATGAAGATCTTTTTTGTACAGTTCTTCTGTGTATTCTTGCCACCTCTTCTTAATATCTTCTGCTTCTGTTAGGTCCATACCATTTTTGTCTTTATTGAGCCCATCTTTGCATGAAATGTTCCCTTGGTATCTCTAATTTTCTTGAAGAGATCTCTAGTCTTTCCCATTCTGTTCTTTTCCTCTATTTCTTTGCATTGATCACTGAAGAAGGCTTTCTTATCTCTTCTTGCTATTCTTTGGAACTCTGCATTCAGATGCTTGAGTAGTGAGGTTTTGAGATGAACCAGGCAGGGCAGCCTCATATGCCCGACTGGGCATTGCCCTCGAGGATTTCCCAATGAGGTGGCAAGGAGGCGCAAAAGCCAGCTTTCCAGGCCGGCTACCCTTCTTCTAATGCCCACAGAATTCAGATGGCTTTCCCACCAGAATGCATCTAGCAATAGAAAAAGTAGGATTCATATCTAGGTTTGTCTAATTTCAAAGCCTGTGTTCCTAACCATTATTCTAAACTCTCTTGCAACACCCTCCGTGTTCTGTGACTTTATTAGAATGGTGATAAGGCACAGATGCCCAGTTCAGCCCTACTTGTCCTCCCTGATTTGATCTCACTTGCCTCTGGCCACATTTACAATTTGTCAAAGTCAGCTTGTTCATTTCTCCCCACCTCCTTAGGGAAAATCCCACATCATTCTTCCCAACGACTAATCTGCTCTGCCCTCAACTGATGGACAAGGTCTCGGCGCATTACCCAAGTCACTGATGAAGACGTTTTAATCTTCTCGGCCAGCAGTGGGTGCCTCTGAGTTCCACTAGGTACTGTTCTGGCCCAGCACAAAATCTTACTAACCAATCTTTTTTCACCTCGGCTGCTGGGGTCCCTCATCCCAACAGCTGTGTGGTCTGACCACATTTTTCCAGCTTATGGAGGGTGTGTTATGTGGGAGGGCCTCCAAAACTGCAGAGGCCAGGAGAGATTATGCCTGGTGCTTCCTCTCTGCCCACCAGGCCTTGACACGCAGCCACCAAATAATATTAGGTTAATCTGGTAGATTTCCTTATATCCTGTGCTCTGTGGTTGACTACCGTGTTTTCTTTTTTGCTTAAGGTATTTACAAATTGGCTTCCTGAAAGTTTTCCTAGTCTTTTTCCAGACTGAAAAAAAATACCATGTATTCATGCACCAGGGTTTATGTAGCTCCTCCTGTGTCTGTTATACCACGGCAAGACTTTATAGCTCTGTTATGTAGGCTGATTCTTAGTGATTGCCTGACTTTCAGAATTCAAAAATGTCCCACCTATTTCTTCAATTTAAAAAATCTAAATATGACATCATGTCCTGATAACAACCCCAAAAATACATCCAAGAGAACCAAATAGAATTCCTTCTCTGCAGACCTTTTGAAAGAGGGTCAGTTCCTCTTGACTTGGGATGACTTACCTACTGTCCCTGCTTGGAAGACAAGAGGCTGGGTGAGATGACCCTTTCAAGGATTGGCCAGTAAATCAGAGATCCTCAGAATTCTGCCAGGCCAGAAGCATAGGTTCATGGGTCTTTGTTGAAGGACTTGGTGAGAAGAAATAGATAGCTGAGAGCTCTCATCAGACATGTAACCCACAGCACAAATACCTTATGTCCTCAGGCACCTGCCTCTCAAATCCATCTTTCCCCTGTGCTGCTAAGTGGAGCAGGGTTGGCAATGATTTTTGCAGGCCTAAAGATTTTCTAAACCATTCTTACAAGGCTTATCTGTTGATGATGAAAGGATAAATCATGATTACCAAGAAAGCAGAGCTGGTGGGAGAGCAGCTGGCCCTGTGATACGTTGGTGGCCCTTGAAATGGCGTGAGAAGATTCTCCACCTCTGCTCTTTTGCAGACATCACTGGACAGGGAGAGGAATCTACTCAGGGCCAGGAGAACCATTTTTCTTAAAGTCAGAGGACCCTCCTTGGCCCAGAAAGGTAAATTAGACAGGCCACGTACCCAGGAAGAAGACACAGGCAGTTGAATCAGCACTGGTAGAGCCAGCAAGGAAGGTAAGGGAGGACTGTTCTTAACTATGGGATCCCTTCTAGGGAGCTGAGACAGAGATGCCAAGATAACAAGGAGATAAGTGCTCCCAGTAGTAGTAGACACAGCAGGGGGACCAGCTGCAGCCCTGAGCTCCCTGAAAGGGTTCATCCCAAGCGAACAAAACAGGCATTATGAAAGCAGCAGGAAAAGAGCGGGGACTTGTCCTTCCCTTTCAAACATTGCTCCTCAAAGAAAGGACATGGACATAGTGAACTGATAAATGCAACTAATTGTGAGACCTAGGGAAGTGTGTAAGTGCACATCTTAAGACTGAAAGGGAAGGAACTTGAGGGGCTTTGGTTAACCTTAGGGAGAGCAAGCAAACAGACTGTTAAGTTGCTTAGTCATCTGGGTATTGCCAACCCTCCACCCTACCCAACTCCTAGCACGAAGGTGTTGGAGAGCCTATGATCTGACACAGAAAAGGGAAGAGACGCCCAAACTGTGACAGCAGGGATCAGAATCTTTTGACTTTTTTCCAGATGAAAAAAAAGTGAACCTGCTATTCAGGGTCTGTTGCCTAGGGCTGGAACACTGTGCTTATTGCCTGGGAGAGGTGAGGGCAAAGGAGTGAGGGGAGTGAGAAAAAGGGGACAGTGAGAGGAGGGAGAAGATAGTCCTGAGATGACAGTGCCCAGGCAGTTGCCCTCCTCACGCATGCAGGGGTCTGTATGTATATGAAATAGGACCTGGGGCTCTCTGTAGAGTCTTATGCTAACCAGGACTGAGAAAAGATGGAAACTCTGGAATTAGTTTTCAAAATTGTGAGCCACCACCTTGCAATCACTTCCCGCTTTGTTCATCCATTTGGGATCTGGGGGCTGTTGCCAGTAGGACTGAAGAAAGGAGACTGAATGGCTGGACTGATGGCTGGCATTTATGCTGGGATGAGACTGGTGAGGTTAACTAGATAGGATCTGTGCTTCTCTCTCTCTTTTTGCTCTCTCAATTCCTCTGAGGATGTATTTAACCCTTCCCATCATCACTGAGCTGACTGCCTCCCAGACTTCTCTTAATTCCCAGCAGAAGTACCATCTCAGCTCAGGCAAGAAGCAGGTTGCCTTGAAGGGAAAGCTCGGAGCCTTTGGGGAAAGAAGGGATAACACAGAGGAAAGGATCAGGGATGGCCCTCAGGCTCTCCTCCTCTCCGTCTAGAGCCCTTCTCCATTAGCTAGCGGACAACCTTGGCATTCCTATCCCATCAGCTCAATCTCCCTTCTCTTTCTGTTGCCAAGCGGCAACTTACATGACTTCAGGGATATTTACTTAGTGGCTCTGTTCCTTACTAACTCATCTGGTCTTTAGAGCTCTTTGAAACATTCTTGATCAGATTTTCTTCACTAACATCTCCTCATTCCAATCCCAGAGGGACCGTATATCAGCTTTCCCTTCTTTTTACTGATGGGCGTTAGTTTCACATCTTGTCTCTAGGCACTGGGGTTGAGGTCCAGCTGGACTTCTGCAAGTGCTGGCAGTAGAGGGCGTGAGTGGACCACGCTCACGTAGTGGCTGCTGCTGCTGCTAAGTCGCTTCAGTCGTGTCCTACTCTGTGCGACCCCACAGACGGCAGCCCACCGGGCTCTGCTGTCCCTGGGATTCTCCAGGCAAGAACACTGGAGTGGGTTGCCATTGCCTTCTCCAATGCATGAAAGTGAAAAATGAAAGTGAAGTCGCTCAGTCGTATCTGACTCTTCGCGACCCCGTGGACTGCAGCCTACTAGGCTCCTCCATCCATGGGAGTTTCCAGGCAAGAGTACTGGAGTGGAGTGCCATTGCCTTCTCCATCACATAGTGGAGAAAATCTCAAATTAGGAGATCAGTCACACACATTTGCCAGCCTGGCACTGTTCCAGTGGCTCGACCTGGTGCACATGTGCTCACGTGGCTGCCTTATGGGGCTCGCTGGAGCTAGATGGCGACTTCAGGGAAGAAACGCAGACTGTGCCATGAGCATCTGAGGACCACTTGACTCCTTTTTTATGTTTATTTCAGTTGGTACAGTTGCCCTGGATCATCCTATCCTGATATCATCTCGTTCTGTTAAGCTCATGCGTACTCAGCATGTCACTTAGACCCATCATGAGACAAGAGTGGATCTGAAACGTGAAGGTCTTAGTTTCCTTTCCTGAACTCACTTGGCTTCACAGGGAAGTATATGGGAGGAGGCCACTCATGTGCTAGAGAATCTCCTCACCTGGCTACGAGTCCATGTGTGCATGTCAACACTTGAAGTTTCCCTTTTTTTCTAAAGAAGTAGAAGTCAACAGGTTCGAACAAGGGTGACAAATAAATCAACAAGAGCTTTTTAAGCAGGTTCTTATATTTTTTTAAAATCAGGATATTGGAGAATAAGCTACATGAGTTTTATAATTTGTGGAATTTTTCCCCCCAGTTTGTGCATTAAAATTTTTTTAAACTTTGGTGAAACACACATAACAAAATTTCCCATCTTAACCATGTTTAATGTATAGTTCAGGAGTGTTAAATGTAGAAAGGCTTGCAGAACTGCAACTTAGTACCCACTAAACAACAGCTCCCCTGCAACTACCATTCTACTTTCAGTCTCCATGAACTTGAACTCTAGGTGCCTTGTACAATTGGAATCATGAAGTAGTAATCTTTTTGACTTACTTATTTCATTTAGCTTAATGTCATCAACCTTCATCCATGTGTCAGAATTCCTTTCCTTTCTAAGGCTGAGTAGCATTCCACTCTATGTATCTAACACATTTTGTTTATCCATTCATCCATCAGTGGACATTAAGGTTGCTTCCACCTTTTGGCCATTATGAATAATGCTGCTAAGAACATGGTGTACAAATTCCTCTTCACTACCTTGCTTTCTGTAATTTGTACCTTTTAAAATTGAGTGAGGGAACGAGCCTGGAAGAATTTTGTATCCCATAGCACTGCGTATTTTACCATTTAGAAGAAGTCGGGAATGCAGCCCTAATTCACCAGGCAATCTCTTTTGCAGCTTCTTAGTGTGTTGACTTTTCAAGGGCTTCTTATGCTGTTCTTCAGCCATAGGATGAGTGCTTTGAGAATTGCCATTAACTAGAAAGTGGTGGCAGTGTAGCTTTATCTCAGTGATTGAGACACTGATCAAAGACAGAACTGTCAGTAACTCGGTATATTACTTAAAACTGCTGTTGCAGTTTTCCCTTAGGTGGGGCTTGAGGTCCCACCCCATGCTTCCCTAGGCCAAGAAAGCACGTGGTCTTGGGGTGAAGTCTGAAGTTTGGGAGCAGTGTGCTCCACCACTGAGTGCCTTCTCGCTGGCAAAGACCTATAAATAACATCCAGGATCCTGTTTCAAAGTCAGAAAAGGGGCAAGGGCTAGCAGCAACAACAAGGGCTGAGGTGGTTGCTGAAATAATTTCATGAACAAATTGATCAAAGAAATAATCTGTGAATGAATCTTGGAGAAGGGAGAACCAGCCAGCCGTGAGGACAGATAAAACTCCTCCCCTGCAAAACCAGCGTGTCTTTCATGCCCTTTATTGTCTGCAGGCATGTCTGAGCCCTAGTTTAGCCCATTTGGCATTCAGAGAGCTAAGTCGGCTACACTCTCGGCTCAGAGATGACTTGAGGGTGCTGAAGTGTTTGCATTCCACCCTCCTGCAAAGAGGAAAGGGAATCTAGTTCAAGAACCAAAGCAAAGCTTCCTCCTCTTGTCTCATCCTTTCCGACCCAGAGATGGAGTCCTCCACCGCCCCCTAGACAGGGTCTTCCAGCATGAAACGCACAGAAATCAAATGCATATCCATTACAGGAGAAATGGCAGGGAAGCAGAGCTAGAGTGACAGATTCTAAAGAGCAAACATATACCTTTGTGCTCTGTCTTCTTAAAATTCATCCTCTCACCTGCCAGCCTTGAGAATTGCCTATTTACATAACTAGCTGCCTAAAATGGAATATTAGATAATGTTCCATGGCAGCCCATCCCTGGGACGTGAGTGATCCAGGAGTCCTCTGACAGCGCAGAGCATGGCCCGCTGGCCCGCAGCCCTGCCTCCACGTACTGTGAGCCTGTCAGCACTCCGAGCTGAGCAGATGTCAGGCCCGGTCGCCCGGGTAGGAGACTAGCCTTGCAGCGGGGGAGGGGGCGTGATTCAGCACGCGGCTCCATGGCACACCGTCTTCAGGGACAGACTGTACTGCTTCCTGAGCTTCACAGCAGGCACCCTGTTCTGCCCAAGGTGCTGTCTTGGAGACTGCTGACAAAGGGGACTGAGGAATGGGGGAGCGACAGGATCTATGGGGACAACTGATCCAGGAGGTAATCAGTCAGCACTGATGCCATCCCTGGCACCATGCCAACTTCACATCGCCGTCGGTCTTTTCTGAGGCATGCATCTCTCTCCCATCAAAACTGGAATCCTGCTGCTCGCTTATAGGAGGAGTATAAATAAGTGATAAGGAAGTGTCCTGATAACGATAAGCAGGGATATCTTCTCAGCAGACCAGATGTATCAAAGAAGGCAATTGTGTGTGTGTTTGTTCATTTATTTTTCAGTGTTCCGGTTCCCGTAGTCAGTTTAGAGAAAATTCCTAACCTAGTGAAGGCAGATGGTGCCAATGTCAAAATGAACTCTACAACCACTCCTGCGGTCCCCTCCTGCTCCACCTCATCCTCTGCCGTCTCCACCCCACCTGTCATTAAGCCGGTCTTGATGTCCAAGTCAGTGCCACCTTCCCCAGAGAAGATCTTAAATGGCAAAGGAATTTTGTCTACCACCATAGACAAGAAACACCAAAACGGCACCAAAAACAACAGCAAGCCTTACAGGAGACTTTCAGGTACGTGTCTGTGTTCTTCGAGTCTGGCTCATGATCAGACTACAGCTGAGTTGCGTCCAGAACTAGGGAGTGATGTGATCTTATAATTGAGCAGGTCTGATTCATTTTAAGGGGAACACGGAGTTTACCTACAAACAGGAACTCCTATCTCAAAATGCAGGGGAGAACTGATTCTCTTAATCCTGGGCCAGATTGATGATGGCTGGGCTGAGTTAGCGCAGCACTTAGCAGGAGTTATCCTGGTTTTCCCAAGGCAGGGAGCTCTGCACCCCCACAGCAGTCTGTGGATTCAGAGGGCTTTGTCCTCGCTCTGACAGGATAAATCGCCCCTAGACTCTGGAAAGTCTCGGGCTGCAGACTTGGACAGCCCACTGTGACGCCTCCCCGTAGTTCAGGGCAGGCTTGGGGCAGTCACGTTGGTGCGGTCTGCCCGTCTCCATCCTTTGCTCTCACTGGTTTCCAGGTTCTTTCTGTGGTCTGGGGCTACAGATGCCTTTCCCACATAAGCAGACTGGAGTTCCCACTTGGGAACACTTAGACTGGCATAGCAGATGGGTGCTGAGGGGTCTCTCTGCAATCTACTTGGTTGTCAGAGTAGGCACTCCAGAGGTACCCGAAAGGTGCTCATAGCCAGTCCTCAAGTCAGTGGTTGGCCCTTGGGTCCCCCAAGTGGATGGTATTTGCTTTGGGTTTGTTGTGAAAGGAAATCTGGCAGTTTTACTTTCTCCAAAATATCAAGAAAAGCTATAAATTTTATAACTTCTTCACACATCCTGGCCATTTATTAGATGTTAACCAGAAGAAAGAAAAATATAGTTGACCCTTGAACGATGCAGGGATTAGGGGTGCCAGCCCTCCATGCAGTTGAAAAATCCCCGTATGATTTCTAGTAGGTCTTCTGTGTATGTGGTTCCTCTGTATTCACAGGTTCAACCAACCTCCAGTCGTGTAGTACTGCAGTATATACTACTGAAAAATATCCGTGCACAGTCCAAACCCAGGTTATTCAAGGGTCCACCATACAGAGAAAACTGCCCTGTGAGAGAGAAGCTGTATCCCCTGGCATGAGCATAATTCCTAAGTGCCCCCAAGAATTGTGGGTCATTTTTATTTTTTAGTTTGTATTTATCTGTATTTCAGGTTTTCTCTTATGTCTGTAACTTTTAAAAAGTTTGGGTCTGAAAAGTACCTTGCGCCCAAAGCATTCAAATGACACAGTTATATTACCCTGAAAATCTCTCCATGCCCTGTTCACCCACTGTTCCACAAGAAAGGCAGAGCCCGGCACTGTCTTTGAGGGTGGGGGCCTCTGTGTGTGGACAGAACCCCTTGCACCCAGCTCTCTTCCTGCAGAAAAAGGTCACTGTCACTCTGCAGAGGAGGTGGCATCCCTGAACGAGCTGCTGGATCTGTCTGGGCGCAGTGAGGCTGGGCTCCCTCGCCCTGGCAGAAGCATGACTGTGGCTTTCAGCCGGCACCTTAATCTGAAGTTGTTTGGGGATTTTGTGTGTGTGTTTGTTGGTTTTGCATTTTTTGGTGGTTTTGTCTCATTGGGTCTCTTGCTTATTTCTCTCTCGCTTTCACATTTGGCAGCCAGCTCCTGCCCCCAGCCAAACAACCTGTTCAGTTCCAGGCCAACACGAGTGCTGGTGTGGATCTGGGCACAGGGCTGACTCCACCAGGCCCAAGGGAAGGAACTCGCACCAGGCGGCCTGGGGCCTGGCGCCCAGACCCTCCTCGGTGGGCGGAGAGGGCTCATAAGAAGCAAACACCTCCAGGCCTAACAGTTTTCTCTTCTTAAAAATGAAGCTTAAGAAAAGAAGACAAAAGCAAAAGAAAGGGGCAGCATGCCTTTTGATAGCCAAGCAGGAAATCTGTCTTGGATATGAGAATGGTTTTATTGCAAACATCATCATCACCACTGTTGCAACCATCCCACAGCTCCCAAACCTTCTTTTAAAAATAGAATGCATTCATTTTTTATGGTCAGATTTTACTCCAGCAAGTTCAGACAGGTTTTCAGGCAAGGTAACCACTTTATGGCTTGCAGCCATTGGAGGCCCTGAAGGAGACATGCCACCAAGCTTATACATGCCCCTCCACCCACCCATCCACCTCCCCGCCCGCCTGCACTGCTGCCCATCTCTGTGAATGCCCAGAAGGACTCAGGTGTTTGCTGGGTGTCTTCTGGAAATGGCACAGGCCATCAAGAGGTGGAACTATAAAGCTTGCAGTGTCTTTAAGGGGTTGTCTCCCAACCCTCCATTTTCTAGGGGAGGAGAACATTTTTGTAGCCCAGAAGGAAGAAGGATCCAAAGTGAGCATAAAAAGAGCAGGTTCCCTAGAAGTCACCTCGACAGGGTCCATCAGGACTCCAGTGGGAAGGCAGGAGCTGGGGAAAGCCTGCTTCCCTCAACCATCCTTTGTGCCGAGGGGACCACTTGCCCAGCTCATTCCCTTCTGGAGCACCAGGTTCCAGGCCAGGGGCAGAGCAACTGTAAGGCCAGCAGACCCTGCCCTCTCTACACCTGCAAGTTCAGCCTCAGTGTAAATCCCACACCTGCCCCTGTCGACATGTTCCTGAATCAGGGAAATCCAGGCAGCAAGGCTGCATGGAAGGCCTTGTGCTGAGGACTTTCCAAAGCATGAGAGAGGCAGGTCACACTGACACGTCAAGGAATAATTTCCCACTCAAATGGTTCAAACTATTAGGAAAGCAGGGCAGTGTGGGGAGAGTGATGTATTATTCCTGGAGCTACCCCAGGGGAGAAAGTGGCCCCAGGGCCTTCCAGTGGCTCTAGCCCCGTCTGCAGCCAGCTTTACCCAGAGGTGCCTGGGGACACGTTTGGAGTGAAATAAAGCCTGAGAACCACGTGGCTCCTTTCCCTCTGCTGCCCACCCACCCTCTCCCCTTGTGCATTCCCATCCCTACCACATCCCCACCAAAGCTGGACGTGGGAACTCTTGGGTTCAGAGAGAAGCGCCATCTTCCCCCAGCGGTTCTGGAAGCATTTTAGCAGCCGGTTGGAGGGAAAAAAAAAAAACAAAACAGATTGCCTGACAATGTCTCACTTGTTGGTGCAAATGTGCATTTTTTTTTTAAATGTAGTCTTAATGCCAAATCCTATTTAGTCTCCTTTTTTCTTATATTTTTTGTTTGTTTCTTAAACCAGAGAGAGAATTTGACCCAAATAAACACTGTGGAGTATTGGATCCCGAGACAAAGAAACCTTGCACAAGATCCCTCACCTGCAAGGTATTTCTCTTTCCATAAAAAATACTTCCTGCTCTCGCTGGGGCCTTTGTCGAAATGTTTGCATGCCACTCTCTGCACACGGCAGGGTGTGGAGCCTCGACACGACCCCCAGCTGCTCTTTGTAAGGGAAATGCTTTCTTCTCTTCCATGGTAGCAGAGTGCCTGCCTCAAGCTGGCTGGCTTTTTAAAAAGGAAAAAAAAAAAAAAAAATAGGCTTCCCCTGTTACTTGTGAGGCCAGACAGTAAATTGTATTTATAGGCACTCACAGGCGGTTCTAAACCCTGCTACGTTTTAATGTATGCAGGAGCAGCACGGCGGCGGCGGCGGCGGCGGCGGCGGCAGCGCCCTGAAAGGCAGCCCCAGAGGGGAGGACGAGCCGCCGCGCCCCTGATCCGGCCGCACGGGGGTGGCCAGGGGACAGCTGACCCGAAGCGGCCGCCCGTGGGCAGCCCCCAGCCCCGTATTTCATACTGAACTGCTAGTGCCTCTTGGGATGGAGGCCGTGGCCCTCTCTGCTTGGTGTCTCTCTGTGTCTGGGCCAAAGCGAGCCTCCCACCTGCACCTGGATTAACTCCAGCGCGCCCTCACCGGTGCCTGTCTTCAGGGAGGTCCTCAGGGGTTCAGCGCTGAAGCTCGTCATCTTGGGCCATTTTTCGGAGGAAGCTTTGGCTCCTTAACGCCAGGAGCGTAGGGCACGGTTGCGTTTTGTGTGGTCTCTGCCTCTTCCCAGCCGCAGAACAGGAGCTGTTGCCTTGAAGTTGACTTTTCAAGCACCTCTAAATTCCCATGAATTGCAGTTTCTGAAATGGAGGGCCTGGGGAAGCAGGTTTATGTGCTGATCAAAGAGGCTGTGCTTTCCATCTCTCTTCTCCTTAGACTCACTCACTAAGCCATCGGAGGGCAGTCCCAGGCCGGAAGAAGCAATTTGACCTCCTCCTGGCGGAACACAAAGCCAAGTCCCGGGAAAAAGAAGTTAAAGATAAAGAGCATCTCCTGACTTCGGCAAGGGAAGTACTTCCCAATCCCCCCGGGCCGGCGCAGGACTCACTGCCAGGACCTTCAGGGAGCTCGGGCCCAGAACCTAAAGTCGCGTCCCCTGCAAAATCCAGGCCACCCAACTCTGTGCTTCCTAGGTAAGTCCCCCCTCGGCGATGGAAGCCTTGAGTCCATGGTCAGTGACTGCCTGCCTGGTTCGAGTGTGGTCTGATCTCCTGTGAAATGGGAGTCATCGTGGTCCTACCTCGCGAGGCAGTTGTGAACTTGAGATGAGAGAATGGGTGAGGGGCTCAGTCCAGCGTCTGCCACGTGGTGTCCAGTGGGTTTTGTTGCTGTCACCATTGTCGTGCTCACTATGGTCATCGTTGCCATCATTGTCATACCTCGTAACAGACCCAAATCCGACAGCATGTGTTTTCAGGGAGCAAGAGTCAGCTGTAAATAAACACCTGAAAGTGACACTCGGCCCCAGGCAACTTCCTGGTTGGGGTTTGTTTGGTTTGGCTTTTTTGTTGTTTTTTTCAGTAAGTAACTTTATTTAATATTTGTCTATTGGCCACACTGTGCAGCGTGTGGGACCTTAGTTCCCTGACCACGGATTGAACCTGTGCCCCCTGCACTAGAAGCACAGAGTTTTATCCACTGGGTTACCAGGGAAATCCCATGGTCGCCTGGGTTTTTAGGTTAGAGGGAAGCCCTGTGGAGGGGAGGGTAGTCAGCACAGCACAGAGCCCCTTTGCTACAATATTTTGTGAATCTTCCCTACAACTCTCCAGTGGTCAGGGTAGAGGGAAATTTGGTGTGATGGAGCTGTCTGTCCTTAAATTTTCCTTCACACCAAGAAAGCTCAGCCACTTCTTTGAGATTTTATTTGGTTGTCCTGGGAGGAAATGAAAGAATAGAAAACAGTGGGTATAACATTGTAAGTCAACTATACTTCAATTTTTTTAAAAGAAGAAAAGAAAAGCAGCCCACTTGGATTTAGAGTGATTTAAGAGCCACACGTGTGTGCTTTGACAGGCAGTGGAGTACCGTATTGAGCCACAGACAATTTCCAGGTGATAAGACTGGGAACCCTCATTGAGAAATATTTGAGTGCTTGCTCCATAAGCAAGGTCCTATGTTAGGTACTCTCAGGCAGGGGCACAGAAATTAGTGAAACTGGATCTTGCTTTTTAAGAACTTAGAGTTCAGAAGATAAGACTCAAATATCCACAACATCATAAAAGGGAAACATTAATAATACGATATAAGTGTAGATACTGGTAACCTCTGATGATTTTTAACGCACACACTGGGAGTCTCAAAGAATAGCTGTCCAGTCAGCAAGCAGGCATGAAGAGAAAAGAGTTATAGAAGAAGAGGATAGAATTTATTTTTAAAGTAAAAGCAAATATTTGATGACAATTGTTACCGACCTACCAGGATGTCTTGTGCCTTCCACTTTGGCGCAAACCTGACCAGTTTGAGAGCCAAAGGCCTCCTCTGGAATCACCAACCTTAGCCTCAGACATCTGGGATGGAGTCAGACAGAGTCAGCACCCACACATCCCCATCATCATAACCAATGTCGAGCCATTGTCATCATCTATCTACTTGCCACTTTCCTTTCCGCCCCTCATTTTGCAAGATCCTTTTATAATGACTTCTCACTGTAATGCCAGATGTTGGTGAAGGAGATTGCCCCTGCTTTAGAGTTTAGGAGACAGTTCTGCTCCAGACTTCTGGACAGGGCTTCAGTTCTATATACACTAGCTTTCATACTTCTTGGTGGCAATGGAACTATTTTATTCCCATAAAACCTTTCATGGTACTTGATATAAAAGCAAACCTGCCTCCACCTGAAGCCATCTCAGCCCTGCTTTCATCACACATGTACCCAGAACCCACTGCCCGTCCAAGGGATCACCTCGGATTCACTGAGAACTTCAGGGAACCCCGCTTTGTATTTATTTTATTTACTTCTTTCTGGCTGTGCTGGGTCTTCGTTGCTGCGTGGGCTTTTCTCTAGTTGTAGTGAACGAAGGCTACTGTCTAGTTGCGCCGTGTGGGGTTCTCATCCTGGTGGCTTCTCTTATTGTGGAGCGCGGGCTGTACGGTGTGTGGGCTTCAGTAGTTGCAATTCCCAGGCTCTAGAGCACAGGCTCAGTAGCTGTGGGACACAGACTAAGTTGCTCCGTGGCATGTGGGATCTTCCTGGACCAGGGATCAAACCTGTTTCCTGCACTGGCAGGTGGATTCTTTACCACTGAGCCACCAGGGAAGCCCCTGAAAATTCTCTTTTATTATACATTGCTCCATCGATTTTGACCAATGCAGGCACTTCACACCCAAGCAGTGGTAGAAAACAGGCGACCTTAAGAGCTGCTTCTTTCTGTTTCTTTTTTTTAATTTTCAGGGGAGTATTTGTCAATAGAGAAATGCCAGGTGTTTATTTTCTTTTAGGGAAACAGAAGAAAGAGAGAGGGTAAGGTTAATCAGCAAAAAGAATGTCTCTGAAAGGGAAGGGGAGGCCAAGGAGCACGTTACAAATGTTGGTAAGAGAATAGTTTTTGAGGATGCTTTTCAAGGCACCAGAAGACTCAGGGGTGAACTCTGTTCCAAAGTTAGTGGGAAATAATGTTCTCTTTCGATTGTTTTAGGTTCAAACAAGACCCCATGCTATCAGAGATCGAAAAGGCATGATCAGAAGTTAATGTACTCACATAAGACTTATAACCATTATTTCCCTCATACTGATGATATAATAGATGTTTCAATTGCATCCATTATCTAGAATTGACCAAAAGAATGACTCATGAGTAGAATTATGGTAATCCCTTCCCAATTATGAATTTCTCTCATAGGAAATGCTAACTATGTAACATTTACTTCTTAAATATCATTTTGGTAACCTTGAAAATATTCCAGTTCTCATATTTTTGCATTGCAACCCATTCTTGTAAGGGCTTTCTAAAAGAGGAACTTGAGCCAAGGATGAAAAAGTAAAAGTCAACTAGCAAGGGCTGGAATAGGAGTGGATAGCGCAAGGATCAGCTGCTTGTCTGCTGACTAAATGAACACGGTCATGTCTCTCAGCCTCTCTGGCCTCAAGCTGCTCATCTGTCAAATGGAGCCTCTCTGGCCTCAAGCTGCTCATCTGTCAAATGGAGCCTCTCTGGCCTCAAACTGCTCATCTGTCAAATGGAGCTAAGGAAAATTAAGTGAGAGTATCAAGCTCATAATAAGCACTCAGTTGACAGTAGCTGGTAGGAAGGGCCATGGTAGTCAGTGGGAAAGCAGTGGGAGCCAGTGAAGGCCTAGATGTGACCTGGTTTCCATTCACCCATCCTCCTGGCCTCTGTCCCTCAACCTGGGGGCCCTTGGATAACATGCCTGTATGCTCTGCTTTCTTGGCCCCAACTCGAAGGAAACACCTTGCTTTCCCCACAGAGCCCAAGGGCTATGGATAGCCAGGCCAACCAAAGCCATCAGGACTCTTTGGAAAGGCAGAGGGAGATGCAGAGGGTCGAGCTGGGCTCTAATAAGCCAGGCTCTGGCCCCCAGGAGGGGAGGAAAGGTCAGCTGTGGAGGTCAATGCTGACAAGGTCTGGGCACCTTCCCCTCTGTCTCATAGATGAACACACATCTCACCCTAAAGTATAAAATGGCAAACACCGATGAATCTCAGACTGACGAAGGCAGCGGGGAAAGAGGCAGAAGGTCCTAGAAACCCAAGAAGGGGCAGAGGTGAGTCTGCAGTGAAAGCTACTTCAGTTCGTGACTCATTGATAGTATAATCACCCAAGTGGAAACCATTTCTCTCCTTGACTTAGGTTTGTCCCTGTGCTTTTCCTACCCATTTCTCAGTAGTTTGGGCTTTAAAGTCAAGCAGACAGACCAGTCTCATTTCCACTTTTTATTAGCTTGGCAACCAGTGTCCTCATCTGAGAAATGTCAGTAATAGTTACACACGCCTAAGGCAGTGGTAGCTCTGATGAGAAAATATATGTGACAGGCCTACACATACACGTGTGTGTGAGCTCAGTTGTCCTCACTCTTTGGGACCCCATGGACTGTTGCCCACCAGGCTCCTCTGTCCACGGAATTTTCCAGGAAAGAATACTGTATGAATTGCCATTTCCTACTCCAGGGGATCTTCCTGACCCAGGTATCGAACCTGCATCTCTTGTGTCTCCTACACTGTCAGGCTGATTCTTTACCGCTAGGGACTCAGTTTCCTTTGTGCTCTTCCCCGAAGCTCTCGACTGATGCTCACGCTTCCTCGGGGTGGTGGGGGTGGAGACTTGTTTCCCTGAGGGGAACTGGACAGGGACTGTCATCATATGCACTGTCTTTAGAGCAGACTGGCAAGTGGAGAGGGAAGCTGTGATGTAGCGCTGAGGAAGGAAGGCTGGACAGCAGTCTAACACACTTGGAAACTTTTCCCCCACTTGCTTCTGGCCAGTGGCCCTGTTCCCCGTCACCCACGCCAGCCCTTGGCTTTTCGGAGACACAGGCTGCTTCTAGCACACGCCATCCCTCCAAGTTCCACCCTGGAGGGCAGCAGTCAGAGCAGGAAGGAGGTCTTGAAAGCATCCACCACTCCATCATTGCCGGGAACCCTGAGCAACACAGGCCTGAGAAGGAAAAGGTGCAGAGCCCCTTCTTCGTACTCGTGCATGCATACGCCTGGCATCCTTCCTTTGTGTTTCTCTCTTTGCTCTCTGCTTCTGCTCTGGAACTCGCAGTTTTCATGCTCCACGGATCTCCATGATTCTCCTTCCCTCGCCTCCTCTCTTTTGTCTGGCAACTGGAATTTACTTTTTTTTTTTTCCCTTTTTGACCATGCTGCATGGCCTGTGGGATCTTAGCTCCCTGACCAAGGATCAAACCCATGCTTCCTACAGTGCAAGCATGGAGGTTTAACCCCTGGACCACCAGGGAAGTCCCGGAACCTACTATTGAGTGTTTCAACCATTAAAAATGGTTTTTTGTTGTTGTTGTTCTTTTTAGAAATATATATATATACATTTTTAATTGCTAACTCTTTTATTTTTATTTATTTTATTTTTGGCTGCGCTGGGTCTTTGTTGCTTCCAGAAGGCTTTCTGTAGTCTCAGCAAGCCAGGGCTTCTCTTGTTGCTGAGCATGAGTGCTAGGCATGATAGCTTTAGTAATTGTGGCATATGGGTTTGGCAGTTGTGACTTGAGGGGCTTAGCTGCTCCTCGGCATGTGGGATCTTCCCTGACCAGGGATCAAACCTGTGTCCCCTGCATTGGTAAGCGGATTATTAACAAATAGACTACCACGAAAGCCCCCAGATTTTTTTTTTTTTTCTTAATGAAACTTAATTTTTTGGTGTTGGAGAAGACTCTTGAGAGTCCCTTGGAGTACACAAAGATCAAACTAGTCCATCCTAAAGGAAATCGGTCCTGAATAGTCATTGGAGGGACTGATGCTGAAGCTGAAACTCCAGTACTTTGGCCACCTGATGCGAAGAACTGACTCACTGGAAAGACCCTGATGCTGGGAGAGATTGAAGGCAGGAGGAGAAGGGGACAACATAGGATGAGATGGTTTGATGGCATCACCGACCTGATGGACATGAGTTTGAGCAAGTTCTGAGAGGAAACCCTGGCATGCTACAGTTCATGGAGTCAAAAAGAGCCGGACATGACTGAGTGACTGAACTGAACTGAATATAGACATGTTGTTCAAAAACCAAATAGTCCTAAAAGAGAGTGAAAAACAGTAATTCCTGCCATCCTGGAGCTCACTTTACCCTCTCTGTGTTAGAGCACCTTTTTTCTGGGGCCCCTTGCTGCCTCCTCTCTTGGTTTGCTCCTTTATTTGACGAAGCGTTTTCTCCATTAGCTTCCTGTGAAAAGGGACATGGGAAGTCAATTTTTAGAATCCTTATACACCTGAAAATGTTTTTATTCTACTCTCACACTTAATTGATCATCTCCCTGAATATATAAGTGGGTTGAAAACTATTTCCCTACAGAATTTTGAGAGCAGTTTTTCCATTGACTTTTGGCATCAAAGATTTTTATTGAGAAGTTCAGTATCATTCTGATTCCATTTTTGATTTCTGAAGCATGGGGCTCTGAAAGTTCCCAGGGATCCCCCTTGATATAAGTCTTTTTTTCATTCATTGTACTGGGTCCTCAGTAGATCCTTTAAATCTGGAAACACCTGTTTCTGGGGTATTTTCTATTACATCCTAAATAATTTTATTCTCACTGTCAGCTTTATTCTCTTTAACCTTCTGTTAGTTAGGTGTTGGACCTTTTGCTCTGATCTTTCCGTTCTCTTACCCTTTTCTCCTGTTGTCTCTCAATCTCTTGTTCCACTGTCTAAAAGACTTTTTTTCACTGTCTAAAAGACTTTCTTTTTTTACTTTACCTTTAAAACTGTATATTAAATAATTTATTATTTACTTGTTAAATTTTAGGATCTGGTTCTGATTTTTACTTTTTCTTTCTTTTTTTGATGGCCCCGTGTGACCTGCAGGACCCTAGTTCCCTGCCTAGGGGAACATTGCCCTCTGCAGTGGAAGTGTGGATTCTTAACTGTGGATTAAGTTCTTAAGTGTGGATTCCACTGGACTGCCAAGGAAGTCACCAGGATCCAATTCTTTTTATCTGATGGCTTCTTATAATATCCTACAAGATACCGCCTTTTGCAGAAGTGATACCATTCTAATATCTCTGAAGATAGGCTTCTTAGTTTTCTTTCTTTTCCTCCCTTATCTTCATCTACCCCAGGTTTCTTTCACGTATGTGTTTATGTGTTTGATGTTTGGTTGGTCAGCCTAATGTTGGAGATTGTTTCAGGAATGTTTGGTGATTTCTAACCATTCATTTTAAAAGAAAGACTCTAATAAGCTGATTGGAGGTCTGTGTGTGGGACTGTCAACCATAAGGTCATCACATCACCAGTGAGCCTTTTGTTGATATTTATGCTAAGTGTGGAAGCCTTTTCTCCGTGACCATTAAGTTTCCCAAGAGAAGAATCCTGCCTGCTGATGTGCCGGGCAATAGGCATTCCAGGAGTGCCAATTAAGGCTCTGACCGGGGACAGCCCCCAGTCCCCCTTTTTCTAGCCCTGTGCTCCCTCCTAGTCTCTGCTGGTGGCCCCCTATCTGAAATGTCAGTTTGCGAGTTGATTGGAGGGGGAGCGGGCAGGTGGGGCAGTGCTAAGTCGTCTGGCTATGTGAGGTAACAATGATGGCCCGTGGGTCCAACAACCAAATATCAAGCCTTTCAGCTCTCCTGCCATGTTTAGTCCTCACCTCATCTGTGACTTTTGCAGCTCTAGCTGCTCACGGTGCCCTGCTTATCAGGGTTCTGTGGTAGATCAGCTCCTTTCCCATCAGTTAACATTCTCCAGCTACAGTCTGTGTCCTAAAAACAGGGTAAAATCTCTTTTTTACACTTGTTGGGACACTTCAAGTGCAAGTAACAAAAAACCTTGCTTACTAACCACTTCAGTAATTAGGAAATTTCTTACTGCTGGTGACAGGAAGCCCAGAGGTGAAAGGTCACCAGTCCCCAGAGGTCGGAGCTTGGCTGTCCTTCTCTGCCCTTTTATTCCACCCTCTTCAGTCTTTTGGCTCCATCTTCAAAGTCTGTAGCAAGAAGGCTGCAGCACTTCCAGAAGAAACAGGGTCCACATGAAGATGGAAACCAGCTTTTCTCTGCAAGGAAAAATCTTTTTAGTGGCATTAAGGACCTTGTCATGCAGCCGTCACTACCATGCATCTCCAGGACTTCTTCATCGTTCAGCCCTGAAACTCTACCATTAAACACTTAAGTCCCATTCCCAGCACCTGGTATAACCACCGCTCAACTTGCTGCCTTGAATTTCACTGTTCTAGATACCTTGTTTCGGGGAAGGCAATGGCACCCCACCCCAGTAGTCTTGCCTGGAAAATCCAATGGACAGAGTAGCCTGGTGGGCTGCAGTCCATGGGGTCGTTATCAGTCGGACTGACTGAGCGACTTCACTTTCACTTTTCTCTTTCATGCATTGGAGAAGGAAATGGCAACCCACTCCAGTATTCTTGCCTGGAGAATCCCAGGGATTGGGGAGCCTGGTTGGCTGCCGTCTATGGGGTCACACAGAGTCGGACACGACTGAAGTGACTTAGCAGCAGCAGCAATGTCTTCAAGGTTCATCCATGCTGTAGCATATACCTGAATTTCCTTCACTTTTGAGACTTAACTAATATTCCATTGTGCGGATATACCTTGTTTTATTTATCCATTCATCTATCAGTTTTTTCTCTACCTTTATGGCTTTGTTTTTATGTGACTGTGCTTTGGGGATCTGGTTTGAACTCAGGTTTTTGACACCTAGAAAGATTCCAAAACATGTGTGGGAGTTCGTGTAAAAAAATAAATAAATACAAAAAAAAAAAAAAATCCTGATTTTTTTGGTGGGCTGCCGTGTATGGGGTCACACAGAGTCGGACACGACTGAAGTGACTTAGCAGCAGCAGCAGCTGTAATGTGGGGTCTCAGCCTGACTGTCCACTAGGATCTTTAATAACAAGAGGAGCCTTTAATAATAAAAAATTCGGGAATATAAAATGGTACAGCCACTTTGAGTAAACAGTTTGTCAGTTTCTTAAAAAGTTAAACATACACCTACCATATGAACCAGTCACTCCACTCTTAGCTATTTACTCAAGAGAAATGAAACCCTTTGTTCACATAAAGATCTGTCCATGAATAGACATNGAGGAGCCTTTAATAATAAAAAATTCGGGAATATAAAATGGCACAGCCACTTTGAGTAAACAGTTTGTCAGTTTCTTAAAAAGTTAAACATACACCTACCATATGAACCAGTCACTCCACTCTTAGCTATTTACTCAAGAGAAATGAAACCCTTTGTTCACATAAAGATCTGTCCATGAATAGACATTGCAGCTTTATTTGTAATAACTCCAAACTGAATGGAATCCAAATGTCCATCCACAGGTGAACAGATAAATTGTAATATATGCATCCTATGGAATCTTACTTAGCAATGAAGAGAAATGAAATATTTATACATGCAACAACATTGGTGAATCCCCCAAAATAATGTTGAATGAAAGAAAAAAAAAATAGACCAAATAATAGACAAAAAAAAAGGCCAAAAAAAAAAGAATATATACTGTATGATTCTATTTATGTAAAATTCTACAAAATTTAACCTACAGTTACAGATAGCAGGTCAGTGATGCCTGGCAATAGTGGGTGGGGACAGGATTAAGGAGGAGTGAGAGGAAGGAACTAGAAAGGGACACAGGGTAACTTTGGGGGTTGATAGCTATGTTCCTTATCTTGATAGTGATTTCATGATACATACATACATCCCACGCTGAAGGTCAGGAAGGGCGGCAGGAGGAGATACCCCTTTGTGTGTGTGTGTGTGTGTGTGTGTAGGAAAGAAGGAAGCATTTCATGTCAGCATGATAGTAGGTTAATGAAAAGGTCAGTTTCTCCCCAGTTCCTTGAAAGAGTCCACTTTAACAATTCAGAAGGTCATTGAAATCCAGGTGGGAGGTATAAGGAAGCATCAGCTGGAAGCTTGTTTGTGTTGGCCCTCTGCGCACTTAAAAAAGGAATGCCTGGTGCTACCATCAACAGAGCTGAATTCAGGGAGGCTAGAAACATGGGACCCCACAGCTGCTTTGTTCTGGTCCCAGCATGAAGCCTTCAAGGTTAGCTTGGACTGTCCCAAGATCGCATGGACTGTGTAGGTGGAATCAACCCTGCATCAAGAGAGGGACTCCCTCCCCACTTCTCCCGGTGTGCTTCACTAACAGCTTGAGACTTAACCTCTCGGCTAGTACAGAAACAGGGACAATTAGGAATGCCTCTGACTGTCAGTAATAGAAAACTCAACTCATACCGATTATGTGCTTCAGCCATTTACTTGTCTGATATAGCAAGAATTCTAGAGGTGAGTGGGTCCAGGCTTGTTTCTGCATCTCTTCAACGTTGTATTGCTGAGGGAGAACTCCCCAACCCTTTTTGCCTTTCATGCACAGTCTGGATATGTTGGCTCCAGCTCCAGTGTCACATCCTCACCAAGTCACATTCTACAAAGTGGGGAAAGCGACCAACAGGAACGGAGTCCTTCCTCTAAGATGCTCTTATGTCATTTCTTAGGGAAGAAGATGTTCCTATGAGCCCTCCCAGCAGACCTTCCCTTCCACCCACCAGAAGTAGGTCACATGCCTACCCCTATGCCAATCAGTGGCAGAGGACAGGCTTGTAGGAACACAGGACGGGGCTTCCTATTTGGTTCAGTGGTAAAGAAAATGCCTGTCAGTGCAAGAAATGCGGGTTTGATCTCTGGGTCGG
The DNA here is from genome assembly GCA_006410675.1 of Oreotragus oreotragus. Taxonomy (NCBI): domain Eukaryota; kingdom Metazoa; phylum Chordata; class Mammalia; order Artiodactyla; family Bovidae; genus Oreotragus; species Oreotragus oreotragus. The sequence continues at coordinate 31,053 of SJYX01016784.1, read as the reverse complement.
GAAGACCCCTGGAGAAGGAAGTGTTAACCCATTCCAGTGTTTTTACCTGGAGAATCCCATGGACGGAGGAGTCTGGCAGGCTACAGTCCATGGGGTCGCAAAGAGTCAGACATGACTTAGCAACTAAAAGAGCACACAGGATGATCCCAGCCATGATTCATCCCAGGGTTCTGGGAAGAAACCCACCTTTCCTGCTCACTGCTCCATGCCAGATATCAGAACAAAAGCATGGCTCTCTTAGCCAGGAAAAAACAGGGAGAGCTGGGGGTGAGATGGCGGTTGATGAGCTTGGCAGCTAGTAGGCCCGTGCCACAAGGAGCTACAGTCCTGCCTGGGGCACCATATGCAATTAAGAACAGGAGCCTCTGGGGTGCTGAGCCTTGCATCTCTATGGAACTAGAGACATAGGTAGCACAGACAGTTAAGAGGCCTCCAGCTTCCAAGTCTGAAAGTGAGACAGGGCTCTCTACCAGAAGGCCAGACTCTGGAGCACATCAAGATCTCTGTCCAAATGACATGATGCCAGGCTACAGTGGATTAGCTCAACTCGGAGCCTGGCAGATTTGTGTGCCCTTCTTGTTTTGCTGATTTAAATGGAAAGGCCATGGATTTGTTTCTTTGCTTTGTCCTTTCTTTCTTGGCCAACTGATACATTAAATCAATTTTTGTAATGAACCCTCATTTGGAGTGTCTTTAGCAAGGAGACAAGGAAGAAAAGATGTCTGGACCTGGGCCGGTGCCTATATGCTGTTGGGGGCCAGCTTCCATGTGGGAGAACTCCCTTTGTATGTTTTCTGGCTTGGCCAGTAAGCACTTAAGGTGCGGAAAAGAGTTTTTCATCAGGAGTACCAGATTTGATGGGTGGCAAGATTTTAGTACAACCCCTGCCCACCGACCCCCAAACATAAGCAGAAACAAAACAAAGGGAAGGTCTTGCATTTCCTCCTGAGAACTGTTCCAAAGACTGGTTCCAGGAAGCGTTTGTGGAATGAGTGCCAGCGCAGCACTGTGTCTGGGACAGAGGCCAGGAAGCTGCCGGGAGAGGCCTGGGGGAGGGAGAGGAGCTGCATTTGAGTTATAGAGTCACTTGCAAACTCGCCTGAGCTCTGACCAGCCAAATGTCACCTTCTTGCATTTCTGTCTGCTGGCTTCTGGGTGTCCTAACATCATCATCAAATGGCATTTATTAACCATCTAACTGCTCATGTTTCAGCCCTGTGCTTACGGTGTGAGCTCACTCTGAACACTTTGTAGGACCTTATCTCTATAGTCCATCCTTTAGCCTAAATCCCTACTAGCCTCATACTGAGGAGAAAGAAGAAGAGAATGGGGGTCTCTGGCCTTTAGCCACTTGCAGTCATCAAGACCGCCACAGAAGCATTCAGTGTCACATGGAACAGTCACATAGCTGTTCCCAGGTGGAAGGTACTGAGGTGTGTATAGGGGTTTGTGGGAGTTCAGAGTGGCAAGGTAAGTCAGAGAAAGGCGACTGGAAAGGTGAGTCTTCGTTCAGGCCCTGAGGGAGGGGAAAGCTGGGCACAGCCCAGAGAAGCAGCAGCAGAGAGCTCAGCGGCCGTGGCCGTGTCCCAGCCAGCCTGGCAGTGCTCACGGGAGGGGAGATGAGGCTGATGCCAGGAGAGGAAGGGGTTCAGCCTAGCTGGAAGGGAAGTGGCTCTGTTGACAACAGATAAGAAAGGTATGATCTATCAACAGGAGAGCCTTAGAACCACTGTTGCCATTACTGTGATGAGAAGCAGGGAAGCCCGGCTTCCTTGAGAAGGTGGCTCATGTGACCGGCCCGTGGTGCTGACAATTGTCCTGGCTCCTGTGGCTGTTGGTTTGTTTATTTTTTCAACTGAAAGTGCTGGCTCAGTCTCCGGGATGGAGAAGGTAACCCTCAGTGCCACAGACAATTGAATGTCACTGTTGTTGACTCACCCTGTGAGGTTCTGCAGAAAATCTAGGAGCTCACACAGAAATATTTTTGGCTTCGGTACTATTTGCTTCTTTATTTTGAGGAAAACTATACCCCTGTGTGTTTTTATGTAAATGTTATTTGTCTCTGTGTGGCTTGTATTAGCTTATTAACCTGTAATCAAAGTTAAAAATGTGGTGTTTTTTTTTCCCCTCACAGTTTTGCTCATTTGGGAGTCGCCTCATGGGACGAGGGTACTATGTGTTTGATAGAAGATGGGATCGTTTTCGATTCGCACTAAACTCCATGGTAGAAAAACACTTGAATTCACAGATGTGGAAGTAAGTGAGCAGTTTTTGTGCAGTATGAGATTTGAGCTGCCCCACAACCCTCCGAACCCCAGTTTTCTAAATGAATGTCCCTAGTTGGCTTTGTATTGAATGAAATGGTTCTGAAATCAGAATTCATGATTAATTTTTGAACGTCAGCCCCTCTTGGTGGCTTGCCTGTAGTTTTTCAGAGACAACTACAAAGTGGTATGTTTTATCTTCTTTGGAGATAACTTTTGTGTTGGTAATCTTCTAACTAAATGGAAAGGTATTAGATAAGACCCTGTTTATTTAACAGTGTTAAAGGGCCTTTTTGCTATAACTAAGACTATCTAAGGATATTAAGAATATCCTTCTGTTTGTAATGTTAATGCTAGATATTGATACTGAAACTTTCGTAGTGGTTATTGACCAATTTGTAATTGTTTAATGTCCTATGAAAAACTACACAGCGTGGCCAGCAGGGCAGATCCAGGACCATGTTGCCAAGTCGGTTAAGCTTGTCTTTGGCCCTTCCCACATCCCTAGGTCTCTCTCCTCACCTCTCTACATACTTCTCTCTATCCCAAACCGAACTTATGTTCCATTTCTCTATGGTCTTTTTATTCTCCAACACCTCTCGATGTATTTACATTTTAATAGATTCATAAAAAGGGAAAAAGCCTTCTTGGCTTAGGGAAATGCGATGCTGTTGTACAGAGTGACACGCTAGGTCCTCTCAAAGCACAGCACCTAAGGAACTGCCATTCTGGACACTTGGTAATGCCAGGCTGACCCCCTGGCGATCTCCAGCCCCGCCCCGCCCTTGCTCCTGCAAAGGTGAGCTTTTAAGATCTCATAATCTGTAGACTCGTGGATCCCTCAGCTCTAGGCCCAGACGGTCCAGGAAAGCCAACATCGAACCCCTCAGTCTGCCCAGCGAAGCCCAGGAAAGGCTGGGAAGGTATTCCCGAGAAACAGTACTAGGGACTAGGGTAGGATGGGAAGAGCATTCGAAACCTGCCTGCTCCCAGGTCGCCTCCTCTCTCCCAGACAGTGATGGCCCCTCAGCCCCTATTCACCACGATGCCCTGAGGGCTTCCAGAACTTCTAGAAGTAAGCCCCACTGAGTGTGCTGTAAGCTGTCCGAGCAAACTTAGGATGACACACTGACACTTCTTGTGAAGTAGGAAAGGGCCACAAGAGAAGCTTATGGTTTCTTCTCACTTAAGTGACTGCCTAGTGTGTCTCAAGGGCACCCGTTTTCTACCTGTGTCCTTTCTGAGCGGCACCCGATGGGCTGCATGCGGGGTTCCCGTATTCCTGGTGTCGGGTGACTGAACCCTGTGCGCGGGTCCCCCAGCATGGCAGCTGGCCCTGGTGGCCCGCAGCTCTGTGCTCTCCTGTGTTGTGGAAGTGTTAGTCCCAGACACGTGGAAGGAATGTGTTGATCTGTATTTCGCTGCCTGGTGTCCTGTCAGCTCAAGTCCATATTCCTTTCCTCCTCAGGCACAGAAACCCGAGCCACAGGGCATCAGGTCCCTCCCCCCTTTTCAGGACTTGCCTAACAAATCTGCTGTCACTGAGCAACATTGGGGCTGCCTGGGTGTCAACTCTGGAGAGCGTAGCACCCCGCTGCCCTCTCAACCTCGCTGCCCAAACCCCAGGCCCCGACGGGCCCGAACCTGGAGGGATGGCAGCCGATGGGGGCGTGGAAGACATTAGGAAGAAAAGGAACGGCCAAGACTCTTTTTTCTTTAACAAGCATTTAACTCTGCATCAGGAGACGCCAACACAGTATTCTCTTTCAGCCAGGTCAGCATCTGGATCTCCGTGCCAGCCGGCAGGGGAGGATGGGCACTGTAATTTATTCGCATCTGGGGGCTTTTGTATGGGACTTCCCTAGGCCAGCGTGCAAAGCTGCAACTGGGACACAGCCCACCAAGCTGAAATCCACTGCCATTTGGCACCTGAAAAGCACATGAACTGTCTAGCATGGGGGAAGGGGTTCCCAGGGACAGTGAGCTGCCACCTGCCCCTCACCCTCCTTCGCCCCCTGCTCCTCCACCCCTCCTGCCTCTGCTGTCCACTTAAGATGAGTGGGAAGAGGTAGGAAGTATGCAGAAAAATAGCGCCCATCCCAGTGCTGAGTGTCAGCCAGGGCAGGCTGAGGACTTCAGCTCTGGTCAGCACAGGCTGAAACCTGAGTGTAGACTCTGTAATGGGGAAATATCAGATCAGGACGCTCAGATGGATCCCACTTACGGTCATCGATCGGGGCCCTCTCTAAATGAGCCATCTGGTATTTGTAAATAACTTTTTATTACAAGTAGCTGCCAGAACTCTGCCCATATGGACTCCTACCCATATTTTAGCTGGTACAAAACTTGAGTGAAGGAAAGATTGAGTGGGATGCCTGGAGAACCACAGGAGGCGGCAGCCGGCAGAGACAATGTGGTGTGTGGACATTGCACCCTCTGAAAAATGGGCCCTGGTGCTATTAGAGAGGGGTGGTGCAGTGCCAGACAGTTCTAAGGGTGTGTTTAGGCCTTTCTCATCTGATTTATGGGAGTCCTTGGCTGGCATGCTTTGTTGTATTGCTGCTGAGAATTCATCCGCTCACCCATCCACCACCCACCCATCCATCCATTCATTCAGTCATTCATTCATTGCAACAAGTACTATTAATGGAGCCCTTGTTTAGTGTTGACAGCATCTTTTACCCTCTTTAGGCTTGAGAGAAAATAGGTTTTTCAAACACCATTATGGCCACGCTGAGTTTGGCAACATTTTTCTCCTATATTGGATCTCAGTCTGATGATTTCAAGGACACTGCACTCGTGTATTCAGGGATCCCCCTGGATTCCACCCTAGAGATGGAAGCCATGGGCCTCACCAAATTGCAGGCAGAAAACGGAATCCTTGGAGAGAGCAGGGCTAGGTGAGGCGTGTCCTTCTCAGCGGGGCCTCTTTCCAGAGTTCCCTGCCTTGTCCTGCTGCTGAAGGAAGGCACCGCCTCACACCTGCCCGCCTTCAAGTGCCGCTTTCCAAGAGGCAGAGCTAGTTCCTAATTTCTGGGGAGCCCCAGCTATAAAGAAAATGACTTCCAGTAGAAACAGGGAGGGGTGAGCAAGGTGAGAAACAGGAAAGAACTTGTTTGAAAATATGCACCTGGCTCCTGAGATCAGTTTCCTCTCTGCTGAGGTCTGTATCCTTTCCTGAAAAGTCAGGGACATGGTGACCCCGAACCCCCATGCTCCTCCTGGTCCCCAGAGTAGTAGGAACATGAACCAAGGCCACAGCTTGGAAGCAGAAGCTGTTTCCATCATGAGTCAGAAGATGGAGTTTGTGGGGAGACTCCCAGGGTGACCCTCTACTGGTGCTGGCCTGGGCTCCACAGAGTGTAGGAGACAGAGAGTTTTTTTCCCAAGTACCTCTGCTCCAGCTTTCAGGAAGGACTCTCCCATTCATGTGTTCTCCTGCATTTACCTTCAGAACCAACTAGAAATTCCTGATCCCCTTCTCTGGATCTATGAGGACTCCTCTACCTTCCCCACTTCTTAACCCAGAGACAGGAAGACCTGCTGAAGAACAGCCATCCCCCAGTGATAGCTCCTGAGTGAGTGGGAGGCAGCCATCCCCCAGTGATAGCTCCTGAGTGAGTGGGAGGCAGAGCAAGGTGAAGAGGAGCAAGTGTAGAAATGCCTCTCGACAGGGTCACCGAGACTGTAGACAGCACATGCAGGGGCAGACTGGCCTGTGAGGAGAGGGGTGAGTCCAGTCAGGAGCAGGGTGTGGAGGCAGGGGGGCAGAGGCTGCAGGGGCACGGGGGAATGCTCTGGCCCCCATGTGCAGGTGGCACAGCCCCGTCCTCACCCTTCTTCAAGCCAGGACCTAAGTGTGAAACGACCACCTCTCATTAAAAATCACCTTCATCACTGCCAGGGGCAAGAAAACAGGGGGATACTGTTGGGGCAATTTCTATTCTAATTAACCTTTTATTCGGGAACCCACAGTAGCCATTATCCAATAGCCAAGCATGGAGAAAAGGATCTGAAAACCTGAAAGTGATTAAAACTAGTTTACCGGACGCTGCAGTGGGGGGAAACCATAGGGAAGGGCCATAAATCAGATTTCGCCATCCTTCAAGGCTTCATTTTCCATAGTCTGGTTTCCACCAGGGTTTTCTCTGTAGCCCTGATGCTCACACTTAATCGAGCTTCTGGAGCAATGCGAGGCCTATGTCTCACTGTTTCTCTTTCACTCTTCTCTCACGTTTAGGAAGATCCCTCCTGCGGCAGATAGCCCCATGCCCTCGCCAGCAGCCCACCTCACCACCCCTGTTCCAGCATCCGTTTTACAGCCTTTCAGCAACCCCAGTGCTGTGTATCTTCCTTCAGCTCCCATCAGCTCGAGACTCACCTCTTCTTACATAATGACATCAGCCATGCTCTCAAATGCAGCTTTTGTGACATCGCCGGACCCGAGCGCCCTCATGTCACACACCACAGCTTTCCCTCATGTGGCCGCAACCCTCAGCATCATGGACTCAACCTTCAAGGCCCCACCCGCCGTGTCCCCGACACCAGCCGTCATCGCTTCCCCATCCCACAAGCCATCCAAAACCAAAACCAGCAAATCCTCAAAAGTCAAAGACCTGTCCGCCCGTAGCGACGAGTCTCCAAGTAACAAAAAGAGGAAGCCGCAGTCTTCGACTTCCTCCTCTTCCTCCTCATTACCCCTGCAGACATCCCTCGCCTCCCCATTGTCAGGGCCCCACAAAAAGAACTGTGTTTTGAATGCCAGTTCTGCTTTGAACTCCTATCAGGCGGCCCCTCCCTATAACAGTCTGTCCGTGCACAACTCAAACAATGGGGTGAGCCCACTCAGTGCCAAACTGGAGCCCTCAGGACGGACCTCGCTGCCTGGCGGCCCCACGGACCTAGTGAGACACGTGGGCTCTGGGGGCGGCAGCAGTGACTCCTGTCCCCTCTCTGTGCCCACCCTTGCAGGGGACCTCTCTCTGGCCTCACACAATGCTGTGTCTTCTCTGCCCCTCTCTTTTGACAAATCAGAAGGAAAAAAGCGTAAGAACTCAAGTTCTAGTAGCAAAGCCTGTAAAATCACTAAAATGCCTGGAATGAATAGCGTTCACAGAAAGAACCCGCCCAGCCTTCTTGCTCCGGTGCCCGATCCCGTTAACAGCACCTCCTCTCGGCAGGTAAGGGGCCTGTCCTTCCAGGAGCCTCCTGGCACTTCCCAGGGAGGGGGGTTGGGGAACCGGGCAGCGCCCCCTCCCCCCACCCCCGCTTAGCCAAGTGGTCCAAACAGGTGGCCCAGATAAGTAACACAAGCATGAGTCCCCTCTTTGATCTCCCTCTAGGCGATTCCACCCCTTGCTCTGAGAGAAGGTTATGTAACAGACACTTTGTACAGTATCCACTAGGTGCTAGGTGCTGTTCTGAGTCCTATATGGGTATCACCTCATTTAATCCTCACAACAGCCCAGCACAGTTGATGCTGTGGTAATCACCACTTTACAGATGAGCAGACTAAGGCACAAAGAGATTCTGAGCTCCCCACCTCGCTCTATTGTCAGTCTGGATGATTTCACTGAAGGGTTCTGTTGCCAAGCAGTTTGATCTATTGGTATCCCCTTAGGAAGAACCCAGGGCCTAGCAGGTTACATAATGACCTGGGTCTCACCTGGGGGGAGGTGCTATGCTTCTCACTTTACCAGGCTCCCTACTCCTAAGATAACTCTTTACTTCCTGAAGTAATACTGCAGCTCACACCACCTGGCACAGAAGTGTTCAAGGCCACTACACACAGATGAGGGTGTTGTGAGGGAAGCTTGGGGGAATGGGATGTGGTCTGTGAAGAACACATGTTTTTTCCCTGGAGCCCTGTTCTCATCCTCAAGTCTCCCCCTTCTTCTCCGGCCAGGATTGCTGTTTAGGAAACTCTCCCACCCAACTCTGGTGTCATTTGTGTGTAGAGAAAGGAGCAGAGGTAGGGAGGGGCTGCCAGGGGTCTCTGCGAGCTGAGTCCAGTGGGAGGGACCTCGCAGGACAGTGTGCATGGACTGTATCAGCAGCCCCAGGCTGACAGAATTTGGTGGGCTCCAGCCCTGTCTGGAAGTGAGGGCTTTGGAGGCGTGAGAGGCAATTGTTTAAAAGACATTTTCATGGTTTTCATCATCTTTGTGTGAGACTTGTTGAAACCTCATGAAGAGAAACTCTTGAGGGGGACTCACAAAACACAAGCAAATGTGGGAGAAAAGCAATTTTGGATCTCAAGGGCCAGACAAGCTGCAACCCAAAGCCAAGTTTGCAAGGGGTACATAGGTCCTCTCATCAGGGCCCAGATGATTGCACACATCTGCAGTTGCAGGGGTGCTGGTGAGAGGGACCAGAACCCACCAGGCACCCCCACCCTGAAACTAATAACTGCTCGTCCATGCCACCTCCAGGTCTCAGGATGGAGGGCAGATCCAGGGCTTCTTAAACTTGAATGTGCACATGAATCACCAGGGGATTCTCAATAAAGTGCACATTCTGAATCAGCAGGTCTAGGGTGGATCCTGAGAGTCTGCATTTCTAACAGACACCAGGCAGTGCTGCTGCACTAGTGTGCTGGCCACAAACTGAGCAGCAAGTCTATAGTGCCACCTGTTTTCAATGAAGTTCTAGCAGCTAACTGTTACTTAATGGCCTGGGCTCTGGTCCAAGCCCTTCATATATTCATTTAATCTTCACCTGTTATTACCCCCATTTTACAGATGAGTAAACCAAGGCACAGGAATGTTACATAATGTGCCCAAAGTCACACAGCGAGTAAGTTAGGGCTGGGATTTACACCCAGGCAGTTTGCCTCTGGAGTCTGGACTTTTCATCTGTGTCTCTATTGATGGAGTACCTCTGTATGGGTGGAGTGCCTCTGTCTTGAGTAAATGTGGCACTGTTGATTCTTTGATGCAAGACCATATGAAATGTTTTGTAAGCATGCTGAATTAGTCAAAACCAGTGGTGAAAGGAGCAGACAAGCCTCCCTCAGATAGTGTTCATCAGGAAGGAAATCAAGAGTGGATGAATGTAATGGCTGCCTTGGAGTTAGTCAATGTTAGTTCTCTATTGGAGCTGATATCTGGGTGCTTGTCACCAGGCCATTAAGAAAAGGCTTTGTCCAGGGTCACCACCGATGATTTCCAGGTGTTGGGGAAAGCTCTTCGGGAAGCCCCTGGGGAAATCTTAGGCCTTTGGAATCTCTTAGGAGACTGGGCCAGATGTGGCATGAGGGTGAGAAATTCAAGGTAAAATATGCTTTGGGGGCCAATAGGGGATCTATTTAATTGTATCTGGTAGTTGTAAGGCCCCAGAATTTGCCACGGAGATACTAAATTGAACAAAAAAGACTGCGAAGGTAAGGCAGGTGTCTATGAAAAGGGGAGTAGCGCGGAACTCCTCCCCTGAGGACACCGCCCACCGCGGGCACGACGGCCACGCCCACCGCGGGCACGTCGGCCACGCCCACACGCCCCGGGGCAAGTTAGGAAGGCCTGGGCTTAAGCTGTGCCTCTGGCCGCGTTTCTTAACGTGTGGTGTGCTGGGAAAACTTAGAAAAGAAGCAGGCATTCATTCTCAGCCAGTCCAGGGGAGTCGGCCTGAGACGAGGTGGGTCAGGAACTGCAGTCATACGTGGGAAAACTGGGCCTCCTCCAGAAAACTTGCAGTCTGCACGTCTGGGAAACGGCTTGAGAGTTCCCCTCAATTTTCCCTCTGGGATGAGAGGGGCGTGGTGGAGGCCCCCTGCAACGTACCCGACCCGTTTTCTCTGGCGTTTAAGGTGGAAACACGAGTTCCACAGCACAGGAGGAGAGCCTGCGAGGTACCGTGAAGCCTCCTCCTCTCCCCTCGCGACTCGTGGTAGCCGGGAGTCTGTCCCCAGCTGACGCCCGTGTCTGAGGAAGGCTTCACTGGTGTCTTTCAGGTTGGGAAAAATAGCAGCCTAGCTTTGTCGCAATCCAGTCCTTCAAGCATATCCAGCCCAGGACACAGCCGACCGGTAAGTTACTGGGGGGCAGAAGTCCATAGGGTCTTCAGCAGGGTGGAAAGAACGTGGGCTTTGGGGTCAGACTCTGGTTCACATCTCATCTCCGGTTAAGAAGATGGCTGCCCGGAGTCTAAAACTAGGCCTTCTGGTAATTGGTTGTGTGCCCTTGGGCAGGTTACCTCATTTCTCTGTGCTTGAGTTTCCTCGGCTGTAAGATGGGCTCATTATGACCGCTCTCTCATGCGGCTTTTGTGAGGATTAAATTAATTTATTGACATAAAGCCTCTACAAAATGTCTGAGCCTTAACACACACAAATGCTAGCTTTTACTGTTAGCTGCTGCTGCTAAGTCGCTTCAGTCGTGTCCGACTCTGTACGACCCCATTGACGGCAGCCCACCAGGCTCCCCCGTCCCTGGGATTCTCCAGGCAAGAACACTGGAGTGGGTTGCCGTTGCCTTCTCCAATGCATGAAAGTGAAAAGTGAAAGGGAAGTCGCCCAGGCGTGTCCAACTCTTCGCGACCCCATGAACTGCAGCCCACCAGGCTGCTCTGCCCATGGGATTTTCCAGGCAAGAGTACTGGAGTGGGTGCCATTGCCTTCTCCGTTTACTGTTAGCAGTTGCATGGTATTGGACGGATTACTTCCGTGAGTCGCAGGTTTTTCATACGTTAAATGGCAAAATCGACACCTACCTTCTGAGGTCGCTGTGAAAGTTAAATAAGGTGCTGTTGACTAACGGGCCTTACTCTTGGCAGACATCGGTCTGCACTTTCTCGAGGCTTCTGGTGAGCTGTAGCTGTGTGATTTCAGGATGTGGTTTCATGGTGGAACTGTTCAGGGTAGATTTAAAAGTTTTTTTTTATAAACTTGAGGTGTGTAAACAGTGTAGATGTGATTTTCTCCAGTGGAGTGTGTGCATGTCCTGGGGAGGCCAGGGAGGGTTGTACATGATGGGAAAAAATATGTGTATGGCTGTTACATTGTCTTAGAAGTGCCATATGTGTCATACATACAAAATTATAGTGTTTTTCTGCACTTTGGTCTTTCCCCACAAACCTTGGTTGGAGTGTGTGTGAAGGTTAATAGGGAACAGTTTTGTATCCTCAGATCAGGGAGAGCATCTCCACTAGTTTGAGTCACTTGTGGTGAGGTTTGCACTGAGCACCTGCAGCCCATCCTCTGTGCTAGGATGAAGGAAGGGCTCCAGGAATCTGCCTGTTGATAGCAGGCCTCCTGAAAGGGTTGCAAGATGTGCCTGGAGACTCCACGTTGACCCTTCACAGGCACCTGTACCATCACCAGTTCCAGGCACACCAGCTGGAAACCCACAGTGGGGTTTAACAGACAGCCTAACTGAATGTAACAATAACACCAACACCTCTCTTTTACTGAGCTCTTCCTCTGTAGGTGCTGTGCTCTGCCCCTCACATACATTACATACGTTTCAACCTTTTAACAAACTGGTCGTGTTGGGGACAAAATGTCATTTTGCAGATGAAGGTGAAGGAACTTGAACCAAACTTGTATATTCGAAGCCTTGATGCTTAGCCCAGCACTATATTTTCTTCCTTCGGTAATTCTCCATGCTCTCTGTGGGTTAGTTAGGAAAAGATGAACAGAAAAACAAAACAAAGAAGACAGATCAGCTATCCTAGCCCTCCCTCCTGGAGAGGAGCCCCGTGAATCTCCAGGATTTGTCCCTGTGCTTTCCTCCACAGCTGGGATCTTTGTGGCTACCTTCCATTTACCGAGTCCTTTACTTCAGTCACCTCATTGGCTCATCACAGCTGGCTTTTGCTGAATGCAGGAAGTGGCATGGTGTCCTTTTTATTATAGATGAGGAAATGAGGCTATCTTTTTGAACTCTTGTAGGTGACCCCAAATGTATGTTTTTGAAACAAGCTTTTTCTTTTTTCTTTTCTTTCCTAGAAGAACACAAACAGAACGGGCAGGATAAGGACTCTTCCATAACAAGACTCTGAAGCCAATTCCAAACCAATGCCTGGCCACGGGACCCCACCCCAGCCAGAAGAGGGAGGGGAGTGGGCAGTTGGGGAGAGTCTGTTTCCTGTGCCCTACCTGTGGCTCTGGCCTTTCTTCTTTTCTTAATTGACCAATTTTTAGTTTTGAGGCAAAAAGAAAAAGGCAAAGGAACGTGAATTTGAGATTTACAGAAAACAAGTACCAGTGTTTTGTTTCCGTTCTTTCATTTGCCATGTGTATACCTTCTTCCAAGTTTGGAGCCATTCATCTAGCTTCTGATGTTGCTACTGCACCATTTTGCTCCAGCCACAAGAGCAGACATTGCAGAATGTCTGTTCCTGGTTGGCCTCGTCTGAAAGTCTTGAACTTGAGCACGTTCAGTGCTCCTTTCCTTGGGCTCTTCCATCTTTCCCTTCCATCCCCTCCTGCCTGCCACTCTCTGGGTCCCCACTGGCCATCAGAGGAACAAGCTCTCATACTTCCCCTCTGGACAGCGTGTTGATGGGGGAGGGGCTTTGCTGGGGAGCAGCCTGTGTTTGGGGAGCAGAGAGCTGGAGGGTGGGCCAAGTGTCCCCATCAGGTTTCTAGGGAAGCAGAATAGCAGGAACCAGATGCAAAGATGAAAACAGCAGCATTTAATGATGGGGCTCACTCAGTACCACTATCTAGCTGTGCAGCTCACAGATGTACAGATGGGTTAGGAACAGGGGCAGGAACAGACCTACAAGGTTGCAGGAAGAATGGTGTGGGGGTAGGAAAAGACATCCTCAAAAGATGGTGGGAACTGGGTAACTGATCATCTGAGCTTGTTAGGCCTGCATGCTACACAGTCCCTCCCAGAGCACCGTGTCCAAGGGCATAAAGCCGAGCAAGTCATTGGGGGGGAAGAATTCCAGGGAAAGGGGCACAAGACCTCAGGAAGCCACTCAAGAGGAGGAATGGTACCCAGGGCAGTGGAAGTTCTCAAGCTGCCCTCTGGGGCTTGACAAGAGGAGAAAAGCAGGGCCAGAAGAAAGGGCTTGAGGGAAAGCTGCTGTGGAGGGTTACTTGCCAAACCCCTGTTGAGAATAAATACTAACATTGCCCACCCACCACCATGCCCTTGGCCAGAGGCCCCCATTCCAACACAGCTACCCAGGAAAGAATGGTAAGGCCACCACTTATGGAGAAGAGCCAGAAGGGAGAAGCCGGAGGCCTGCAGCTACGAAACTGTTCACACTGGAGTTCTGAACGAAACAATACCATAAGCTCTAATTGGGAATTGTAATCAGGAAAGGAATTCCCCATATAAAAATAGGTGTTCTGTGCTATGAATCATGTAACTTTGTGTACAGTATCATGGAAGAGATACTAGGAGTTTTTGCTTCATCCGTAAGTCAGATATGAATGCCAGTTTTGCCGCTGGATGTAAACCCTCATCCCTACCCTAAAGTTTTCTTTCCCATTCCCTCCAAACCCAAAGATCAGACTACTGTTAAATTTCACCGTATGATTGGATTTTGCAAAGACGGGAGGCAAGCGGAGTGATTTGCATCAATGGAATTGCACTGACAGTGTTTCTTAATAGGATTACTAAAGTTTTTAATATAAAATGATTTTTTTTTAAATCAGGAGTTGATATTAGGTACTAGGACATTAGTTCAGATGAATTCATTTTTATTTCTACAGTGTTAAAAGTGCACTTATATGCTGGTTTATTTCCATCTTGGGAAAAAAAGACTGCAAATTGAAGGGAAGATTGTTACTTTTTCTTTAAAAAAAAAAAAGGTTAAGGCAGATTTTAAGACTTATAAATGTTTAAGAAATTATAAACAAGGTTAGACCCTTTGAAAAAAGTTTAGAAGATATTCTTAAAGTAAATTTTTATAGTGTTAATTTTGTAATAATTTATGTTTTACTATATTACAGAGCTAACTGACCAGAATAGTTTCAGAAACAATATGAAACTTAGGAAAGTTGAAGCAATGTTTATATTTTTAAAATGTTCTTTGAATTATGTTTTTATTGTACATTTCTTCAGACTGAAAAGTATGTACATATCTTTGTTATTTTTGCACAATTTTTGTCTCGTTCAGTTTTAGAAGTCTGTTTTTTTTTTTTTAAATAATTTATTTTGAGTTGTAATACTTGCAGGAGTGAAAACAAAAAAAAAATCTCAGCAACAAAATAACCCTCTGATTTACAAACTCTTACACTCAAGAGGGAAAACAAAGGTTGAGAGATTAAGTGGCTGCTTCTGAGAAATAATGTCTCGACAGGGACTAAAGGAGCAATTCAATGGATTTTAAACATTTTAGCTCTCTACATCTTGAATTGCAAGCTGGAATAAAGAGGCTCCCCACTGAATGCTGCTTACTTGGTGAAAGACTGGCTCTGACCAAGGTGAGGACATTTCTGGAAACTGAGCAAAAAGGGAAAACCCACGGTGTTTCTTCCTTCACAGTCAGCTACAGGTTTACTTTATAATGATGTATTCAAAACTCACAGCTTGAAAAATGGAATGCAAATAAAAGGTTTTCTTTCAGTTTGTTTGGATGGAGTTCAACTGGACCAGCTTATAAAGCATTATTGGGGGAATATCCTTTGGGTACTTCTGTTCTGCACACCCCACTCAGCCCTCTCTCCTAGCCCCTTGACTGCACACACCCCCATCTGCCTGAAGATCTTGTGACTTGTCGCCAGCCATAGAGGCTCGAAAGCTCTGGTTGTTAAAGCGTAACGCAATGCATAGACCTGTCAGCCATAAAAAAAAGCGACCTGGATAACTTGTATGCCTTCTTTTGTATCAATGTACCAATTGTAAATAATGCTGATCAACCTTTGTAGAGAATAGTTTATACAGCATATTCTATTATTGCTGATTCTCAGTGAACTCTTGTTTTAAAAAAGGAAAAAAAGAAATTTTCTATTTACACCTTCTATTTTGTTATGCTGTCAGCCCATGGCACTTTAACAAAACTCTGTGGGTTTTATGTAGCTGGTCAGTCATGGGGTATATTCAATAACTGTTGTTGCACAGAGGAGAATTTGCACCTGCTCATTTGTCCTTTCCTACTACCAATTTTAGAACCTTTTCCAGAAATTTTGAAGAAAGCATGTCCAAACATTCTAAACAGATACCACACTTGTGGAGTGGGTTTCTTTTCTACGATCCATATTTTGTAACACTAAGTATTTTCCTTCTTTGTCCCGCACCTTTATGTATTAGCACTATCAGATAGAATTCATTCCATGCCTGTGATGTTGTAAGCAGAATAAATGTCTAAAGTAGGTGTAAATAGTAAATTCTATGGCTTACAGTTTTAAAAAGGAAAGAACAAACATGTATCTATTGATACTGGCGTGGTGCAGCACCAGGCCTGGAGACATTCTCCAGTGAGCGATTGTATTTTTTTTTCTTTTGCCTTTTTTTTTTTTTTTGTAACATGGCTTTGTAAATAAAATAATTTATATGTTTGTAAATCAGCGTCTTTGGGTTTTCATAAAATGTAGATTTAGGGTATTGCTTTTTATTCTTCTGGGTGTATGTGTCCTCACCAGACGAGCCTTCCTGCCAGAACCCACATTTAAGGTGTAGAAGAGAGAGTTCATTCAACAGATATTTATGGAGCATCCCATTTCTGGCTGCCTCTGAACTAGGCACTCTGCTCAGTGATGAGAAACAGATACAGTCCCAGATGCTTTCTGAAGGCACCCATGTAGGGGTGACAGTACATAAATACATGATAGAACGCATAATTACAGACTGTGGCCAATGGTAGAAAGATCTGAGTTCTATGATAAAGAATAACAGGAGAAACCAATGTAAAATGGATTGAGGGGGTGGTTTGCAATCAAGGAGTTCCCCCTGAGAAAGTGAGCTGAAGACGGTGTCAGGGAGATAATCCCAGGCAAAGCTGGGTCACAGTGGGAAAAGTCTGGTAGATTCTTGAAGACTAAGGAAGACAGAACAGGGAAAGGGATGGACAGAGCAAGGAAAGGATGGACAGAAGGTGTGGCAAGGTCACAGAAGGCCTCATAATTTGGATTTCTGTGCTCAGTTCAGTGGGAATCCTTTGAAAGGTTTTACATAAGGGCATGATGTGATCTGATCTGTTGAAGGATCTCTAACTGCTGTGTAGAGAATCCATCAGAAGTTGTTGCAAGAGACCCAGTGAGGCATTGTGTTCTTGTGGTTCCACAATGGTGATAGTATATACTAAAAAAAAGTGAATGGATTCAAGATCCATTTTACATGTTAAACTGATGAGACATGCTTAGGAATTGGATGTGAGAGGAAGGAAAAGAATGACTCCCAGGTTTCTGGTAGAGCAATTGTATTGGGTAGAGATGCCATTTCTTCAGAAGTAGAAAACCAGAGGAAGAACAGGATTTGGGGAGGGGGCAAAAGAAATATTTCATGGAAATAAAGAATTATGTTTTGCATGTTTATGTTTGTTCATGTGTGATATTACCATGGAACCGCTAAGCTGCTGTGTCAAGAAACACGAGATACACATGATGGGAGCTCTCAGCAGGGGTAAGCTGGAGGCATCAATTTGAGAATCTTTGTTATACAGATGATGTTTAGAGCCACAGGTATATGTGTGATTACTTGAGAGGATGTAGGGGAAGAAGAGCAGGCATTTAGAGGTTAGGTGGGAACAGAAAAGCTCACAAAGAGCCCAAAGAGGAAGCACTCACAAAGAGAAGAGAGAGAACCCAACAGGTAGTTCCCTGGAAACGAGGGCTAGAGGATGCTTCACGCAAGGAAGAGTCAGCTGAGTTTACTGTTGCAAAAGGAAGAGAGACATGGTACTGAGTCAGGTACTGCAACATGGAGGTCATTGGTGACTACTAATTCCTAGGCCTGTCATAACAAATTGCTACAACCTGGTGGCCTAAAAGAACATGAATTCTTTCTCTCAGAGTTCTGATGACCAGAGGTTCAAAACCAAGCAGGGTTGCACTCCCTCAAAAGGCTGTGGGGGAGATTGCTTCCCGGCCTCTTCTGGTTTCTAGTGAAGGCTTACAATCCTTGCCATTCCTTGTCTTGTAGACTCATCAGTCCCATCTCTGCCTCCTTCACATGGCTTTCTGCTCTGATTCTCCTGGGTTTCAAGTCTCCTATGGCTTTTCTCTTATAAGGACATCTGTCCATGGACTTAAGGCTCACCCTAAATCCTAGATGATATCCTCTCAAGATACCTAACCTAGTTACATCATTTTCCAAATAATTCATACCCAACAGGTTCTAAGGGTTACAATTTGAACACAGTGACCATAGCTAAGCAGGCGTGATGAAGTGGAGACTGAAAGAAATGCAGTTGTGTAGACAAGTCTTAAGAAGGTTAGAAGGCACAAGGGAGTGTTTAGATTTTGTTTCTTTTTGTTTCTTGTGTTTTTCAAGGGAGAAGGATCCAGATTGTGATTCATATGCTGCTGAGGCTGGGACAATAGAAGGGAGAGGTTGAAGAAGCAGGAAAAAGGGGTGATTTTTTTTTAAGATTTTTTTGATGTGGAGCATTTTCCAATACTGCTTCTGTTTCTAGTTTTTGTTTTTTGGCCACAAGGCACGTGGGATTCCAGCTCCCCCAAAGGGAGTCAAATCCACAACCCCTGCATTGGAAGGTGAAGTCTTAACCACTGAACCACCAGGGAAGTCCCAATTTTTTTTTTAAAGGGACGTTTTTGAAAAGGCAAGAGGAAAGTGAATTTGAACATGTGTGGAGGTATTAGCTTTTGCAGTGCACAAAGATCAGCTGAGGCATATTAAAAATTTTAAGAGCTTATCTGTGCAAAAATGGGATTCAAATCAGGCAGCACCAAACCAGAAGTGGTTAGGAGCTCCACCAACAGGAGCTGGGGAGAGATTTTTATAAAGAAAGGGTGGAAGGAAAGTATTGATTAGCTATAGCTTAAAGCCTTGTTGGCTATTTGTGATTGATTGTCCCTAGCATTTTGATTTTGTAACCTTGAGACATTTACAGACGTAGATACTGGTTTGCTTACATAGGCCCCTAGGGCATTAGAGCATCTCAGTCTAATGGCCTCTTTGTTTAATTAATTTAACAGTAGTCAGGGGGACACTTCCTCCAGGGAAAAGGGGAAGAAGTCAGCTTCTAGATTCACTGCTGGCAAGATGAGAGAATCCCCATCTGATGGCTTCCACTTTCTCAATGACCATGGGCAAGCCAGGTGTGCCTGAGATCTCAAAAGAAGTTTGAGAAGAGTAAAGAGAGAATGAAATAGTTACTAATGACACTGGATTGCCACACAGTATTGACAGCATATTTATGATTCCTGATCAAAGTATACCCCTAACATGGAGATGACAGTCTTGGAGAGTTGTTCGAGCACACCAAGGGCAGAGCAAGGCCCCTTGGATTCAATACTCTCAGGCAAACCGTGGCACATTTCTTGTTTTGCCTCAGGCTAAAGTGTGAATATTTTTGTACAGAAGAGGAAAAAAACAGAGGAAGCCCACTGACATTGCACATAAAGGTGTAATTTTATTATCCATAGGCATGAAATGTCAGTGTAGTGCATCTAGCACCAAAGACATCATTTATCCTTTGGTTCTGAGCTTTGTCTGTGACTGGCTATCCATCCCTGATCTGGCCTGAGTGACTTCTAACTTCATTCTGAAGGGAGCCTAGAACTCTGAGAAGCCTCTCTCAGAATTAGTCATAAGCTTGGAGAATCAGTGTGAAAACCAGAGGTAATCTTTAAAGTCTGTTTATTTGACTGCTTTGGGTGTTGGGCCATGTAGGATGTTTCCTTGCAGTGTGCACTCTCCTCTGAGTGCTCTTCCTTGAGTGTGCAGGCTCAGTAGTTCTGGTGCTCGGGCTTCGTTGCTCTGTGGATGTGGGATCTTAGTTCCCCAACCAGGAATGGAACTCGTGTCCCTGCCTTGCACGGCAGAGTCTCAACCACCTGGGCCACCAGGGAAGTCCTGGAAGTAATCTTTAAGACTCTCTAATGCCAGGGAGGAAACTGAGACACAGGTCAAATGAGGTATCAGGAGCACATAGCTGGGCTGACAGGCAAGCCTTTCCTCCCTTCAGTCTGGTTCTCTTTCCATTGTAGTTCCTTACCTCCTGTAGAAATAAACACCTACAGATGTTTCTTCCTAAGCCACTGTAGATATTTCCATAAAGGTATTTTATGGAAATATCTTGTGTGTCTTCCTAGTTGGTTTACTCAGGTCTCTGAAATTTTACAATACTACAGTATTTTTTCTCCTTTTTAATTTTTCCCATTAGTCAATAACTACTTGCCTAGTGGATTATCTCTTGCTTTCTGATCTGGGACTATTCCAGAACATCAGGTTTAAGGTATCCATGTCACTGAGCGAAGTTCCCAGGAATGTATTTCAATAAGTTTATTTTCTCTTCATTACATCTTCATAAGCCGTTCAACTCAAAAAGTAAATGAGGAAGGTGTAAAGAAGCTGAACACTTCTAACACCCAATCAGTCCCAGACAAGTCTGAATTATTGCAGAATCATGCTGGAAGCCAATAGTTCAGAGGTGCTGCATTTGTTGTGACAGTTGAAATCACAAATCTGATCTAAGGTCACTAATGCTGGAAAGGTCTCTCAATTTTAAAAAATTCTGTAACTTTTCTGGGTAGTGCCTTTTGCCTTTAAACAGTTCAGTAAATTTTTAATCAAAGCAGCAGCAGCCTCACAAAAGCATTTGCATCTTCAGATACCTGGGCTGGCTGCTCACTGGGAAGCTGCTGTGAAAGTAGGAGCTTATGTGCTCTGTGTTAGGGTTTTCATTTTCTCTCCACCCACTTCACTTCCCTGTTTGATTTCCTAGCAGGTCTTATCACTAGCCCCTTCCTCTACGCCCCACCCCAAATCTCTCCAGTGTTCCTGAATAATCCAGAGACAGTGTAGGGGAACTCAGGAAGAGGGTAACATTTCTGGCACACTGTTGGAATAGGGTGAAGGCAGAGCCACACAGAAGTGAAGAAAACGGAGGGGGAAAAAAAAAAAAAAAAACATGATTCTGGAGCTTTTCCTTTGGAAAGAATAAGATGAATGTTTTTGTTTTTGTTTACAATTTTTACAAGTTTTTTCTGTCCAACCCAATAAACTGAGAAGGTTTGGATCTGGACTGGATGCATAGCACTGCGCCTGACTGACTGCTGGAGGACATGCTAGAGAGGGTACCTCCCGTAGGGCTCACCTTCCAACACTTGGAGGATGTTCCTGCCAGGTCCGTGCTGAGCCCAGCATTGTTCAACATTTTAATTAATGAATTGGCATTCAAAGTAACCTTGGTGAATTAAAGCCATGAATACAAACAGATAGATTTACAGAATAGATGTTACCTTTGGGGACACAGGGGAAGATTCTGATGCTAGAAATGTTCTGTATCTTGACCTGAATATAATCATGGGTGAAATATTTATCAGGTTGTGTACATAACGATTTGCTCATTTTACCATGCACTTTTAAATATAAAAGTTTACACACAGAAAAGGTAAAAGGCAAACTTGGAGCGATAACTGTCTTTGCAGAAAGAAGAAAGTTAGCAGGTAGTTTGAGGAAAATACTAATGAGCCCATTTTCTCCCCAGATCCTCCAGAAGCAGTAGGCACCTCAGCGGAGGGGTGCACAGTGAGTTGAAAATAGGGGAGAGGGGCTTGAAATCTCACATGAGGTTGTCAGACCCCTCGAGACCCCTTTACCTTCCACATGCAGCCAAATGGCTATTTTCTCTACACCCCTAGCAGGAGACTAAAGGGTTATTTTCTGGAAAAACTGAATTGGAAGCCAAGATTCAGGATCCACAGAGACCGGTACAACAGAGAAAGTTGTCTTGGGGTGGGATAGGGGATGAAATGAGGCAGAAGATTGTCTCTTCTCATCATAAATATGGTAGAATTTTAGTTTGTTACAAAATTGTGTGTGTATGTGTTGCTTTGATATTTTTAAATTTAGGTAAGTATATTGTCAGGACGCCTACACAATGATGAAATATAGGGGAGCCATTAGATGATCTCACTGTTGTGTGTCCAGAGTACAGTGTTTGGCTGTGGACTTGGCAGCTTATAAACACTGGAATCAGGACCAGAGCAAAGTGGTCAAAGTAATCAAATACAGCTGATGGCAGTGAATAGTTGTGGAATACACTGTCCTAGAGATGGCTGAAAATGGAATGCCTGGGATGGCTTTAAAAACAATTCTCCTTCATAGAGGGACTTTCCCAAAGGCTATCTTGTGCTGGTAGAGTTTGGCGTGGATTACCATATGAGTTACATTGACATGTGATGCCCTTTCATTCAAAAAACATCTATATCTCATGTTTCCTTGGACTTCAAATTTATCTGTAGGATCCTCTTAAAGGACTGTGTTATTCAGTGTTGTTCAGATCCAAAAATAGTAGCAAGCATACTGTTGGCATATAATAGATGTTTACTGAGGTAAATGATAGAGTGGTGTGCTGATGGTAAATGTTGAACATCCAGCTTTAAGGGTTGCAGGGAAGCATTTGCTGATTTCTGTGGTGTTAACACACCCACTATGAGTGAATTCAAGCTACCAGCATGACCTCTCCGAATGCAGAAGGGGAAGAGGAGTGCACGTGAGCCTCCGTGAGGCTGGGCAAGCCAGCTCCAGCATACAGTGACTTTGGCCAATGCAGAAGACATACTCATGACCAGCAATACTATATCAATTCATGTTAAACTATAAGAAATAATCTAATCAGTTAGTCAGGCCAACAAGGAGAATTTACTATCAGTTGGAAATAACCAACATTCATATCAACAATTTCTTACCATTTTTAAGTTTTGTTTTAAACATTCCTGCTTGAAAAGGACACTGAGGCAAAGTGGATGCCTTAGTTTCCAAAATAATATCCAAGCAATTGTCTTTCTTGTATAAGCAATCCCTACTCTGTGGGCTGTGCTCCAAGTGTTTCATTTGAAACCTAATATTTTCCTCCACTTAAATGTAAAATCAAGAGTGATTAGGTTGCAGGACAGCCCACAAAAGCCCATAGATTCCACAAAGCACCTGAAGTCTGATGTCAGTGCAGGGGTGTTATTTTGAGAAATGTGTCCTCAGTTCCAACTGGGGAAGACAGGATTGTATGCCGCCTGGCTGCTATCCCAGCCATGAGAGACCACTTCCTGCCACCCTGCCATCTGCCAACTGCCAACTGCTAGGAGAGTAAAGACTTCTGGCCTGTACCCTGAGCAGACTTCTAGCTCTAAGCCATACCTGCACTGCTCTGACATCAAGAAAACAGCTAGCAGGACAAGAATTCCCCTGATGGTGGTAGTGGTGGTGATGGTGGTGGTCGGAGGGGGAGGAGGATTGAACTAATAATATTACTGATTATGTGTTCCACATCTTTTCCCATTTAATCCTTGCAATAATTCTGTGAGGTTGGTAAGATTATTATCCCCATTTCACAGATGAGAAAACTGCAGTAACTGAGAGGTCAAGTAATTTGATCCAAGATCACACAGTTAGTAAATGAGGAAGCCTCTTGGTAAAGGGTCCTTAACTCCCCAAGTAAGCTGTGTAAACAGATCCTCTGAGGTCATCCTTCATACAAATAATTTAGAAGCTCAAAGAATGCTTTTCCTTAGTTCTGTTCTGGGCCTCAATTTGATGGACCTAATGAAAGCTTAAAAAGAGCTAGTTGAATGCTAACAAGTATGAAAGGGGAAATTAACAATAACACAATAATAGTGGGAAACTTTAATACCCCACTCACACCTATGGATAGATCAACTAAACAGAAAATTAACAAGGAAACACAAACTTTAAATGATACAATAGACCAATTAGACCTAATTGATATCTATAGGACATTTAACCCCAAAACAATGAATTTCACCTTTTTCTCAAGTGCACACGGAACCTTCTCAAGGATAGATCACATTCTGGGCCATAAATATAGCCTTGGTAAATTCAAAAAAATTGAAATCATTCCAGGCATCTTTTCTGACCACAATGCAGTAAGATTAGATCTCAATTACAGGAGAAAAACTATTAAAAATTCCAACATATGGAGGCTGAACAACACACTGCTGAATAACCAACAAATCACAGAAGAAATCAAAAAAGAAATCAAAGTATGCATAGAAATGAATGAAAATGAAAACACAACAACCCAAAACCTGTGGGACACAGTAAAAGTAGTGCTAAGGGGAAAGTTCATAGCAATACAGGCATACCTCAAGAAACAAGCAAAAAGGCAAATAAATAACCTAACTCTACACCTAAAGCAACTAGAAAAGGAAGACATGAAGAACCCCAGGGTTAGTAGAAGGAAAGAAATCTTAAAAATTAGGGCAGAAATAAATGCAAAAGAAACAAAAGAGACCATAGCAAAAATCAACAAAGCCAAAAGCTGTTTTTCTGAAAGGATAAATAAAATTGACAAACCATTAGCCAGACTCATCAAGAAACAAAGGGAGAAAAATCAAATCAATAAAATTAGAAATGAAAATGGAGAGATCACAACAGACAACACAGAAATATAAAGGATCATAAGAGACTACTATCAGCAATTATATGCCAATAAAATGGACAACGTGGAAGAAATGGACAAATTCTTAGAAAAGTACAACTTTCCAAACTTGAACCAGGAAGAAATAGAAAATCTTAATAGACCCATCACAAGCACGGAAATTGAAACTGAAATCAGAAATCTTCCAGCAAACAAAAGCCCAGGTCCAGACAGCTTCACAGCTGAATTATACCAAAAATTTAGAGAAAAGCTAACACCTATCCTACTCAAACTCTTCCAGAAAATTGCAGAGGAAGGTAAACTTCCAAACTCTTTTTATAAGGCCACCATCACCCTAATGCCAAAACCTGACAAAGATGCCACAAAAAAAGAAAACTACAGGCCAATATCACTGATGAACATAGATGCAAAAATCCTTAATAAAATTCTAGCAATCAGAATCCAACAACACATTAAAAAGAGCATACACCATGACCAAGTGGGCTTTATCCCAGGGATGCAAGGATCCTTCAATATCTGTAAATCAATCAATGTAACACACCACATTAACAAATGGAAAAATAAAAGCCATATAATTATCTCAATAGATGCAGAGAAAGCCTTTGACAAAATTCAACATCCATTTATGCTAAAAACTCTCCAGAAAGCAAGAATAGAAGGAACATAGCTCAACATAATAAAAGCTATATATGACAAACCCACAGCAAACATCCTAAATGGTGAAAAATTGAAAGCATTTCCCCTAAAGTCAGGAACAAGACAAGGGTGCCCACTTTCACCACTACTATTCAACATAGTTTTGGAAGTTTTGGCCACAGCAATCAGAGCAGAAAAAGAAATAAAAGGAATCCAAATTGGAAAAGAAGAAGTAAAACTCTCACTGTTTGCAGATGACATGATCCTCTACA
>SJYX01016783.1:290895-345277 GCA_006410675.1 Oreotragus oreotragus | reverse complement strand
GGCCTGGTGTGCTGCGATTCATGAGGTCGCAAAGAGTTGGACACGACTGAGCGACTGAACTGAACTGAAACAGAATATATACGTGTTTAAATTTTGGTAGATAAATAAATATTTTCATCATTATCATATATTATGAACCATAGGGGATGACAGTATATTTGTTTTTATTTTACCTTATTTACATATTTTAAAAGTTATAGTCCAAGAGTTAGCTACGAACACATTAACTGATGTATGTCTGCAGCATGTACTCCAGGTTTATCTTTGCCCTGTTGATCTCACTAGTTCTTTTCTTCACAGCTATGAACACACACCCACATTCAGGAAAGGCATCATTAGATGAGATGGGAAAGGGAAATAAATGAAGAACCAGCTCTCTTGTATTGAAACTCACATATAATGATGTTTTATGCTATGATGGTTTTCTTTATGGAAGTATAATTAACAAGAATAATGCAAGGCAAAGAATCCATTACAAGTGTATGTTACATGATTGTCAACTTGGCCATTTGTGCCCAAGTCCTGATTACCTACACTCCAAAGATGACTAATGTAAGTCAAGTCACTATCTTTTTCCCCACTGAATCATTTGGTTTTATTTTCATTTGTAAGAAATAATTTTGCTGATCTCATTTCTTGTCCTTATTTTATATGGGAAGTTTGATTTAAAACGTAGAGTGGAATTTTGTAGTTTTTGGTCTTACATTTAACTCTTTAATCCATTTTGTATTTTTGTATATGGTGTGAGATACAAATGTTATTCTTTCACATGTAGCTGTCCAGTTTTGCCAACATCATCAACTGAAGAGGCTTTCTTTTACCCATTGCATATTCTTTTTTTCTTTGTCATAGATTAATTTACCATATAAGCATGGCTTATTTGTGAAATCTCTGTTCTTTATATGTCTCCTTTTGTGACAGTAACATACTCTTCTGATTACGGTAGCTTTCAGTATAGAGGTCAGGAAGTATGATACCTCCAGTTTTGTTCTTTCTCAAGATTGCTTTGGCTACTCAGGGTCTTTTGTGTTTCCATGCAAATTTTTAAATTATTTGTTCTAGTTCTTTGAAAAATGCCTTTGGTATTTTGATGGAGATTGCACTGAATCTGTCAGTTACTTTGGGTACTGTGACCATTTGAACAATAATAATTCTTCCAGTCCATGAGCACAGTATATCTTTCCACTTGGTTGTGTTGTCTTCAATATCTTTTATCAGTGTGTTATAGTTTTCAGAGTGCAAGTTTCTTAACATCTTGGTTAGATTTAGTCTCAATATTTTATTCTTTTTCATGTAATTGTAAGTGGAATTATTTTCTTAATTTCTCTGAAAGTTTATTACTGTATAGAAATGCAAGATTTCTGTTTATTAGTTTTGTGTTATGAAACTTTATTGAATTCATTTATTAGTGCTATTAGTATTTTGGTAGCATTTTCACAATTTTCTGTATGTAGTATCATGTCACCTGAAAACACTGAAAGTTTTATTTCTTTCTTTCTAATTTGGATTTCCTCTATTTCTTTTTCTTCTCTGATTGCTATGGCTTATGTTGAATAAAGGCACTTCTATTGATATGATCATATGATTTCTATTCTTCAATTTTTGATATGATGTATCACATTGATTGAGTTGTGAATATTGAATCATCCATGCATTCCTGGGATAAATCCAGGCATATGATCCTTTTAATGTATGCTTTTTGTAGTAAAGCATCTGCCCACAATGTGGGAGACCCGGGTTCAATCCCTGGGTCACGAAGATCTCCTGGAGAAGGAAATGGCAACCCACTCCAGTATTCTTACCTGGGAAATCCCATGGATGGAGGAACCTGGTGGGCTATAGTCCATGGGGTCACAAAGAGTCAGAGGACACGACTGAACGACTTCACTTTTGTACAATCTTAGCCATATTTTTTGAATCTGTTTCCTCAAACAAAGAAAACAAATGAAAAGGTAAGCAAATGGCACTACATCAAATTTAAAAAGTTTT
The DNA here is from genome assembly GCA_006410675.1 of Oreotragus oreotragus. NCBI lineage: Eukaryota > Metazoa > Chordata > Mammalia > Artiodactyla > Bovidae > Oreotragus > Oreotragus oreotragus. Next base: position 343,288 of record SJYX01016783.1, on the reverse strand, counting down.
TGCACAGTGAAGGAAATTATCAACCAAACAAAAAGACAGCCTACTGAATGGGAGAAGATATTTGCAAATGATATATCCAGTAAGGGATTAGTATACAAAATATACAAAGAACACATACAACTCAACATCAGAAAAACAATCTGATTTAAAATTGGGCAGAGGACCTGAATAAATATTTTTCCAATGAGAACATATAGATGGCTAACAGACACATGAAATGCTCACTAATCATCAGGGAAATGACTTGAAAATTAAAACCACACTGAGATACCACCTCACACCTGGCAGAATGACTGTTATCAACAGGATAACAAATAACAAGTTTTGGTGAGAACTTGGAGAAAAGAGAACCCTGGTGGGCTTGTAAATTGGTGTAATCACTAGGGAAATTTGTTTTTAATTCAAAAAATCAAAAATAAACCTGCCATATTAAACCAGAGCAAAACAGGTGAAGGGGATTAGGAAATAAAAACCTCCAGTTATAAAATAAATAAGCCACAGAGACATAATGTATCATAAGGAATATGATCAATAATATTGTAGTAACTTAGTATGGGGACAGGTGGTTGGTAGACTTATCACAGTGATTATTTAATAATTTATCCAAATGTCAAATTGCTATGTAGTACATCTGAAACTAACATAATACTGCACGTCAACTATGTTTCTATAAAAAAATAAATAAAATATAGAATAGCAAAGCAGGTTTTTAGTTTAATTCTGGAGACTCCTACATTATTCAGAAATGACGTTAAGGCTTCAAACTAGTATTGGCACTCTTTTTCATCTCTGACTCCAGAGAATCTAACTGAAGCTACGGACCCTCTCTCCAGAAGAAAGTACAAATACACAGTGTACACAACACTTGCATGCCATCATTTTGTTTCATTGAAAACCAATTTCCTTCACAGAATAAGTGAAACTAAAGTTTTGTTTACAACTATTACTCTCAAATGTGTATTTTATAAAAATGTGGAAATGAACATAACATTTTCAAGTAAAGAAATGAAATTTTATAGAAGTAAATTTCAGTAAAAACACTACTATATTTTTATTAATACTTGAGTTAAAACATTGAAATGTTAGGGTAGACTTTTAGTATGGCATTGCTTTTATCTTTGAAATTAATTTGATTTAAACTTTTTGTTCTAATGGCAACAAATGTTAAAAATAATTTACCTAGGTATATGTAGCAAATGGAGTCAGAAGGCTAATAATTTGCTCTGTCAGAGAGCAAAGGTTGAAGTAAAAGAATATGAAAGCTTTCTAAGAATCTATAGAGATTCTAGAGATTGAACTCATGTCATTTCATCTCCTTTGTCCTTCAACCATTGAGGTTATGTGTTTTGGAGTCTGCCTTATTGACATACTCTGCGACAACCAAAAGCCATGGATCCATGTGTCATTTTAGGGACACTGAAGCAGAAGTGAACTTCAACAGAAATTTGTATTGTTCATGGGTATTCAGAAATTTCTTCCTATACAGAAATAAATTGTCATTTTCCACTTCAGCCTGCAAAAGTACTTCATCTGGAATTAAAGAGTAGGCATAATTATCTTCCTTTAATCTTATTTTCCAGAGAAAAGGTGTGTTCTAAAGAAGCCATGACTTTCCAGCACCATACATACCATGGCAGTGTGTTGAATAATAATAATAATTCAGTTACCTAAGTAATTACAAACCTACTGTATTCCTTATCCTATTGCTCTAACCAGGGCTTTCTATTTCTCTCAGATATTTTGAAGCATCTACTTAAAGTCAACTCTTTATCTTCATGACACTTTAATTTTCTGTCCTGTTTGCATTTTCTCATGAAAATTCTCTGAAGTTGACTACTGAAAAGGTATATGTGTGTGTGTGTATGAAGTCGCTCAGTCGTGTCCGACTCTTTGCGACCCCATGGGGTATAGCCCACCAGGCTCCTCCATCCATGGGATTCTCCAGGCAAGAATACTGGAGTGGGTTGCTGTNTGAGTCTGAGTGAACTCCTGGAGTTGGTGATGGACAGGGAGGCCTGGTGTGCTGCGATTCATGAGGTCGCAAAGAGTTGGACACGACTGAGCGACTGAACTGAACTGAAACAGAATATATACGTGTTTAAATTTTGGTAGATAAATAAATATTTTCATCATTATCATATATTATGAACCATAGGGGATGACAGTATATTTGTTTTTATTTTACCTTATTTACATATTTTAAAAGTTATAGTCCAAGAGTTAGCTACGAACACATTAACTGATGTATGTCTGCAGCATGTACTCCAGGTTTATCTTTGCCCTGTTGATCTCACTAGTTCTTTTCTTCACAGCTATGAACACACACCCACATTCAGGAAAGGCATCATTAGATGAGATGGGAAAGGGAAATAAATGAAGAACCAGCTCTCTTGTATTGAAACTCACATATAATGATGTTTTATGCTATGATGGTTTTCTTTATGGAAGTATAATTAACAAGAATAATGCAAGGCAAAGAATCCATTACAAGTGTATGTTACATGATTGTCGACTTGGCCATTTGTGCCCAAGTCCTGATTACCTACACTCCAAAGATGACTAATGTAAGTCAAGTCACTATCTTTTTCCCCACTGAATCATTTGGTTTTATTTTCATTTGTAAGAAATAATTTTGCTGATCTCATTTCTTGTCCTTATTTTATATGGGAAGTTTGATTTAAAACGTAGAGTGGAATTTTGTAGTTTTTGGTCTTACATTTAACTCTTTAATCCATTTTGTATTTTTGTATATGGTGTGAGATACAAATGTTATTCTTTCACATGTAGCTGTCCAGTTTTGCCAACATCATCAACTGAAGAGGCTTTCTTTTACCCATTGCATATTCTTTTTTTCTTTGTCATAGATTAATTTACCATATAAGCATGGCTTATTTGTGAAATCTCTGTTCTTTATATGTCTCCTTTTGTGACAGTAACATACTCTTCTGATTACGGTAGCTTTCAGTATAGAGGTCAGGAAGTATGATACCTCCAGTTTTGTTCTTTCTCAAGATTGCTTTGGCTACTCAGGGTCTTTTGTGTTTCCATGCAAATTTTTAAATTATTTGTTCTAGTTCTTTGAAAAATGCCTTTGGTATTTTGGTGGAGATTGCACTGAATCTGTCAGTTACTTTGGGTACTGTGACCATTTGAACAATAATAATTCTTCCAGTCCATGAGCACAGTATATCTTTCCACTTGGTTGTGTTGTCTTCAATATCTTTTATCAGTGTGTTATAGTTTTCAGAGTGCAAGTTTCTTAACATCTTGGTTAGATTTAGTCTCAATATTTTATTCTTTTTCATGTAATTGTAAGTGGAATTATTTTCTTAATTTCTCTGAAAGTTTATTACTGTATAGAAATGCAAGATTTCTGTTTATTAGTTTTGTGTTATGAAACTTTATTGAATTCATTTATTAGTGCTATTAGTATTTTGGTAGCATTTTCACAATTTTCTGTATGTAGTATCATGTCACCTGAAAACACTGAAAGTTTTATTTCTTTCTTTCTAATTTGGGTTTCCTCTATTTCTTTTTCTTCTCTGATTGCTATGGCTTATGTTGAATAAAGGCACTTCTATTGATATGATCATATGATTTCTATTCTTCAATTTTTGATATGATGTATCACATTGATTGAGTTGTGAATATTGAATCATCCATGCATTCCTGGGATAAATCCAGGCATATGATCCTTTTAATGTATGCTTTTTGTAGTAAAGCATCTGCCCACAATGTGGGAGACCCGGGTTCAATCCCTGGGTCACGAAGATCTCCTGGAGAAGGAAATGGCAACCCACTCCAGTATTCTTACCTGGGAAATCCCATGGACGGAGGAACCTGGTGGGCTATAGTCCATGGGGTCACAAAGAGTCAGAGGACACGACTGAACGACTTCACTTTTGTACAATCTTAGCCATATTTTTTGAATCTGTTTCCTCAAACAAAGAAAACAAATGAAAAGGTAAGCAAATGGCACTACATCAAATTTAAAAAGTTTTTGCACAGTGAAGGAAATTATCAAACAAACAAAAAGACAGCCTACTGAATGGGAGAAGATATTTGCAAATGATATATCCAGTAAGGGATTAGTATACAAAATATACAAAGAACACATACAACTCAACATCAGAAAAACAATCTGATTTAAAATTGGGCAGAGGACCTGAATAAATATTTTTCCAATGAGAACATATAGATGGCTAACAGACACATGAAATGCTCACTAATCATCAGGGAAATGACTTGAAAATTAAAACCACACTGAGATACCACCTCACACCTGGCAGAATGACTGTTATCAACAGGATAACAAATAACAAGTTTTGGTGAGAACTTGGAGAAAAGAGAACCCTGGTGGGCTTGTAAATTGGTGTAATCACTAGGGAAATTTGTTTTTAATTCAAAAAATCAAAAATAAACCTGCCATATTAAACCAGAGCAAAACAGGTGAAGGGGATTAGGAAATAAAAACCTCCAGTTATAAAATAAATAAGCCACAGAGACATAATGTATCATAAGGAATATGATCAATAATATTGTAGTAACTTAGTATGGGGACAGGTGGTTGGTAGACTTATCACAGTGATTATTTAATAATTTATCCAAATGTCAAATTGCTATGTAGTACATCTGAAACTAACATAATACTGCACGTCAACTATGTTTCTATAAAAAAATAAATAAAATATAGAATAGCAAAGCAGGTTTTTAGTTTAATTCTGGAGACTCCTACATTATTCAGAAATGACGTTAAGGCTTCAAACTAGTATTGGCACCCTTTTTCATCTCTGACTCCAGAGAATCTAACTGAAGCTACGGACCCTCTCTCCAGAAGAAAGTACAAATACACAGTGTACACAACACTTGCATGCCATCATTTTGTTTCATTGAAAACCAATTTCCTTCACAGAATAAGTGAAACTAAAGTTTTGTTTACAACTATTACTCTCAAATGTGTATTTTATAAAAATGTGGAAATGAACATAACATTTTCAAGTAAAGAAATGAAATTTTATAGAAGTAAATTTCAGTAAAAACACTACTATATTTTTATTAATACTTGAGTTAAAACATTGAAATGTTAGGGTAGACTTTTAGTATGGCATTGCTTTTATCTTTGAAATTAATTTGATTTAAACTTTTTGTTCTAATGGCAACAAATGTTAAAAATAATTTACCTAGGTATATGTAGCAAATGGAGTCAGAAGGCTAATAATTTGCTCTGTCAGAGAGCAAAGGTTGAAGTAAAAGAATATGAAAGCTTTCTAAGAATCTATAGAGATTCTAGAGATTGAACTCATGTCATTTCATCTCCTTTGTCCTTCAACCATTGAGGTTATGTGTTTTGGAGTCTGCCTTATTGACATACTCTGCGACAACCAAAAGCCATGGATCCATGTGTCATTTTAGGGACACTGAAGCAGAAGTGAACTTCAACAGAAATTTGTATTGTTCATGGGTATTCAGAAATTTCTTCCTATACAGAAATAAATTGTCATTTTCCACTTCAGCCTGCAAAAGTACTTCATCTGGAATTAAAGAGTAGGCATAATTATCTTCCTTTAATCTTATTTTCCAGAGAAAAGGTGTGTTCTAAAGAAGCCATGACTTTCCAGCACCATACATACCATGGCAGTGTGTTGAATAATAATAATAATTCAGTTACCTAAGTAATTACAAACCTACTGTATTCCTTATCCTATTGCTCTAACCAGGGCTTTCTATTTCTCTCAGATATTTTGAAGCATCTACTTAAAGTCAACTCTTTATCTTCATGACACTTTAATTTTCTGTCCTGTTTGCATTTTCTCATGAAAATTCTCTGAAGTTGACTACTGAAAAGGTATATGTGTGTGTGTGTATGAAGTCGCTCAGTCGTGTCCGACTCTTTGCGACCTCGTGGGGTATAGCCCACCAGGCTCCTCCATCCATGGGATTCTCCAGGCAAGAATACTGGAGTGGGTTGCTGTTTCCTTCTCCAGGGGATCTTCCCAACCCAGGGATTGAACCCAGGTCTCCTGTATTGCAGGCAGATGCTTTAACCTCTGAGCCATCAGGTAAGCCCACTCAAAAAGGAGTATAGATGCCTCCATTTCCAGATTTGGAGGTAGCATCTTTGGCAGTAATTCATGCTCATGTAGGAAGTGATCGAGGGAATACGTGGAACTCTTTTCATCAAATAGTAAAATAAGATACGTTTCCAAAGATTGCAGATAGAGTACCTAGTCATGAAGCTTTAGATTTTCCTTCCAATTGAAGTTATGCTCAACAAAAGAAATGTTAATTATCTTGACAGGAAGCAGTCCACCTGGTTTCTGAAAAGGACTCACAGAAGTTTTTCTGTCATCATGTCAGTAGGAACATACTAGATCAGATTCATCAGTTGATTGCTCTCAGAAACATCTTGGATCACACAAAGGAAATGTTGCCTCAGTGGTTTACTCTGTGACTTGTTAGAAAATATCAACTATTTGGGAGAGGATGAAGTATTTCTTTTCTTTTATGTTCTAAGCCGTAAATCAACAGCGCTTATTCTCCTGCTACGTGTTTTCTCCCCTGTACTATGTGGCTTCATGTGTGCAGCAGGAGATGATTCCAGGCAAAGTCTTTGGATGGAGCCAACAACAGTTTGGTTAATTTCTAACTTCTCAAATCAACCTAGTTTTGTGACAAAGAGCCCCACCCTCTGAAGTACTTGCACAAATGGCAGAAGTGCTCAGCTGTGTTTACTTCATGTTTTTAATGGTGACAACTTCACTGCTCTAGAGGTTGTTGATTTACTGTTGTTTTGTAATCTAAACCTCAAGACTCTGTCTCTTTATGGTACGATATTAAGATGAATGCTTCAACACAATTTTGAATATTATGTATAACTTAATAATATTAAGTTATATTAGTATAACTTAATATTATTATTAAGTTGTTAGTATTAAGGTGTTATTTTGGGTATATCCTCCACTTTTTAAAAATTAAATCAAGTCTAAATAATAGAGATTTAGAATTATGGAAATAAAAGCTTCTCTATACTGCAATGGAAATAAAAGCTTCTCCATACTGCAATACTCAAAAAGAAATAATCTTTGTAATAGCTTTTGAGTAGCAAATGGCCTGGCAGACTCCACTGAGATTAGTTTCCTTATGGCTTTTGTGACTGTTTAGAGCTACTAAGTTTAGATATTTTGTTTCTGAGTATATTTTCTGAGGTTTTAAAGATAAGCAATTTCCCTCCAATTAAAAAAATTTTTAAAGCAATTTGATGCATAGATCAACAACAACAAGGCTAAATTAGCCACAGATTTACTGGATAAATAATTGTGTTCAATATGCTTAGCTAATTGTGTATGTATTATAGGCATATGTGTGTGTGTGTGTGTGTGTGTGTGTGAAGTCGCTCAGTCATGTCCGACTCTTTGAGACCCCGTGGACTGTAGCCTACCAGGCTCCTCTGTCCATGAGATTCTCCAGGCGAGAATACTGGAGTGGGTTGCCATTTCCTTCTCCAGGGGATCTTCCCGACCCAGGGATCAAACCCAGATTTCCTGCATTGCAGTCAGATGCTTTAACCTCTGAGCCACCAGGTAAGCCCATTATAAGCATGAGTAATAATGAATTTATTTCCTAGCTATACTTCACAGACATTCAACAGTCAAAATGGACAATAATCCTGTGGCTTTCTGCTGGGGCATATAGTAACTATTTAACTGCTGGATTTTGAAGGAGGTTGGAGGTAGTGCTTGGGTTTGTAACCATTTACTAACATATATGAAAACAGTGAAAGCATTTCTAAAATGTGTTAATAACAAGTATACCCATACTGATGCATGCTGGCAGAATTTCAGCTCTCATTCCAGTGTGGATCTTATTATAATCATACATCCCTACCCAAGTAATGGGCATTATCTTTATGGCCTTGTGTGTGTCTATTCTGGATCTCTGTCATGTGCATGGCCTGTTGATTTCTTAAGTCTTACATTATCTTCACTGATTATTAGAATTCTTATAATCTATATGCATTTCAGCAGTGTGCATTTATTAAGTTAGAAGGACTTTTACTCTTCACTGTAAAGAATTGATTCAGCTGCTATTGCTTCTGTTCATATAGATCTACATGTTGTGTGTGTAATTCCATAGAACTCCAGAATTGCTCTGTTCACTAAAGAGCAGAACTACTCTCTGAGAGAGTAAGCCCCACAAGCTGTAAATTTATATGGTTCAATATGATAGCTGTGTAGCTGTTAAGTATTTGAAATGTAGCTTCTCTAATTTGAGATGGGCTGTAAGTCTAAAAGACCCTGGATTTCAAAGACATAGTGAAAAAATGGTAAAATATTCATATTTTTATGAAAAAAATAGTCATATTTTAGTGACATAGTTTAGACATACTGTTTAATGTTTAGACATATTAGTTTAAATTTTTTATTGCCATATAATTAATTTCACCTATGTCTTGTTATTATTTCTAATATGGCTACTAGACATACATGACATACATGGCCCACATTGTATTTCTATTGGACTGTGCAGGTCTAAATGACATAGCTAAGCAAATATTTAGTCTAACAAGGAACTTCCTTTTAATGGAACCTGTGGAGAATTTGGTTCTGGAAACTCAAGCAAGCATTTTTATCTGATGTTGTTGTGCTTTTTCCCTTTCAAACTTTTTCACTACGATGTAGTGGATTTGAAAATACCACTAGGTTCTTTGGCGTTAGTTGCTTCCTCCACACTCCACTAAACTACTAAATCATTCCTCCCAGTTCACTCATTTTAGGTCTAAGAAGTGAATCTAAAAGAAAAGATACATGAAGTGGAAATTTGGGGTTTTTACATATAATTCAGTTCAGTTCAGTTCAGTTCAGTTGCTCAGTCCTGTCTGACTCTGCAACCCCATGGACTGCAGCATGCCAGGCCTCCCTGTCCATCACCAACTTCTGGAGTTTACTCAAACTCATGTCCATTGAATCAGTGAGGCCATCCAACCATCTCATCCTCTGTTGTCCCCTTCTTTTCACGTCTTCAATCTTTCCCAGCATCAGGGTCTTTTCCAATGAGTCTATTCTTTGCATCAGGTGGCCAAAGTATTGGAGCTTCAGCTTCAACATCAGTCCTCCAATGAATATTCAGGACTGATTTCCTTTAGGATGGACTGGTTGGATCTCCTTGCAGTCCAAGGGACTCTCAAGAGTCTTCTCCAACACCACAGTTCAAAAGCATCAATTTATCTTACTATATACATAATTAAATAATAACGCCGAGGGATTAAACTAAGGCTTTGGTGAAGTTGTTTTGTTTTGTTTTGTTTTTTAATGACAGTGTAGGTATACTCTTGACTCTGGATCAGATGTGCCCATGGCCAAAGAATCAAAAGAAATCACTTGTTCTGCATAAATGAAGTAGTAGTCCTGTTCATACTACTCTTTTAATTTGATTTCATGAATTTATTTTGTGGGAAATCAGTATATTTCTTTAAGCCAGGAACAAGATTATAGTGCTATATTTATAAAGATAGGTAAAATTAACATGGCTTTGTAAGTTGGTTAAGAAATGCAACCCACGCCAATACTCTTGCCTAGGAAATCCCATGGACAGAGAAGCCTAGCGGGCTACAGTTGATGGGGCCACAAAAGACTCAGACACAACTTAGTGACTAAACAACAGAAACAATGAAATACGTTGGTTAAAACATATGCAGTCTTAGAGAATTTATAAACACACTTAAAAGTTGTCACTATACAATTGTAGAACTATATGCAGCCACTTCTTGAGCTGATCTATGGTTCGAAAAAGAAGGCATGACTTGAGACAAAGTACATGAACCAAAATTTTCAATATTTTAGAGGCTCTTTTCAAATTCTGATATAAATAAATAGGTGTGAGTCTTGGGCCCAGAAAACAGGAAGAAAAATCAATCAAAAATACCCTGGATATTAAAACCGACTTTGTGCTCTAATGTGAAGCTACTTGATTGAGTGGTGCGGTGTCAGCCATATCTTTCTTCTAATGCTCAAAGTAATGCACATAGACACAGTGACAGTCACAGCACAGCCTCCCATCAGCAGTAATTAATCTTTTAGTTAACAGAGACTAGAAAAGCCTCTCATCAGCCTCTTCTGAAGTCTGAGGGACCCTGTTTTTTGATGTTTGCATTCTGAGGAAAATTGTCCCCACCAGTTCTAACAAATTGAAACACCAGGCTAATTATGGCAGCTAATGAAGTGTGCGGAATGGTCACAGCTTGTCGTGAAACTGTTCCTTCAGCTTGGATTAGGGTTTCATCAATCACTTTTTTAAACTGATCCAGAATTGCTTCTGCCCGGTGCTTGGCATTTTTAATGCCTTTTCTGTAATTGGTTTTTTCCCTAAAGCTTAGACTGTTTTTTGAAATATTATAGTCTCAAGACAGGACTTGCAAACTCTAGTTTGTAAAAAAAAATTTATTATTAGTGATATCAGCTGATCAAGTGGTAAGAAGCTAATAAAAGGACCACCAGAATAAAAGTTGATATACTGTTCCGATCCTGCTAAAGGTAGTAATAAAGCATACCTATGTATATCATTTTCCCAAATGTATGTGTAATACAATGTAGGAAAATCATAGTTGGTGGTTATGTGACTAAAATTCCACCAAGAGTTTCTATGAAATTAATACGTGATGTTAGTTTATTGCTAGGGGAGGATCACTCTCTGTTTATCATCCAGCATTGTTTTATAAGATGTCTACATTTTGTACTGAGCCAAGCATTTTGAAGCATTAAACCAAAGATATCTATATTCCCAGTTAAATCACTCTGCATAAATCTGCAGTTCAACTCAGAAAACTTTGCATAAAGGCTTTTACCTTATTTACAAAAGGGAATCGGTTATTACTCAGGCATGACTATAATTTCTAAATAATTAAGACTTGTTTTAATGTTGAAAGTTCATCAAAGCAACTATTGAGCACCCACAATGTGCAGAGTACTGCCTCAATATTTAAGACAATTCAATAAAGCAGAGGCATTAAAATTCATAGGCTATGTCCTTTGATGTAACATGAAGAAATATATATATAGTATAGTCCCATAAGGCCTTAAGTTTCAAAACATGGATTTTGTGACATCTCACAAGTTTTCATCACAAATTAAAAAATATTTTTTATTTTGACCCATGCTTTATTTACATATAGTTGAATTATTTAACATTTGGAGATTTTCTAATTTTTTTTTAATTTGCAATTTAATAATTGTATAATTATTTATGTAAATATAAATAATCTTTATACAAATGTGAATAATTTAACAACTTACCTGTGGTCAAAGACCATTCTCTGAATTTAATCTTCTGAAATTTGTTGAGTGTTGCTTTATGGTCCAAGATTTGGTCAATTTTGGTAAATGTTCCAGGTACATTAAAAAAGATATACTTTCTGCAATTGTTGGGTACAACATATTTACCAATCTCCTGAAGATTGTTCAAGTCATCTTCTATGTCCTTACTTATGATATCTATATCATATTGCTATTACTGATACCAGTATTACTTTAAGAGCCAAGTGACAAATATCTTAGGTTTGAAGGTCACATGGTCTATGTTACCACTACTCTAGTCTGCATTTATAGCACAAAACAACCACAGACAATACATAAAAGAATAAGCTTGACTGTGTTCCAATAAAACTTTATTTAAAAATTAGAAAGTAGGCTGGTTTGGATCAGAAAGTGGGCTGTAGTTTGCTGACCCCTATTAGGTACTAACAGAGCTTCTTGATTTATAGCTGGGTATGAGATTAAAGCTGCATTTATCAGCCACCTCTTAAAGCTAATTATAGTCCTGATACTAGATACTGGAAAATGGAAAGTAAGTAAAAGTACGGACTCTGCTCTAGGAATTATTTTTCAGAACTTTCCCTACATAAAAGAGTTTGATGGTGTGCAAGATAACTAAAAGCAGAACTCTCATCAAAAAAGATCTATGCAAGCTAATAAATTAGTCTGATAGAATTCCATTTGTTGTTGTTGTTCAGTAGTTAAGTCATGTCCGTCTCTTTGCAGCCCCGTGGACTGCAGCTCCCAGGCTCCCCGGTCCTTCACCATCTCCCAGAGTTTGTTCAAACTCATGTCCATTGATCGGTGATGCCATCCAATCGTCTCATCCTCTGTTGTCCCCTTCTCCTCCTGTCCTCAATCTTTCCCAGCATCAGGGTCTTTTCCAGTGAGTTAGCTGTTCGCATCAGGTGGCCAAAGTATTGGAGCTTCAGCATCAGTCCTTCCAATGAATATTTATGGCTGATTGCCTTTAGGATTGACTGGTTTGATCTCCATAAAATGTAAAAGACACAAACCTCCTAGGTCACAGTCTGCGCCTCACAGCAAGTGCAGAGAAGGAGTTCAGCATAATTGTGCTAGTCCTCCGAGCCTCAGGTCCCACAGGTGATACAGAGAGCCCCACAGTGCCTGCACGTGCTCGTCTAGTGTGCCACAGAAGGAAACCCCATGTGTGTGAAATCCACCGCTTTCATGGGAAGCAATAAGCAAGACTTCTCTATCTAGAGGGAGATCAGGTGCTTTGCAGGACTGCACATATATACTGAAGTGTAATTTCTCAGGGTGGGCAGCTGCATATTCCTAATACTGAGAAGTGACCTTCACACTGGGTGAAAGAATTATCCAGACTTTGTGATTTCAGCACATTCAGCAAGATTTGTAGGTCCCATGGTAAATTGCCTCCCTTTGTGTTTTTAAAGAAAAGTGTCATTCTTTTCATTTCTTCCTTCTGGAGGGTTTGGTAGCTAGAGATTGATTGACATCTTCAATCATATTGTAATCCTTGGATCAACGTGGACATGAAAGATAGAGCCATCATATGAAAGAATGCTGGGTCCCTTTCACTGTGGAGTATCACACCAACCCTGCACTTTTGTGTAAATGAGAAAGAAAACTCTCTCTTGTTTAAATCATTGTTAATTGGAGGCTTTCTAACAGTTACAGCCAAATCTAATCCTAACTAATACACTATCTAAGAATGCCTTTCTATTGCTTCCATTTATAAAGTGACAGTATATATATAAGATACTGGGCTCACAGCCTTTTTCTCTTAACTCTGTAAATATTAGTTTATGATCTTCTATCAATTACTGTTATGAAAAAAGTGTCTGAGACAAGAGTGATTCTTTGTGTGCGTGTGTGTGTGTACACCCGTGGGGTGCTTTTTTAAAAAAAAATATTTTCTTTATTCTAAAATACAACTTTAACCATTCCTTCAACTTTGAATAGCCAATTATTACCTCTAAAGTGAATTTTAATTCTGCTATTGTAATCTTAGTTTATTTACTCTCGTCACCTAATATCTCTGACTTAGTTGTTTTTATGGCTATCTAATCCTGTTATTTTAGCCTCTTTATCCTTTTGTCTTTGGCTCTATATTACAGAATCTGTATTTTTTAGGAGTTGGTTGAAGTTTGCAAATATTTTCCAACACTTAAATTTTCTTCAGGTTGCTGTAATTGATGGCTTTCAGACACCTGGTTTTCATCCAACTCTGTTTTTCTTACCATAGTCTTTAGTCATTTCCCCCCCCTCTTTTCCTTCTCCTGGGCTTCTCAGGTGGATCCATGGTTAAAAAAAAAAAAAAAAAAATCTGCCTTCAATGCAGGAGATGAGGGTTCAACTCCTGGGTCAGGAAGATTCCCTGTGGGAGGAAATTGCAACCCAGTCTAGTATTCTTGTCTGGGACATCCCATGGACAGAGGAGCCTGGTGAGTTATAGTTCATGGGGTCACAGAAGAGTCAAACACGAACATCAGCATGATCCTTTTCCACAATGCAGGAGATGAGGGTTCAACTCCTGGGTCAGGAAGATTCCCTGTGGGAGGAAATTGCAACCCAGTCTAGTATTCTTGTCTGGGACATCCCATGGACAGAGGAGCCTGGTGAGTTATAGTTCATGGGGTCACAGAAGAGTCAAACACGAACATCAGCATGATCCTTTTCCTGTTTGAAGAACACTAAACACACTCATTGTTTACCAAAATAAGGAGCTGGTGGATTTGGTTTTTTTTATCTCTTTGAATCAAGGCCTCTTTCCAGGTTTCAATTAGAAGGCAGCCCAATTCACTTCGTCTCATTCCCTAGATCTCCAATACTAATAATGGAAGAGATGAAAACTTACAGTTCTAACCTGGTATTTGCCTCTTACAACTCTTCTTTGCATGTGTTAACCTGAGACAAATAGACTGCCAGATATTTTCCAGCAAAGATGGGTTTATTTGGGATCAGCGAAGAACTGCAATTCAGGGTCTACAAAAAATGGTGAGCCACATGCAAGTCCACCCATGGCACAGGGAGGAGAATGTTTCTATAGAGGGGGAAGGAAGGAGGGAGGGCTATAGTAGACAAAGCGCCCATACCTTTTCATTGACTGAGTCCATGCCAGAAAAGAGGAAGGGTCTTCATTCTTCCTGTTGGGCTCTGCTGTAATTGCAGGATCTGAGAGCTTCCCTTTCTGGTCTCCAAATTTTTTTGTAACTGAGGTTACTGTTTAGTCATTTTCCGCACATAGCCTAGAGGTCTTGACTGCAGTGAGTCTGTGTAGAATCCATATAAAGTCTAGCCTTTGTTTCTGTAGCTCAGCAATTTTGTGTCCTCCATTCATTATCCTGACTCTCTTGAAAAGAGAAACATATCCTTTGATTGAAAAAAAAAAATGACCTGAAAAGCAATCCAAATTTAATTCTTGAGGTAAAGTCAAAAATAAGTAAGGAGGAGTTCTAGTGAAATTTACTGGGGCTGAGAATTTTATCTGATATTTGAAATCTTCAACAGACATGGCTGATCTATCTGTCTGAGCTTCAGATCCCTTCATGATGACTTTCACTTCCAATCTCGAATGTGGACATTAGTAGTTTTTGTTTGCAATTTTCTTCTGCATCTAACCAATTCTTCCATGTACTATTGATGGTAGAACTGAAAAGGATTTTTCTTAGGGCTCTAACCATAAGATTTCTTGAAAGTGGAATTTTTTTCTTTAGGCTAATTAACTAGCCCTCATGATGGATAGGAACTTAATGGAACATTGTGAGGTTAACACCTACTAAATCATAATAACAGTTTGAAAATTTGAATAGGCCCTAACCATATGGTTGGAAGCAGAAAAAATGAATTTAAATACTTAATCATTAATTTCCAAGCTCTTGGAAACTAATAGGTTTCTAGAAATATTATTAATGATGACTAACATTCATATCATAATCTATATTAGCTAAACATATGTCAGCATAAGAAATGTATAAAGTATCATGCATTAATATCCAAAGCTAAATTGCTAAATAAAGATTTTTTGCATAAAAGATAGCTCCTACTCATAATCATTTCAGTCTAGCAGATTTATATTCAGTTCAGTTCAGTCACTAGTCATGTCCAGCTCTTTGTGACCCCATGGACTTCAGCATTCCAAGCTTCCCTGTCCATCACCAATTCCCGGAGCCTACTCAAAATCATGTCCATCCCATCAGCGATGCCATCCAACCATCTCATCCTCTGTCGTCCCCTTCTTTTCACGTCTTCAATCTTTCCCAGCATCAGGGTCTTTTCCAATGAGTCTGTTCTTTGCATCAGGTGGCCAAAGTATTGGAGTTTCAGCTTCAGTATCAGTCCTTCCAATGAATATTCAGGACTGATTTCCTTTAGGATGGACTGGTTGGATCTCCTTGCAGTCCAAGGGACTCTCAAGAGTCTTCTCCAACACCACAATTCAAAAGCATCAATTCTTCAGCACTCAGCTTTCTTTATAGTCCAACTCTCACATCCGTACATGACCACTGGAAAAACCATAGCCTTGACTAGACGGATATTTGTTGGTAAAGTAATGTCTCTGCTTTTTGTTATGCTGTCTAGGTTGGTCATAGCTTTCCTTCCAAGGAGCAAGCGTCTTTTAATTTCATGGCTGCAGTCACCATCTGCAGTGATTTTGGAGCCCTAAAAGATAAAGTCTCTCACTGTTTCCATTGTTTCCCCATCTATTTGCCATGAAGTGATGAGACCAGATGCCATGATCTTTGTTTTCTGAATGTTGAGCTTTAAGCCAACTTTTTCACTCTGCTCTTTGCCATAAGGGTGGTATCATCTGTGTACCTGAAGTTATTGCTATTTCTCCCAGCAATCTTGATTCCAGCTTGTGCTTCCTCCAGCCCAGCATTTCGCTTGATGTACTCTGCATAGAAGTTAAATAAGCAGGGTGACAATATACAGCCTTGACGTGCTCATTTCTGGATTTGGAACCAGTCTGTGGTTCCATGTCCAGTTCTAACTGTTGCTTCTTGACCTGCAGACAGATTTCTCAGGCAGTCAGGTGGTCTGATATTCCCATCTCTTGAAAAAATGTCCACAGTTTGTTGTGATTCACACAGTGAAAGGCTTTGGCATAGTCAATAAAGCAAAAGTAGATGTTTTTCTGGAACTCTCATGCTTTTTCAATGATCCAGCAGATGTTGGCAATTTGATCTCTGGTTTCTCTGCCTTTTCTAAATCCAGCTTGAACATCTGGAAGTTCACAGTTCATATCCTATTGAAGTCTCCTTTGGAAAATGTTGAGCATTACTTTACTAGTATGTGAGATGAGTGCAATTGTGTGGTAGTTTGAACATTCTTTGGGATTGCCTTTCTTGGGGATTGGAATGAAAACTGACCTTTTCCAGTCCTGTGGCCACTTCTGAAATTTCCAGATTTGCTGGCATATTAAGTGCAGTATTTTCACAGCGTCATCTTTTAGGATTTGAAATAGCTCAACTGAAATTCCATGAGTCTGAGTAAACTCCGGGAGTTGGCGATGGACAGGGAGGCCCGGCGTCCATGGGGTCACAAAGAGTCGGACACTACTGAGTGACTGAACTAAACTAAACTGAACTGAACTGGAATTCCATCACCTCCACTAGCTTTGTTCCTAGTGATGCTTCCTAAGGCCCACTCGATTTCACATTCCAGGATGTCCGGCTCTAGGTGTGAGATCACACCTTCATGATTATCTGGGTCATGAAGATCTTTTCTGTACAGTTCTTCTGTGTATTCTTGCCACCTCTTCTTAATATCTTCTGCTTCTGTTAGGTCCATACTATTTCTGNTTATTTGTTTAAAAGACAGTATGAATTACCTCTGGAAGATTTTGATTTGTTTGGAACACTTTTACTCTATCAAGCTTAATTCAGAGATGTTTTCTATTAATAATTCGTATTAACCATCAAGTTGCTAATGGATGCAAGACATTTTAATACCGCAGTAAACTGTTTTAGCCTGTTTACATCAAAACCAAACCTGCACTACTTCAAACTTAAGGTTGTGAATGCTTAATAGTTCTATACTTGTTTTATCCTTTCTTATGCTGAATCTATTTTATATTTCTTATAAAAATGATTTGTGAAATAGAATAATAATTTGACCAACATTATATGAATAGTGGGGCTGCCCTAGTAGCTCAGCTGGTAAAGAATCCCCCTGCAATGCAAGAGACCCTGATTCAGTTCCTGGGTTGGGAGGATCCCCTGGAGAAGGGAATGGCTACCCACTCCAGGATTCTGGCCTCAAGAATTATAGTCCATGGAGTCTCAAAGAGTTGGACACCACTAAGCGACTTTCACTTTCATAAGAATAGTTACCTACATAACAGGCCTGAGTTTATCAAGTGTTTGTAAATATCAATTTTATATAATTTATGTACTGTGAATAGAACATATATTAATGGTTTAGCTTTAAAAGTACAATTTCAAAAGAGATCTCAACTAATCAGCAGTTATTATATATTGGCCATGGTGAGAAATACTTGATTTCATTTTGTTTCTGATAAATTCTTATTTGCAGAACAGAAGTTCTGTAAGTCAAAACAATAAGAGACAATTGAATTTAACTTTATTCAAAAGACTTTCTTCTCTTGTGTTGCATGATTATGCCAACAGTATAATCAAAGGCTATAATTATTTAAATTTTTCTATTTTTATATCTTCTCAATCTTTAATTTTTATCTTATTCAAAATAATGAAATAATGTGTTAAATATTGAGAATAAATTCTTTTATGTAGATGGTGATGAACAGGGAGGCCTGGCGTGCTGCGATTCATGGGGTCGCAAAGAGTCAGACACGACTAAGCGACTGAACTGAACTGAACTGATGTATTATATGCCAGTTTTAAAAATGAAAATCTTTAACTTGTGAACTTTAAATAAATTAGGAGTTATGTGTAAGTGTTCTGTTATAGATTGTACTTTGTATGGCAAAAGCAAATAAACATTTTTTAGTATTTTGAATGCCAAAGTTTTTTTGTCCAGACCCTGTAAAGTTCAAGGGCATCTGAGTATGAAATAGCTTGTGAGGAAATTCACATTGCTTTCTTAATTTGATTAGGTTGGGGAAAAGGACACTAAATAGATCATCATCTTTAATAATTTTAGTTCAAATATAGGCATTAAGTATTGTACATAAACTAGTAAATGTGTATATAATTTTCCCCAAAGCTTGTAAAGGGAGTTGGCATTATAAAATACATTAATTTCCATTGACTACCTCATCTGCATTTTAGTATGCTTTCTTATATAGACTTGCTTATGGCAATCATTGTTAAAATGCTCAGAAAGGGCAATATGGCAAAAAAAAAAAAAATGTGAGAAATCATAGCTTTAGCTTTTTAGGATAAATATAGTTAGGTATTGTATATAATTGATCATAATGGAGCAGCAATGACTGAGAAGAATGTAA
Organism: Oreotragus oreotragus; assembly: GCA_006410675.1. Classification (NCBI taxonomy): domain Eukaryota; kingdom Metazoa; phylum Chordata; class Mammalia; order Artiodactyla; family Bovidae; genus Oreotragus; species Oreotragus oreotragus. The sequence goes on along the minus strand of SJYX01016783.1, from coordinate 324,568 downwards.
TTGATAAATAATTGTCCAAGTAGAAAGGAAACTTAATTCTAAGAGAAGAGTAAACACTTTGGTGCACTAATTGTTTTAACTTTATATCAAAGTAAAACATGTACATAGTTCAAGTAAAATAGACATTTATAATGCAATGTCTGGAATACTCCTGACCCACTCCTCCCATTCTTCATGTTTAGTCCTTCTTTCTAGAGATCACCACTTTCAATTCTTTAATTTTCTAGCTAAATAATATGCTATCTCTTGATTTATCAGTTTTAGATGATAGTCACTCATCTTCAACTATGCTGCTGCTGCTGCTAAGTCGCTTCAGTCATGTCCGACTCTGTGCGACCCCATAGACGGCAGCCCACCAGGATCCCCCGTCCCTGGGATTCTCAGTGCAAGAACACTGGAGTGGGTTGCCATTTCCTTCTCCCATCTTCAACTATAGAAGATGATAATTTGGCTGTTTCATGCCATCATCTCCATGTTTTCTTGGAATGTAATTATAAGTTTTGAGTCAGCAAATTATCAAACTTTACTTTTTTGACTATGGAAAGATGTTTAAACAAAGAAGTGTTTTAAGATATTTTCTACTTGTACAACTCTTATTTTTCCTGGCATTAATCGTTGTCTTTTCCCCCTTTCACTTTTCTTCATACCTCTTGTCAGATTTCCCCATGCCCTGTAACAGCCTCTCAGTATAATTTTTATTTCTGAAAATTCAATCTCACACAAATTGATATTGATTAGATATAGAATTTTTAAGTTGAAAGGTGTCTTTATTTTAAGCCATTGCCATCTGTCTTTCTGCTTTGGGGAATTTTTCCTGCATTCTTTCCCAATTCTTTTCTCTTTGTTTTCTCGGATTCTTTTTATTGTAGCTCCTGTAGTCAGAGATCAAATTACCCTTAATTTTTAAAAAAAAATCTTGTATCTCCTATTTTCATTTTATTGTCCTTTTGTTTTACTTTCTGGGAGAGTTCCTTGGTGTTAAATTCAAATTTTTTTCTATCAACTTGTTTTTTCTGCTTTCACATTGTTAATTCACTAATCTTTTTAATTTAAAACACCCAGCATCCTATTCTTGCTTAATGGATGCAATATCCTTTCTGATTAATGTCTTTTAGAATGTATGTTTTAGATTTTAGCAATATTTGGTTCTTCTTCCATTGTCTGAAGCTCACCTAAATTGTTTAGTTGCTGTTGATCTTTCTGTCTTTTAGGTTGGAGGCTTTTCTCAAACATCTTTTGATCTTTGGCTGTTCGTTCATATTTAAAAATGAGGCACTGAACTGGCTTTCACTGTAGAGGTGACCATCTGTGGAGGGGCCAATACTTATGGCCATATAGTTTTCCCAATAACAGTTCTCAAACGCTGGACTGGAAGAAACACAAGCTGGAATCAAGATTGCCAGGAGAAATATCATTCACCTCAGATATGCAGATGACACCATCCTTATGACAGAAAGTGAAGAGGAACTAAAAAGCCTCTTGATGAAAGTGAAAGTGGAGAGTGAAAAAGTTGGAGCCTCTTGATTAAAGTGAAAGTGGAGAGTGAAAACGAAGATCATGGCATCCGGTCCCATTACTTCATGGGAAATAGATGGGGAAACAGCAGAAACAGTGGCTGACTTTATTTCTTTGGGCTCCAAAATCACTGCAGATGGTGAGTGCAGCCATGAAATTAAAAGATGCTTACTCCTTGGAAGAAAAGTTACAACCAACCTAGATAGTATATTTCAGAGAAGGCAATGGCACCCCACTCCAGTACTCTTGCCTGGAAACTCCCATGGACGGAGGAGCCTGGTAGGCTGCAGTCCATGGGGTCGCTGAGTCAGACACGACTGAGCGACTTCACTTTCACTTTTCTCTTTCTTGCATTGGAGAAGGAAATGGCAACCCACTCCAGTGTTCTTGCCTGGAGAATCCCAGGGACAGGGGAGCCCAAAGGGCTGCCATCTTTGGGGTTGCAGAGAGTCGGACATGACTGAAGCGACTTAGCAGCAGCAGCAGCAGATAGTATATTCAAAAGCAGAGACATTCTTTTGCCGACTAAGGTCCGTCTAGTCAAGGCTATAGTTTTTCCGGTAGTCATGTATGGATGTGAGAGTTGGACTGTGAAGAAGGCTGAGCACCGAAGAATTGATGCTTTTGAACTGTGGTGTTGGAGAAGACTCTTGAGAGTCCCTTGGACTGCAAGGAGATCCAACCAGTCCATTCTGAAGGAGATCAGCTCTGGGATTTCTTTGGAAGGAATGATGCTAAAGCTGAAACTCCAGTACTTTGCCCACCTCATGTGAAGAGTTGAATCACTGGAAAAGACTCTGATGCTGGGAAGGTTTGGGGGGTGGGGCAGGAGGAGAAGGGGACGACAGAGGATGAGATGGCTAGATGGCATCACTGATTCGATGGACATGAGTCTGAGTGAACTCCAGGAGTTGGTGATGGACAGGGAGGCCTGGCCGTGCTGCGATTCATGGGGTCGCAAAGAGTTGGACACGACCGAACAACTGAACTGAACTGAACTGAATCCCTGCCAAGAGTGCTTGGGAGTTGGGAGCTAGGAACAGGCTAGGGAGTAGAAGGGTGTTCTCACCATTCAGTATGAAGACTTCTGCTTACATCTCAGTACAGTGCCTAACCCTTGTCCTCTACTGTGCCTGAATGCTTCAGTTTTTGTTTTTCAGTGTTTTCCCTCAGAAAACAAACCATCTGAACCCAGAAGGAGAAAGGAAGGGAGGTTCCTTAGGGGGAACTTGAGGAGAAAGACTGAATTAAGCCATGTCTAGATTCTTGGCCCACAGAAACTGAGAGATAATACATGTGTGTTGATTTTAGCCTCTGGATTTATGGTCTTTTTTTATGTATCAAGAAATAATTAATACAGTATTAAATAAATATTTGTTGAAAAAAAATTTAATAATATTTAAGTGTTCTATATGGAGACTTTCAGCCAAGCCTGTGCTTCACCTTTGCCTTCCGAGATGTCTGATGATGTCCGTGTCTGAAGAGTCCAGGTACAGGAAGGAAGAGTAGGATGGCATTGCAAGGATATACCCCTCTCCAGACAGAAAGTGTGTCTGTTTTCTATTCCTTTTAGGTCTGATACCACCCTTCATGGGGCTTCCCTGGTGACTCAGACAGTAAAGAATGTGGCTGCAAGGCAGGAGACTCTCGTTCAGTCCCTGGGTTGGGAAGATCCCCTGGAGATGGGAATGGCTACCCACTCCAGTATTCTTGCCTGGAGAATTCCATGGACAGAGGGCTACAGTGCCTGGAACTGCAGAGTCAGACATGACTGACTGACTAACCCTTCGCTTTTACGACCCTTTATCTATTTCTCAACATAAGTTACAATTTGAAGTCTTTGTTGTCTCCTGATTTCATGAAAGATGTAGTTTTGTAGATTTGTATAGCTCNGGGAAGATCCCCTGGAGATGGGAATGGCTACCCACTCCAGTATTCTTGCCTGGAGAATTCCATGGACAGAGGGCTACAGTGCCTGGAACTGCAGAGTCAGACATGACTGACTGACTAACCCTTCGCTTTTACGACCCTTTATCTATTTCTCAACATAAGTTACAATTTGAAGTCTTTGTTGTCTCCTGATTTCATGAAAGATGTAGTTTTGTAGATTTGTATAGCTCTCGGTGTTTGGGGGTACCATTTCTGAAAACGTGAAATAAGGTAAGAAATTCAGTACTCTGCCATTTTAAAACTAGAAGTCGTCTGAATAATTTCAAATGATACAGGTTACACAAATTGTATAGAGAGGCTTTTGAGGTAATAGTGTTACTTCCCAAAACATAATACCCAGAACATTTTATTCATACTGGTATGTTTTCATTTTCAAGTATTTTGGGGTGTGATAGATGGAGGATATAAACACAGACAGCCTGGGTCCTACCCCTAGAAACCTTATCATCTAGTGGAGAGATGAAATGTGGAGCAGAATTACTGTCACAAAACAGAGAATGTAACAGGGTTGTGAGAAAGATGTGTTTATGCACCAAAAGCATTCAGTCCCTGGCAGATGTAATTTGCATCTTAAGAGGCATGGATTTCCAGGAGGAGGTAGCATTTTTATATGAGGCTTAATGTTTGGGTAGAATTTGCACCTAGTAAGAGCTTAATAAATATTTTCTGAATATAATTAATGCTGTTCAGCTTTGGTGGTTTGACATTTTTCTTTCCACTTCTGTTAATGGTAAATATCCTTTACTTCAATATGGTATATCAGCAGCAATCAGTTTCATTTATTCTCATCTTAGTTTTCTTGAGAGGAATTCACAAAAACATTTCTATGAAGAAAATTCAGCATTCAATGACAGTTAGCAATATATCCTATAATTACAAAAAAAAAATCTTCTTGTGAGAATTCCACCATATTAATGATGCATGTATATTATTAAGAATCACAAATAATGAGTAATAAAGTGTCAAGTTCACATGTTCCCTGATGTTATTTTGGGGCTAGTAGATTAGCAATTTTTCAAGAACATAACCAGTAATTAGAAATCTTTCATAATTTCTTTCAGAAACAGCATTTGGTTTTAATTCTTTCATTTAAAAAATCTTGTAAGAAAAAAACTGTGTCAGAACTCTTGACATTTTTATGGCTTGACAAAAATTAAGTATAATTAAAATGAAATATTTGGTGCATAAATTAAACTGCAATTAATATGTTTTCTGCCACTGCTTGAAGGATAAGATGAAAATGGTGTTGTTAGCAGACTGCCTGCTGTGAGACTAATTTCTTGATTTTTCTACCCCACATTATCACACACTTCCTCACAGTAAAAGAATAAACCAACAAGTAGAAAACCCTGTTTGATGAAAATGGTATACAGGAGATAAACTAGCTTTTATGAAGGCAAGGCAATATTACTTTTTTATTTTAAGATATGATTGCTAGTTTATTTCAAGGCTACAATTTGTATTTTCAAAGTCATTAAAATAAGTAGAAAATTACCCTTCATTTAGCTAGCTATGCCTTTTAAATTACCCATTGTATTGTTTCAGGATGTTTGCTTTTTCAGGAGGTAATTAGAAAATGAACAACACAAATGATGCAGAGTCCTCCCCCTCCAGCTTACCAAGAAATAATAATAAATTCCATCACAAAAATTTAGATGTGAAAATTTTCAAGAAAAGTGGAGGAAAAAATATTTTCTCTTAGTACTCCTCTTGAAGGAGGATCACTATTTTCTCAGTGGAGCCCACAGTTAAAGAAAAAACAAAACACTGGACCTTGACCAAAGTTAGTTATTGCTATCTTAAAAAAATTTTCCAGCTGCCACTTCCCCAGACAATGAATGAAGAATTCTTTCTATGTGAATTTTTCCTAGCTAATTACTTTTTTGACATGAGACACCATTTGTGGAATCAATGAAAGAAATAGGTAATCATTATTAATAGTCTTCTTTATTTCTCCAAATGTCTCTTGGACAGTGCTTCTCAAGGGGTGTAAATGTGTGAGTGGAAATGAGAAGTTAGGGGCGAGGCCCCGTTCACTCACTGGCTCTTGCGCACCTGAGCCTTGGGAGCCAGGGCGGTACCCATTCACACTGTGTGACTCCAGTACTGGGATATGAGACAGTGTCTGTTGAAGTGAATTAGTGGAGCTCTGTTCATATACAACTAGGCTGCGGTACCTGATTTCCCCGGGGCCTAAGTCTGTCTATCCATCATTCAGTCACTCCTTCAGTCAAGTAATACTTTTCAAGCCCCTACTTTGTACCAGCTAAACCCTCGGAGTGGCTTCCGCTGTAGCTTAGTGGTAAAGAATCCGCATGCAATGCAGGAGATGTGGGTTGGATCCCTGGGTTGGGAAGGCCCCCTGGAGAAGGGAATGGCAACCCACTCCAGTTTTCTTGCCTGGAGGATCCCATGGACAGAGGAGCCTGGTAGGCTATAGTCCATTGGGTTGCAAAAGAGTCAGATAGGACATAGTGACCAAAAAAAACCCCAAAACTTTGGAGTAGAACTGTGAACGCAATGTGTCCTGGCTTTTAGAAATTATTTCCACTGTTGAGAATTTTCTTAGAATATCTAGTTACTTAGAGACAGGCACTCAGTTCCATTCTTACAAAAACTCTTAGAATTTAGAAAGTGAAATTCCCTCAGTTGTGTCTGACTCTTTGCGATCCCAAGTGACTGTACAGTCCGTGGAATTCTCCAGGCCAGAATACTGGAGTGGGTAGCCTGTTCCCTTCTCCAAGGGATCTTTCCAACCCAGGGAATGAACCCAGGACTCCCACATAACAGGCAGAATCTTTACCAGCTGAGCCTCAAGGAAAGCCCTTAGTATTTAGGCATATAATGTCACAATTCTGGCTTCAGTTGAATTCCCCACTTAAGTGGTTCTCTTTAAGCCATTGTAATATCATCTTGGAACATTTTTGCAGCATATTCTCCGGCACACTAACTGGGTGTAAGCCCAAACATTCCCTTTAGAGCCGGCCCCATATAGCGTTCCTTCTATTTAAAGTGGAAGCCTTCCTTCTACTTCAGGTTCCTTCTACTTCAGATCCCCTGGAGAAAGGAGTGGCTACCCACTCTAGTATTCTTGCCTCGAGAATTCCATGGACAGAGGAGCCTGGCAAGCTATAGTCCATGCGGTTGCAAAGAGTCGGACACTACTTGCATTTCACTTCTTAAAATGGGCTACCTTTGTGTTTGAAAGTTATGTTACTGGAACCTCCTACCCTGATATCATTCATTAGCTCTGATAGTAAAACAACTTACAGGCTACAGATGATTCTAACTACAACATTGTCTCCAGTTGGGTGTTCCATTTCAGTGACTTTATTTAGATGATGTTCTTATTGTTTATAGTTGAAATTAAACAGTTAAGGCCACATTTTATCTGTACATCCATATTTCTGCATCTAGGCCTATTACTTCTTATACGTCTTTATGGGTTGTATCTCTTTTACTATGGCTGTAATCCATATACACCATAACATAATGGAAAAGTCGAACAAGAAATCCCATTATTAGTCCTTCAGTTTACATATTGGCCTACCATTTCCCACTTCTGCATTTATAATCAAGACTCTAAAGGTGGGAAAGGAGCGTGACCTAAATAAGAACAAGATAAAACTGTTAAGGAAAAGAAACATATAAAAATGGAAAAAGAATTAAGAGTAACTCAAATGTACAACTTTATAGAGTTTAGATGCACCTACTTATAAATAAGAATATGCACACTGAAGCCAAAGATAAACGACCTTTGAATAAGAAACTGTTTAGGGTTATTTTTCCACAACTACTTTTTATAAAAGTTAAAGGGTTTTTAGGAGTTTCTTATCTGAAAATAGCTAACACTGAGTACTTGCTATATACCAGGCGCTGTTTTAATTGCTTTGTAAATATGAACTCATGTAATCCTAATGGAGAAGGAAATGGCAACCCACTCCAGTATTCTTGCCTGGAGAATTCCATGGACAGAGGAGCCTAGCGAGCTACAGTCTATGGGGTTGCAAAGAGTCAGACATGACAGGGATCTTTAAACCTACCTATGCACTCTTGTAATCCTAATNTCCTAATGGAGAAGGAAATGGCAACCCACTCCAGTATTCTTGCCTGGAGAATTCCATGGACAGAGGAGCCTAGCGAGCTACAGTCTATGGGGTTGCAAAGAGTCAGACATGACAGGGATCTTTAAACCTACCTATGCACTCTTGTAATCCTAATAACAGCCTTGTAATCCTAATAACAGTCATTATTTTTATATCATTTCATTTCTATCTTGCAAACGAGGAAACAAGCACTCTGGCAGCTTAGCTCCAAAGCGAACCTGCCTCAGAGCAGAACTCCTAAAGTTCTCCAAGACCCTTGCAAATATCCCCGGTGAGACTCTGAACATGACATAACAGACAGATGAACTTGGTTACCTTTCTAGGTTCAGACTGATGTATTGTCAACTCAGCTAAAAGCTGTTTGGAAACATATACAAATGATTTAATTGAATGAATACTTAATAAATCCTAAATCTAGGGAGGTGAATAGAGCACAGTAATAGAGACTGCTTTGGGATTCTTCCTCATAGTGAACAGAAAAAAAAAAAGAGTAACTCTTACAACTCTTAGCCATTGCACATATGTTCTTTGTCAAAACATTGGAGATGTTCGGGCCATCACAGACTTTTCTGCGTGTCATGAGAGCAAGGTTTGATCATGCAGGAATGATTCTGGGTAATCTTTCAACCTGCCAATGAACTCTTGTTTATAGACTGTGGAAAATCCCAAGTACTACCCAGACTTAACTGTGGTCTCTTTCAGGAAATATTTTCCTGTATTGACTAGTCAGCTGAAAATTCTTGCCATTCTCCTTTTTTCTGTGTGTGTGTGTGTGTGTGTATGTGTTTAGCTCTAAGGAAAATCTTTGGAATATGAATATGTAAAAAGAATATTTTAAGCTGACCAATGTGTGCATAACCTTTGGTTTCCATCCTTCCCTTTTAATCTTGGAGGTTTTTTCTACTTTCGTGTATCAGCTCTGCCCTGCTTACCAACATTGAAGCTGGTTGTGAGTATCTGATGAAAAGCCTTAAATACCTAGATAAACAGCACAGCTGCCAACCTAAAGTAATCTTACACTTTGAGGGTGAGTGGCCCAGGAAATTTGCTCTTTGTCATTTTGACTTGGGTTTGAAAATGGACCTGGGCTGCATTCCAGCTCAAAGAGCCGTTCACTTCCAAAGAGTCCTAAATTGTCCCAAGGAGCTCATTTTGGCAGTGGATTATTTGTGTTTGGCTGGGCATCCTAATGGCAAAAGCTGTCTGCTCTGGCAAGCAAGGGCTGTGGCAGGATTTAGAATTACATCCCCAGTGTTTTTCCTTGATGAGGTTATTTTTCAGAAAAGCTGTCCCTCACCCCCCATTTCAAAAGTGACAATGTACAAGTGTTGTGCCGGTGGTTTCTTGAACTAATAAATAGTTTCCCAGGGCAGGGTGGTCTGTTTTATATATTTGAGGCATATTATAAACAGCACCCAATTTTTTCTGAAACCAAAGCTGATTGGATGGCATCACCGACTCAATGGACATGAGTTTGATCAAACTCTGGGAGATAGTGAAGGACAGGGAAACCTGACGTGCTGCAGTCCATGGGGTCACAAACAGTTGAACATGACTTAGAGACTGAACAAAGCTGTCTTAATGGCGAATCCAGCTCTTTCTATATCAGAGGTAATAGTCACTGGTTCACTAGGGCCAGGTAAGAAAGTGGGCTTCCGTTGTGGCTCAGCTGGTAAAGAATCTGCCTGCAATGCAGGAGACCTGGGTTTGATCCCTGGGTTGGGAAGATACCCTGGAGAAGGGAAAGGCTACTCACTCCAGTGTTCTGGCTTGGAGAATTCCATGGACTCTACAGTCCATGGGGTCACCAAGAGTCAGATAGGACTGAGCGACTTTCACTTTCACAAGAAAGTAGGGTTTCAAATAAAATAAGAATGATAAAGAATTTGTGAACGATTTTCTGTTATGGGATGTAAAGTACAGGTACTTGAAGAGTCAGTCCTTGTTTATCTACACAACTCCCAACGCCTATTGTCTGACTCTCCCACTTGCCTGTGAGGGATCCTAGGAAGACACAAGTAAGTTTTGGTACCATTGCTGTTATTTAGTTGCATAGTCATGTCTGACTCTTCGTAACCCCATGGACTTTAGCCTGCCAGGCTCCTCTGTCCATAGGATTTCCCAGGCGAGAATACTGGAACGGGTTGCCATTTCTTTCTCTAGGAGATCTTCCAGACTCAGGGATTGAACCCAGGTCTCTTACATTGCAGGCATATTCTTTACTGCCAAGCCACCAGGGAAGCCCTTTGGTTTACCATTAGCTGGAAGCTATGTAGCAGGGTGCCGACACACTGTAGATGTTCAAATGTTAGTGCAACATACAGGTTAAAGTATAACACAGAATTCATTATTGCCTCACTCATTATATTAGAAGGACCCAGAACTAAGTACACAAAAATATCCAAAGGAATGAGGGAAGAAAATATTACAGCTTCTATTTATTTTTATCTAATTTGTATGTCTATTTCACATTATATTTACACATACATAATTTCAAACAGATAACCAAAATATATTGAGGATGCTTAAAATATTTTTACTGATGGAAGATATGATCAAAATTCTTGTTAGTCCTATTTCACTACATTATTGTACCATAATCAGTCTCTCATATGTGTAAATGGAGTTTATTTAACTTTTAAAAGCACATGGTGGATAGGATATGAATAGATTTTTACCCTTGAATGAAAGGCAGAGGAAGAAACTAATGGTAAGTGCCAAGTGTTTTATGCTATTTAATCCTCATACCAATCCTGCAAGATATCTCCATTTTATAGATGATGAAGCAGAATGAATTAGAAAGGGCTTCCCGTGCTTCTGTATTCTGAAAGGAATTATAAAGAATTGGTATTGTTTCTTCTTTGTTTGGTATCATTCACCAGTGAAATCATCTGGGCCTGTTTTGGAAAGTTTTTAATTATTTATTCATTTTTTTACAAATAAATATAAACCTATTCAGATTATTTCTCCTGTTTGAGTTTTGGTAGACTGTGACTTCCTTGACTGGTCCATTTCACCTGTTATCAAATTTATGAACAGAGTTGTTCATAAAATTCCTTAATTATCCTCTTACTGTTGTGGGATCAGTAGTGATGGTTCAGCTTTCATTTCTAATATTTGTAAGTCGTATCTTCTCTCTTTTTTCTTAACCTGACTAGGTATTTGTCACTTGTTGAAAGAACTAGGTTTTGTTTTGCTGATTTTTTTCTATTGATTTCCACTTTTCAAATTCGACTCTGATTTTATTTTCTTTGGCACTTTTGATTTAATCTATGCTTTTCCTAGTTTCCTAGAAACTAGTTTCTAGTTTCTAAGTGGAAGCTTAGACTAATGACTCCAGATCTTTCATCTTTTCTAATATATGACTTCATTGTTATAAATTTCCCTCTAGACACTGCTTTTGCTGCATCCCACAAATTTTGACAGGTTGTATTTTGGTTTTAACTCAAAATATTTATTTCTTGACTTTTTTTTCCTTTGACTATATACTATTTAGTAGTATGTTATTTAATCTCCAAATATACTCAGAAATTTTACACTGTCTTTCTGTTATTAATTTTCAGTTTAATTTCATGGTCTAAAAGCATACTTCGTATGATGTCTACTGTTTTGAAATTGTTGAGGTATGATTTATGGCTCAGAATGTGGTCTAGCTTGGGGAATATTCCATGAGAGCTTGAGAAGAGTGTGTGGTTATTGTTGGATGAAGAAGTCTATAAATGCCAGTTACATCCAGTTGAGTGACAGTGCTGTTCAGTTCAATTGTATCCTTACTGACATTCTGCCTGCTGGATCTGTCAGTTGTTTATAAAGGGGTATTGAAGACTCCAATCACAGTAGTGAATTTGTCCATCATTTCTTGCAGTTCTATTAGTTTTTACTTCATATATTTTGATGCTCTGTTGTTAGGTACATACACATTAAGAACAGTTATATCTTCTTACAGAACTGACTCCTTTATCATGTAATGCCTGTCTTTATTCCAGATAGTTCTTCTTGTCGTGAAGTCTGTTTTGTCTGAAATTAATGTATCTACTTCAACTTTCTTTTAATTAATGTTAGATGGTATATCTTTCTCCATCCCTCCACTTTTAATCTGTTTTTGTTTTTTTTTTTAATTTAAAGTAGGTTTCATATGGGCTTCCCTGATGGCTCAGATGGAAATGGCAACCCACTCCAGTATTCTTGCCTGAAAGATCCCATGGACAGAGGAGCCTGGTGGGCTGCAGTCCAAAGGGTCACAGAGTTGGACATGACTGAGTGACTAAGCACAGCACACAGGTTTCATGTACCCACTATATAGTTGGGTCTTGTTTTGTATCCACAGGCTCTGCCTTTTATTAGTTTATTTAAATATACTATTTATGTTTAAAATCACACTTAAAGTGATAGTAATGTAATTGGAAGCATCACTAAGAACAAAGCTAGTGGAGGTGATGGAATTCCCGTTGAGCTGTTTCAAATCCTGAAAGACGATGCTGTGAAAGTGCTGCACTCAATATGCCAGCAAATTTGGAAAACTCAGCAGTGGCCACAGGACTGGAANAGGGAGAGGGAAGGAGAGAGGGGAAAATTAGGGGTATAGAACTAAGAGATACTAAATCCTATTATCAAACAGTTAAGCAACAGGATATATTGCATAGCACAGGGAATTATAGTCAGTGTCTTATAGTAACTTTTAATGGAGTATAATCTGTATAAATACTGAATCACTATGTTGTGCACCTAAAACTGATAGAGTATTATAAATCAATTATATTTCATTTTTTTAAAGAGAAAAAAATTAGAAATAAAAATTTTTAATAACAAAAATTGTTTATTATAATAAAATAAAAAACATAGTTGTGGCTTCCCTGGTGGCTCAGTGATAAAGAATCCACCTGCCAATGAAGGCAACATGGGTTCGATCCCTGGTCCTGGAAGATCCCACAAGCCGCAGAGCAGCTAAGCCTGTGAACCACAGCTACTGAGCCTGAGCTCTAGAGCCCTGGAACTACAGCTGCTGAGCCCATGTGCTACAGCTACTGAGCCCACACGCCCTAGAGCCTGTGCTCCACAACAAGAGAAGCCACTACAATGTGAAGCCCAATCACCGCAACTCGAGAGTAGCCCCCACTCTCTGAAACTAGAGAAAAAAAGCCTGTGCAGCAAGGAAGACCCAGCACAGCCAAAACTAAATATATAAATACAGTTATAAAAATATATATTAAAAACATAGCTAAAATTATCAAAAGTTTAAACTAAGATCATTTGCACAAAACTAACCTTTTCATTTACTGTCTTGAAACCTAGATTATTGTTGCACATAAATATTTATAAAACAAGCTATTCGTTATCCTCGTCTTCAGGATTCATCATTGCCAACAGTAAAAAAAATCACAGTAATGCTTCACACATATGCTTACCTTCAGACATTCAAGTTTAAAAGTAATGTGAATTACTTACTATCTCAAAATATACCCTCTATGTCATGTGCAACTCTTGCAAATGCTACGTTGATTATTGAGTGCCCCTAGAATCACAGTATCAAATAGAAAGAAAGCCAGAATATGGATTTCAGCACCCCAAGAATATAATACTTCATTATATAAAGTTCTGTTGCGTTCATGCTATCCAAAAGGAAGGATTTTGCTCAAACTAATGAATTTGTCTTTTACTTAAGCATTTTTGTCACGCAGATTTTTTTTCATACTCTAAAGCAGTGTCTGTTACAACCTCTTGTCCTTCATGTCACTTGGGCTTAGATGCTTTGTTCCATAAACACAAAGCAACAGATGTGGGGCTTTTCCCTGGGGCCTGAATAGCGTTGTTCATAGAAGTCTATACTCAGAGTTGGGGCTCTATTGTACCAGAGGGGAGAGCCAGATCACTAGTGACAAAGGTTCCTGCATATTCTCCAATACATTTATTTTCTGTGTGTTTGCAATGCAGGAACCCTCTAAAGAGGTCGACCCTGGGCAGAGGTCCTTCCTTCTGAGATTTTCTTAGATAAAATTATCCCAAATCATTTCCATTGAGGATAAACAGCCTTTGCAAAGGAGAAGCATGTGGTTTTATATGGTCTGACCATTTACTTACAAAATCCACTGTCGATTATGTGTTTTACCTCTCTAATGACTGCCAGTTTAACGCACCTGAAAAGCATTCGTTTCTGTTCTCCGTCAAATGCTGCTTCTTTGGTTACTCAACAAAAAATGATTCGTCCTCTCTTCCTTCCGCACTTCTTCAGCATTTGTGTGAATCAGTTCTGTGATACTTACCACAAGTGTCCCTCTGTTTTAAGTATTTGGATGTAACACCCTTCCCTTTTCATTCATTCAGTCAGCAAATACTCTTTTGCGCAAAACAGGGCACTTACCCGTATGAAGCTTATACTCTCATGCAGGACACAAAATAAACATACGGCATCAAAGAGTAGCAATAGCTATGAAGAAAATAGAACCATTAAAATAATAGAGAGTTTCAGGGGTATTATTTTATGTGCAGGTAGTCACGAAAGGTCTCTTTGAACAGGGATGTGATGAAAGGGAAGAATGAACCATGAGGATACAGAGATAAAGCCGTTGAGGCGGAGGCATCTCTAAATACAAAGACCGAGAAGTAACATGTTCAGTACACAAAGGTTTTGCTAGAGACAGTTCATTGAGGGGAAATGCAGAAGAAAAATTGTGTTACCAAAGGAGCTAAATCCGCCATTGTCAAGGTCAAGGTAGAACATGTAGACTGTGAGCTCTCTGCAGACAGGGTCCCAGGCCATGGTGTTGCTCAGAACTTCTCCAGGCTGTCATCTACAGCTCTTAAGTGAAAGTGAAAGTGAAATCGCTCAGTCCTGTCCGACTCTTTGCGATCCCATGGACTAGAGTCTACCAGGCTTCTCTGTCCATGGGATTTTCCAGGCAGGAGTACTGGAGTGGGTTGCCGTTTCCTTCTCCAGGAGATCTTCCTGACCCAGGGATCGAACCCAGGTCTCCTGCATTGCAGGCAGATGCTTAACCCTCTGAGCCACCAGGGAAGCCCACAACTCTTAAAAACTATGTATATGACTCACAGGCCTAGAGAATGAAGGTATGGTTACCAGAAGGGATAGTTAGGGAGTTTGGTATGGACATGTACATGCTGCTATATTAAAATGGATACTGGACAAGGTCCTACTGTACAGGGGACTCTGCTCAGTGTTATGTGGCAGCCTGAATGGGAGGGAAATTTGGTGGAGAATGGATACATGTATATGTATGGCTGAGTCACTTTGCTGTGCTTGGGAAACTATCACAACATTGTTATTTGGCTGTTGTTGTTTAGTCACTGAATCATGTCCAGCTCTTTGTGACCCGCTGGACTGCAGCACACCAGGCTTCCCTGTCCTTCACTATCTCCCAGAGGATACTCAAACTTATGTCCACTGAGTCTGTAATGCTGTCCAGCCATCTCATCCTCTGTCACTCCCTTCTCCTCCTGCCCTCAATCTTTCCCAGCCTTAGGATCTTTCCCAGTAAGTCAGCTCTTTACATCAGCTAGCCAAAGTATTGGAGCTTCAGCTTCAGCATCAGTCCTTCCAGTGAATATTCAGGGTTGATTTCCTTTAGGATTGACTGGTTTAATCTACTTGCTGTCCAAGGGACGCTCAAGAGTCTTCTGTAGCACCACAGTTAGAAACCATCAATTCTTCAGTCTTCTTTATGGTCCAGCTCTCACATCCATGGGGTTCCCTGGTGGCTCAGATGGTAAAGAATCTGCCTGCAATGCGGAAGACTGGGTTTGATCCCTGGGTTGGAAAGATCCTCTGGAGTAGGGAATGGCTACCCACTCCAGTATTCTTGTCTGGAGAAGTCTATGGACAGAGGAGCCTGGCAGGTGGGGTCACAGAGTCAGACACAACTGAGTGACTAACATTTTCACTTTTTTTCCTCACATCTGTACATGACTACTAGAAAAACCATAGCTTGACTATATGGTCCTTTGTTGGCAAAGTGATACCTCTGCTTTTTAATGCACTCTCTAGGCTTGTCATAGCTTTCCTTCCAAGGAGCTAGCATCTTTTAATTTCATGGCTGCAGTCACCATCTACAGTGATTTTGGAGCCCAAGAAAATAAAATCTGCCCCTGTTTCCACTTTTTCTCCTTCTGTTTGCCATGAGGTGATGGCACTGGATGCCATGATCTTAGTATTATGACTGTTGAGTTTTAAGCCACCTTTTTCACTCTCCTCTTTCACCTTCATCAAGAGGCCCTTTAGTTCCTCTTTGCTTCTGACCATTATAATGGTATCATCTGCATATCTGAGGTTGTTGATATTTCTCCTGGCAATCTTGATTCCAGCTTGTGATACTTCCAGCCTGGCATTTCGTCTGATGTACTCTGCATATAAGTTAAATAGGGTGACAGTATACTGCCTTGTCATACTTCTTTCCCAGTTTTGAACCAGTTAGTTGTTCAGTATTCAGCTCTACCTGTTTCCTCTTGACCTGCACACAGGTCTCAGGAGACAGGTAGGGTGGTCTGGTATTCCTATCTTGTTAAGAATTTTCCACAGTTTGTTGTGATCCACGCAGTCTTAAAAACTTAAAATAAAACAAAACTATGTACTTAAGAAAGCTTCAGGTATCTGGCTTTCAACTAATAAAAATTAACTGCTAATTTTTTTTTTTTTTTTTGAGGATGTGATGGGAGGTTTGCTGTGCGGTTAGATGATATCTATCTAGCAATTTAATATAATATAAATTATAACAAAATACTGTAAATCTGTTAAGACCTATTTGGTAATTGTTCATTTTTTTCCTCCTAGGATTTCCAAACTGTATTGCCATCATTTGATCTCTTCTCAAAGTATGGAAAAATGTATTCAAAAGCTGGACAAATTGTATAAAAGTATGCATTTTTGCTAAAAGGTACTTCAGAAACTACTATAGTAAATAATATAAAAAATCAAATGTGATTGACTTAACTATGAAGCATTTAAAAAACCACACTACTATAATTTATGAAATACAGCTCCATATATTTTTTTCATGCTAGTCTAATGGTTTTCAACATTTAAAAATCATGGATTTTATATTTCAAATCTCTTCAAAATAAACTCAAAGTAGAACTAACACCTAAAGTACCTTCCTCTTTAAATTAATTAAAACAGTAGATAAATAGTTTTACATAATATAACGAGAAAGTATTGATGGTATCCACAACCTAAAATATTTCTCATTACTGTATGGTACAGTATTGTTTAAAATACTATATTCAATATGTGTTATTTAAATTGCGAGGTACCTTTAGGGAATTTCAGGTAAATAGTATCTTGGGTCTCTGATGAGGAAAGTTTGCAGACTAGAGAACAGAGATTGTCACATAAAATTCAAGATCGCAGAATAAACTCTCAATGAATACTGCATTTAATTACTAAGGCATTTTAGAGTAGAGAAGTGATTACAATCAAAGGAAGCCTAATCAGAGGTATTCTGACATTTTCAGCCAAAGTTAAAGGAAATATTGGATGAAGACAGAATAGAGCACTACAGTTGAAAGCAAAGAGACAGGAATGTACAATCAGGCTAGTTAATTCCCCAGGGTCCTCCCACACCAAGAACAGCTGGGGAAGGCTGTGATCTGTTGGAAAGAAGACAAGATAGATACAAGCAACTATGTTCCTCAGATTTAGTTAGTGTTGCCTCTCTCCCATTTATAACTGGATGCTTCAACTGGAAGTTAATAGTTAACTGCAGAGAGCAATAACCGCTCTGTGACTCTTCCAAAGGAATACACAAGGGGAAATACGAAATATTCTGAGCTAATAGAAAAACATACATATAATGCCAAGTGGGATTACAGTTTCAAGGCTTATAAAGTATCATTACCCATTAGAGTATTTATCCAGTATTCATGTTTCACAGCATGAAGTAGCCGAAATAAAATTTTTCATATTTGTATGACTTCAGGTTTTAAATCAAAGATGTATCCTGTTCATAGTGGCAAGGTTGAAGACAACTTGAATATTCACTAGTATGTGAGTGAAGTTGCTCAGTCATGTCTGACTCTTTGTGACCCCATGAACTGTAGCCTACCAGGCTCCTCTGTCCATGGAATTCTCCAGGCCAGAATACTGGAGTGGGTAGCCTTTCCCTTCTCCAGGGGATTTTCCCAACCCAGGGACCGATCCCAGGTCTCCTGCATTCCAGGCAAATTCGTTACCATCTGAGCCACCAGGGAAGCATTTACTAGTATGTTAAGTTAAATGATAGACACACAAAATGTAATACTGTGACAATGTCAAATATGTTAACGTAGATCTTTCCCTATTAATTTGAAAAAATGCCTACGATATATTTTTAAGAAAAGAAAGCTGGATTCAAAACTGTGTAGTCTGATTTCATTAAATATATGTATATGTGCATGCATGTATGTGTACACATACACACACATATATAATGAGTATATATATATATAACATATTTGCGTGTGCTTATTTATATATTACATATGTATATATGCATTTGTGTAAGGCAAAACTGTTAATGGTAGTTATCTCTTGATAGTGAGATTAGGGGTAGCTTTTAGGGGGATATTTCTTTATGGTCTCATTTTTTGAAATTTTTTATCTAGTCAGACAGGAGCAAATTGTAAAACAAAACACTCCAGAAGGAACTACTTGCTCTTCCCTGTCAATTACAAAGATATCTTGACTTTATTCTGCTCAATCATAATAATTTAGAGACAATTACCTTTTTTTTTTCTGAAGACAAAATAATGGCTTGCTAAATTATTTATAATACAAGGATGAGCAACAAATGTTTCACATTCCTTTCAATTAAAAGAGTGCACAGTGCACAAATATGTAAGAGACATTTTTAAAAACTGTTCATTCACTCTTCTCTGGGATTTTTAACTATTTCATGAATTGAAAATAATATTAAATTTGTCATCTCCTCCTCTTAGAAAGGAAATTAATATCTAGCATTTAATTTTGGTAAGTGATGGGTAGCAGCTTTAGCCGATGCTCTTCTATTAAGATTTCATTTCACCAAATACAACAAAGTGCTTCTGCTCTTTGTAAAGAAGGCTGAGTTGGGAATATTTGTCCCGAAGTGTTGAATAAAGATGCCTTGGTAATTTTGAGAGCTATCTGTTTGATTGCTTCAGCTTCAAGGTAGTTCATCACTTCGCTATAATTCACCCAACATTGTCCCATCTCATACACACATATTACACTTTCCCATCAGTCCGATTAGAAGTACTGTTGCCTTTATCAGATTAATCTCCCTTCCTTTTGTCATGTCTGAGTTTAGGATAAGCAGAGCCTACACCTAACCATTATGATTAAAGCAGTAAGACTTCAGCCTCTGAAATTGCTCAGAGTGAGTGAGATTTTAAACACACATATATTACACGTATATTTTAAAATCTACTCCCTGATTAGGATGATTCCATTTAATTTCTTTAATTTTTCTGTGTAACCACTTACTTTTGGAAACTTTGATAGTTTCCAAAAGTCACCTTTGTCTAAATCAGAAAGTGAGTTTTCTGGCATGATGAGCCTTTCACTTTTCTCATGTCTTTTTTTTTGTGATGGGCTTCGGCCCAGGGTATCATTCTGCTAAAAAGTGCAATTGTGAGGCCATATGAGATGAATTTTAACTGAATTATTTGTTATGTGTGAAAAGTAGTATACTTGGTTCCTCTTTTCATAAGAATTTGGCATGGACTTGACTCAAATCACTAAGAAAAAAAAGTTTAGTTAGTACCTGAATTAGGAAAAGGGTGAAATTCCATTTTTTTTTTCCAAAGGAAATAAGGTCTCAGCAGCTGTAGAATGGTACATGAGGGGAGAGTAAGAATCAGGGGTAGAAGGTACATATGTGCCTGTTGGGGTTAAATGTTTATTTCAACAAGAAAAGTTACTGCGCCTGGTCATTCAGGTTGGCACTATGTGAATTCATAAGCCTTTTCAGTTTAGTCGTAGTGAACTGGCGATAAAGAAAAAACAAAAATCAAAATATCTGTAGTGTTTTTAATTCTTTGACTAAAGATGATATAACAAACCTCTAGGAAGACATTCTGCTGTAGTTCCTTTATGACTGAGGCAGGCTGGCTGAATGCTCTCTGAGACTAATGGCACACACCATCCATACTGTTGACCAGGACCTACAGAGGTGTAGACAGAGATCAGAGAAAAGGGTGATTCTAGCAGGGTTAGAAGCGAGTCAGACCAGTTAAGCTCAGACCCTTAACTGAGCTTACCTCTAAGTGAGGAGTATTTAAACAGAGAATCTGAGAACTCCTGTTATTTTTCTTCTTTTGATTTTGCTGTTTTGATTTTAGACAACAAGACAAAATGTAAAAATGAGATTATGGTGTGAAGTGTGTTGAACAGAAGACCCCACTGCATGGAATCCTGGATTCTACTTGATGGCACCTGAATAACTTTGACTCAAATCTCTCAGCCTCTGAAGTGTTTCCCATTCTCTTTCTCTCTCTCTCCTGTCTCTCTCTCTGTTCTCTCCCCTCCCCTTAATTGGAACCATCTCTGAAAACTCTCCAAGTCTAAAAAGAAAATACAAATGAGGATCCTACAGAAAATACACTTAAACCATAATTATTATGATTCAATAAATGTAATATTTTACAGCTGACTACTCATGAATTCACTCCAGTGAGGGGGAAAAAAAAAAAAATATATATATATATATATATATATGTATTGTAGTGGGCTTTTACCTCTGAGAATGTCTGTCACAACCATAACCCCTGGTGACCAAAAGTACCATAAATGGTTCCACTGAAATGGCCTGACTCCATTGCCCTAGTCACAATTGGTGAGCCAGTGTTGGGAGCCCAAGAAAAAGGACAGCTAGCATGGAGAGTGAGTGATAAATGGCTTGAAGAATGAGTGGTTTAAAATAGTTTGGTATGAAGGCTGTGCTCTGAAGGAAACAGTGATTTGTCAGACCAGTTAGAACCCTCCTGGGATGTTGAACTTGAGACACATAAATATAGACCAGTGAGCACGGAGCAGACACGTAGACACCGTCAGATACAAAAGACATTTGCAGTTCTTTGCTGAACAGAGAGCATCTGCTTGCGAGCGTCTATCCAGCTCATCGTCTTCACTTAGTAAGTGACTTCTGACTGAAAAACAAGTATCAGACTCATTCAGTTCAGTTCAGTTGCTCAGTCATGTCTGACTCTTCGCGACCCCATGAATCGCAGCACGCCAGGCCTCCCTATCCATCACCAACTCCCGGAGTTCACCCAGACTCACGTCCATCGAGTCCGTGATGCCATCCAGCCATCTCATCCTCGGTCGTCCCCT
The DNA here is from genome assembly GCA_006410675.1 of Oreotragus oreotragus. Classification (NCBI taxonomy): domain Eukaryota; kingdom Metazoa; phylum Chordata; class Mammalia; order Artiodactyla; family Bovidae; genus Oreotragus; species Oreotragus oreotragus. The sequence goes on along the minus strand of SJYX01016783.1, from coordinate 303,700 downwards.
TCTCCTCCTGCCCCCAATCCCTCCCAGCATCAAACTCTTTTCCAATGAGTCAACTCTTCGCAGGAGGTGGCCAAAGTACTGGAGTTTCAGCTTTAGCATCCTTCCTTCCAAAGAAATCCCAGGGTTGATCTCCTTCAGGATGGACTGGTTGGATCTCCTTGCAGTCCAAGGGACTCTCAAGAGTCTTCTCCAACACCACAGTTCAAAAGCATCAGTTCTTCAGCTTTCAGACTTCTTCACAGTTCAACTCTCACATCCATACATAACTACTGGAAAAACCATAGCCTTGACTAGACGGACCTTAGTCAGCAAAGTAATGTCTCTGCTTTTGAATATATATCTAGGTTGCTCGTAACTTTCCTTCCAAGGAGTAAGCGTCTTTTAATTTCATGGCTGCAGTCACCATCTGCAGTGATTTTGGAGCCCCAAAAGATAAATACTGACACTGTTTCCACTGTTTCTCCATCTATTTCCCATGAAGTGATGGGACCGGATGCCATGATCTTCGTTTTCTGAATGTTGAGCTTTAAGCCAACTTTTTCACTCTCTTTTACTGACTCATTAGATTATGAAATTTTAGAGTATTCCTCCTAGCCCATCAAATCTTTAATAACAATTAACAATCTGCTAGGTATTTTGTAGATCCTGGGCCAATATTTGTTAATTCTGACCTTAGCATGAACTTGTCAGACAATTGCTAGAATTAGAAAAAAGTCTGAACATTGCCTACTTCAAAGTTACATGACAAGTCTTGATTCAGTCTGTAGCCTGTCTCTTATACACATCTGGGTCGCGAAGAGTCAGACATGACTGAGCGACTGAACTGAACTGAATGAGTCTGATACTTGTTTTTCAGTCAGAAGTCACTTACTAAGTGAAGACGATGAGCTGGATAGACGCTCGCAAGCAGATGCTCTCTGTTCAGCAAAGAACTGCAAATGTCTTTTGTATCTGACGGTGTCTACGTGTCTGCTCCGTGCTCACTGGTCTATATTTATGTGTCTCAAGTTCAACATCCCAGGAGGGTTCTAACTGGTCTGACAAATCACTGTTTCCTTCAGAGCACAGCCTTCATACCAAACTATTTTAAACCACTCATTCTTCAAGCCATTTATCACTCACTCTCCATGCTAGCTGTCCTTTTTCTTGGGCTCCCAACACTGGCTCACCAATTGTGACTAGGGCAATGGAGTCAGGCCATTTCAGTGGAACCATTTATGGTACTTTTGGTCACCAGGGGTTATGGTTGTGACAGACATTCTCAGAGGTAAAAGCCCACTACAATACATATATATATATATATATTTTTTTTTTTTCCCCCTCACTGGAGTGAATTCATGAGTAGTCAGCTGTAAAATATTACATTTATTGAATCATAATAATTATGGTTTAAGTGTATTTTCTGTAGGATCCTCATTTGTATTTTCTTTTTAGACTTGGAGAGTTTTCAGAGATGGTTCCAATTAAGGGGAGGGGAGAGAACAGAGAGAGAGACAGGAGAGAGAGAGAAAGAGAACGGGAAACACTTCAGAGGCTGAGAGATTTGAGTCAAAGTTATTCAGGTGCCATCAAGTAGAATCCAGGATTCCATGCAGTGGGGTCTTCTGTTCAACACACTTCACACCATAATCTCATTTTTACATTTTGTCTTGTTGTCTAAAATCAAAACAGCAAAATCAAAAGAAGAAAAATAACAGGAGTTCTCAGATTCTCTGTTTAAATACTCCTCACTTAGAGGTAAGCTCAGTTAAGGGTCTGAGCTTAACTGGTCTGACTCGCTTCTAACCCTGCTAGAATCACCCTTTTCTCTGATCTCTGTCTACACCTCTGTAGGTCCTGGTCAACAGTATGGATGGTGTGTGCCATTAGTCTCAGAGAGCATTCAGCCAGCCTGCCTCAGTCATAAAGGAACTACAGCAGAATGTCTTCCTAGAGGTTTGTTATATCATCTTTAGTCAAAGAATTAAAAACACTACAGATATTTTGATTTTTGTTTTTTCTTTATCGTCAGTTCACTACGACTAAACTGAAAAGGCTTATGAATTCACATAGTGCCAACCTGAATGACCAGGCGCAGTAACTTTTCTTGTTGAAATAAACATTTAACCCCAACAGGCACATATGTACCTTCTACCCCTGATTCTTACTCTCCCCTCATGTACCATTCTACAGCTGCTGAGACCTTATTTCCTTTGGAAAAAAAAAATGGAATTTCACCCTTTTCCTAATTCAGGTACTAACTAAACTTTTTTTTCTTAGTGATTTGAGTCAAGTCCATGCCAAATTCNAAAAAAAAAAAATATATATATATATATATGTATTGTAGTGGGCTTTTACCTCTGAGAATGTCTGTCACAACCATAACCCCTGGTGACCAAAAGTACCATAAATGGTTCCACTGAAATGGCCTGACTCCATTGCCCTAGTCACAATTGGTGAGCCAGTGTTGGGAGCCCAAGAAAAAGGACAGCTAGCATGGAGAGTGAGTGATAAATGGCTTGAAGAATGAGTGGTTTAAAATAGTTTGGTATGAAGGCTGTGCTCTGAAGGAAACAGTGATTTGTCAGACCAGTTAGAACCCTCCTGGGATGTTGAACTTGAGACACATAAATATAGACCAGTGAGCACGGAGCAGACACGTAGACACCGTCAGATACAAAAGACATTTGCAGTTCTTTGCTGAACAGACAGCATCTGCTTGCGAGCGTCTATCCAGCTCATCGTCTTCACTTAGTAAGTGACTTCTGACTGAAAAACAAGTATCAGACTCATTCAGTTCAGTTCAGTCGCTCAGTCATGTCTGACTCTTCGCGACCCCATGAATCGCAGCACGCCAGGCCTCCCTATCCATCACCAACTCCCGGAGTTCACCCAGACTCACGTCCATCGAGTCCGTGATGCCATCCAGCCATCTCATCCTCGGTCGTCCCCTTCTCCTCCTGCCCCCAATCCCTCCCAGCATCAAACTCTTTTCCAATGAGTCAACTCTTCGCAGGAGGTGGCCAAAGTACTGGAGTTTCAGCTTTAGCATCCTTCCTTCCAAAGAAATCCCAGGGTTGATCTCCTTCAGAATGGACTGGTTGGATCTCCTTGCAGTCCAAGGGACTCTCAAGAGTCTTCTCCAACACCACAGTTCAAAAGCATCAGTTCTTCAGCTTTCAGACTTCTTCACAGTTCAACTCTCACATCCATACATAACTACTGGAAAAACCATAGCCTTGACTAGACGGACCTTAGTCAGCAAAGTAATGTCTCTGCTTTTGAATATATATCTAGGTTGCTCGTAACTTTCCTTCCAAGGAGTAAGCGTCTTTTAATTTCATGGCTGCAGTCACCATCTGCAGTGATTTTGGAGCCCCAAAAGATAAATACTGACACTGTTTCCACTGTTTCTCCATCTATTTCCCATGAAGTGATGGGACCGGATGCCATGATCTTCGTTTTCTGAATGTTGAGCTTTAAGCCAACTTTTTCACTCTCTTTTACTGACTCATTAGATTATGAAATTTTAGAGTATTCCTCCTAGCCCATCAAATCTTTAATAACAATTAACAATCTGCTAGGTATTTTGTAGATCCTGGGCCAATATTTGTTAATTCTGACCTTAGCATGAACTTGTCAGACAATTGCTAGAATTAGAAAAAAGTCTGAACATTACCTACTTCAAAGTTACATGACAAGTCTTGATTCAGTCTGTAGCATTGCCCTTCTCATTATGATAGTCTAAGCTAGAATTTTTTAAACTGTTTGGTTTTATGAGGTATCGTGTAAGCTTATAATTTGTGAAGTTTTATATGAAGAGGATTAAGAAGCAAAGACATCACTTTGCCAACAAAGGTCCATATAGTCAAAGCTATGGTTTTTCCAGTAGTTGTGTATGGATGTGAGAGTTGGATGTAAAGAAAGTTGAGTGCCAAGGAATTGATGCTTTCAAATTGTGCTGGAGAAGACTCTTGAGAGTCCCTTGGGCTGCAAGAAGAGCAAACCAGTCCATTCTAAAGGAAATCAGTCCTGAATATTCACTAGAAGGACTGAAGCTGAAGCTCCAGTACTTTGGCCACCTGATGTGAAGAACTGACTAATTGGAAAAAACCTTGATGCTGGGAAAGATTGAAGGCAAAAGGAGAAGGAAGTAGCAGAGGATGAGATGGCTAGGTAGCATCAGTGACTCAGTGGACACGAATCTGAACAAACTCTGGGAGATAATGAAGGACAGGGAAGCCTGGTGTGCTGCAGTCCATAAGGCTGCAAAGAGTCAGGCATGACCTGGCAACCAAAAACAGCAACATCTGCAAAAGGATTCATTTTAAGTAAAAAGCATTGTCAACGCTTTTCTTTTAAAAAACAGTTACCATTCATTTAGAGCCAAATTTGGTCAATATGTTGGGAATTATAATAAGTGCAGGTTTGTAGAACACTCAAATAAGTAATAACAAACTCTAAAACAATAAGACATTTATTGCAAGGAGGGATTTGCTACATTTGGGGATAGGGGAATAGAAGTAGAATAGAGAAATATGTTACTGGGTGTTATGAATTATTTTATGCTGTGAAGTGTAAGGAGTTGAGTAGAAGTAGCTAGATTCAGAACAGATCAGAGTCCTTTGAAACTTTATGCATTGAGTCTGTGCAGGCATGGATGCTAAGCTGTGTCTGGCTGTTTGCGGCCCCGTTGACTGTAGCCTGCCAGGCTCCTCTGTCCATGGGATTCTCCAGGCAAGGGTCCTGGCATGGGTTGCCATGCCCTCCTCCAGGGGAGCTTCCCGACCCAGGGTCTCTAATGTCTCCTGCACTGGCAGGGAGGTTCTTTACCACTGGCGCCACCTGGGAAGCCTGCACTGAATTTGTACCAGACGACAAAATGGATGATTCAACTATCAAATTTCATTCACTCTAGGAGCAACTGATGAAAGAAAAAAACAGGATGTTATTGGTAAGTGGGGAGTATATAACTTGGCCTCTTGTTGTGATGGTTTCTAACTTTACTAAGCCTAGTTTCCCTCTACCCCGATTATTATTATTTTCTTTTTTTATAGGATTTATTACTTTATTTTAATAGAATCAATAATTCCTGTTATTTTCTAATAATCTTAGGAGACTGGAATCTTATTATAATTGTGCTACTTGTACTCACAATATTCAGGAAATCCATTATTTTAAAATAACTTTCAGCATTAGATTATGAGCTATTGGATAGCCTTAGTGCTCCAAAGTTACCTTGTCCTGGAAATTCAGAAGCAAAATTGTGGGTAATAGAAAATTGTGAATTGCCTGCTCCAGTCTGCAAGTTTCACATGTAGTGATCTACCTTCTTCTCTATCCTTCTCTCTCTCACTCTCATGTTATAACACTACACCCAAGAAAAAGAATTCCTGCAAAGTATTTCATGATTCAGAATGCCAGTTTTATCTGTCTCACTGATACCGAAACTCTTGAATGATTCAAGTGCTCTGTAGCCAATCTATGTAATATATTTGTTTTTCATCATCCCACACCCCTTCTTACCCCATACATACATTTCTAATAACTATAGAGGTATCCAGATGAATGAAATATGACTTCACATTGAAGAGAAAGAAGAATGAGATATGGCATCTTATTAGAGAATATAACTGGGGGAAACAGTCTGTTTCTTCTGAAAAACTACTTAACTATCAATTCATCAACTTATATATACTTTCTTTCCTACATTCCCAATATGAACTACTCAGGGAAATTAGCAAGACCTAGTGTTTGATTTGGAGAAGGCAATGGCATCCCACTTCAGTACTCTTGCCTGGCAAATCCCATGGACGGAGAAGCCTGGTGGGCTGCAGTCCATGGGGTCGCGAAGAGTCGGACACGACTGAGCGACTTCCCTTTCACTTTTCACTTTCATGCATTGGAGAAGAAAAGGGCAACCCACTCCAGTGTTCTTGCCTGGAGAATCCCAGGGACGGGGGAGCCTGGTGGGCTGCCGTCTATGGGGTCACACAGAGTCGGATACGACTGAAGCGACTGAAGCGACTTAGCAGTGTTTGGTTAAAACTGGTGATAGCACCATCACCCATCTGATTCACCAAAATTAACTTTGTATGAATATTGACCATTAACACCTCAAGAGCACTGTGGATGTTCAAAGGCTACCTTGAGAGCATTCAGAATGGGATGAAGTTCTATCTTAGTGTTAGAGCAGACAAAATATACATCATCATCTGTATTAGTTTGCTCAGGTAGCCGTAACAGAATAGCACAGACTGCGTGGCTTCAACAACAGAAATGTAACTTCTCACAGTACTGGAGGCAGGAAGTTCAAGATAAAAGTGTCAGCGTGGTTTATTTCTGGTAGGCATCTCTTCCTGGCTTGCAGACTGCTCCCTTGCTGTATCCTTGCATGGCCTTTCCTGGCTGAACATGCACACACCAAATCTCTTCCTCTTCTAATAAGAACACCAGTTCTTACTGGTTTAGGGCTGTATCTTTAAGGCCTCACTTAAACTTAATTACCTGCTTAAAGTTTCTTTCTTTAAATGCATTCACATTAAGGATAGGGCTTCAACATATGAATTGGAGCGGGTAGAAGTCACATTCAGTCCATAACATCATCCCAAAGATGGAAACCTGTCTTCAACTTTTTCACAGAGTAGATTAAGGCAGTTTGGCACTTCCATTAACCGTTGTCCAGAAGCCAAAGTAAATCTTTTTTTAAAGAGCATCTTGAGTCACTGCATGCTTCGTATGCAATGAAAAACAAATGAACAAGATAAAACCTAGGAGGGGGAAAAGCCTTAATGAAATGGAGATATTGTCTACTTGATAAAGAGTCCAAAATTCTGGTCGTAAAGATGCTAACCAATCTCAGGGAAAGAGTGAATGAACTTGTAGGGAACTTCAACAAAAGGATAGAAAGGATAATAAATATCAAATGAAAGTCACGAAACTAAATATAATAGCTGAATTGAAAAATACTAGAGAAATTCAACAGCAGCCCAGAGGAAGCAGAAAAAGAATGAGTGACTTGGAAGTCAGTGCAATGGAACTAAACAAACAGACAAAGTAGAAAAAAGAGAGAAATAATTTTAAAAGTGAAGATAACCCACGGGACCTATGGGACAACATGAAGTGGAACAACTTTCACATTATAGGGGTCTCAGAAAGAGAAGAGAGACAGAATGAGGCAGAAAACTTATTTGAGTAAATAATGGCTGAAAACTTCCCTGTCCTTTCTGGAAGAAGATCCAGGAAGCCCAGGGAGTTCAAATAAGATGAGCCCAAAGAGATCCACAGCAAGACACATTTGTAATCAGACGTTAAAAACAGAGAAGCTTTAAAGCAGCAAGGGAAAAACAACTTGTTCTGTACAAGGGAACCCCTATACGAGTGGAAGGGGGTGGGAGGCAGACAAACCAAAACCCTGGAGAATACCATTCTCTCTGAAGTTAGCAGCTACTCCCCTGCCCCACCTATGAGAAGGCAGAGCCAATGCAAGAGAAGCTGGACTATTTCCAGGAAAGTTCTCTACTTTAGGTATTGACAAAGATTTCAGTTGTCAAAACACTGTGAAAACCTGACAAAGTGCAACCAGACCTGGATTCTTCCCTTTGTTGGCAGTTTGGGCAACTCTTTTTCCTGTGGTCATGGACGGATGTGAGAGTTGGACTGTGAAGAAGGCTGAGCGCCGAAGAATTGATGCTTTTGAACTGTGGTGTTGGAGAAGACTCTGGAGAGTCCCTTGGACTGCAAGGAGATCCAACCAGTCCATTCTGAAGGAGATCAGCCCTGGGATTTCTTTGGAAGGAATGATGCTAAAGCTGAGACTCCAGTACTTTGCCCACCTTATGTGAAGAGTTGACTCATTGGAAAAGACTCTGATGCTGGGAGGGATTGGGGGCAGGAGGAGAATGGGAGGACCGAGGATGAGATGGCTGGATGGCATCACGGACTTGATGGACATGAGTCTGAGTGAACTCCGGGAGATGGTGATGGACAGGGAGGCCTGGCGTGCTGCGATTCATGGGGTCGCAAAGAGTCGGACACGACTGAGCGACTTAGCAGCAGCAGCAATGGCTGTTGCGGGTTGGCTCTGTCACTCAGCTCTGCATGATCTTGGCATCATTTCCTAACCTCTCTAAACCTCAGTTTTCTCATCTATCTCAGGGTTATTAAGAGGACTGATCACATGTTAAAATCACTTAAGACTATGCTTCTGATTCAGCAAGTGTCTCGATAAATGATTGTTGTTATTATTTTTATTGCGAGAGTACTCCCTGAGGATAACTGAGAAGGAAAAAGGGTGACAGCTTGAAACAAGGACACACAGCTACTGCTTTCCATGCCCGTATTTTCCTGTCATCCCTATCTTTCTCCTCTCCCTCTAACTGACTTCCCATCTTAAATCTAATCCTGCTGTCACCCTGTGAAAGGCTCAGAAGTCACCACCAGTTGCTTAGAATGAAAGTGGGAGTAGGGCAGCTGGAAGATCTATTTCTATTTCTGTTACACAACTTTGAGTCTCCAATCTCATTTTTTTTTTTTCCTCATAGAAACAACTATGAAACTTGGTCCTTTGTTTCTAAAATTTTGTTCCCATTTTAGAGAAATTGGGATGTGTGTTGGATTGGATTTTTTGGACTAGCCCTGGACACCTAACCACAATAAATAATGTAGAGTTATTTTCAGAGATAGATGCATTCACAAGTTCAAAGAAAATTTGGTACATACCTGTCTTTTGACATGGGACTTCTTGTGCCACATTATTAAGACTTAAATTTCATACATGTACAAAATGTTCAGGGTAATCTCGTAAAGTGAAAACCCATATGTAATTGTATTTTCATTTTAGCTTTCATTACTCAAGCTACAAACACAAATAAGAAATAGAGAATTTTACATTCAAAAATCCCTGATCTTACATTTTGATAATATTCAACTGCAAAAATAAGAAAAATAAGAGACAAGCCTTGACAGAGAGATGTAAACCTTAAGGGTAAATGAGAAAGTAAATAACAATCACCCATATAATCAAAATTTTATTTTACTAAATTTCAACCATCTACAGTTGATTTCAGGTATTCAAGATGTGTTTTGATGTACTTATCTATCTGGCTATTTGACTCAATATTGACACTGAAAATCAGTGATGTTCAATAAGCATCATTTGCATGATGTAGTTCAAATGTTCAAATTATTCTAATTAATATTTCCAAAGCCATAAGGGTAGGATTTGTTATCCCCATATTCAGATGAAATTAAACCAGAGCAGGTAACTAAACAAATGTCATATGGAAAATAGCAAAATTGGGATTGGACTCAGGCCTAGTACAAGTCATCAGCTCAGGCTGTTAGCTGTTATTTTGGAACGGCACCCCTGGTGGTGGTTGCTAACAGTCCTCCAGAGACCATGCTTTTGTTTCTTTCTCAGGAAACAGCATCCTGGAACCAAGAGCATATATCAGTCTTCTCCTTCCTTTTAGTGAACAGTTCCACTCTTTGGCACAGATCAAGGCGGTGATGGTGATCTCTTTTGCTGTATTTTTTAAGGTTCAGCAAAACCAGCCCATTTCCTTGTACCGCTGTTATGAAGGAAGAAAGTGTGTTTCTGTTTTGTTTTTTCATTGTATCGAGTGACTTCATTTTATAAGCCAGGGAAAAAGCAAGACAGCAAGAAAAGGAACATGAAATCTCATTTTGGAATAAAGAAAACAATCATTTCAAACAGTCCATAATTATGTGTAAGTACATGTGTGTAGAATAAAAATGTAGAATGCAATTAAAACACTTAAAGTATCTTGACAAAAATTACACATGGGAATTCTATGGTCCCACATCTTTACTGCCATTCTCTCTCAAGTCGCTGGCTTATTATACCAGAATATCCTCCCTTTAAAGAAAAATAAGCAGAAATAAAGAGACCAACTCAGCACCAAGAAGAGGAAAAAAGTGAGAATAACATATTGGGAACAGAAACTGCAGTCTAACTAGTGCCTTCCCACCTTCATTACCATCCTTCCAAATAAATCTCCCTGCTCCTCTTGAGCTGGCAAATAAAAAAATCAACCCACAAGATATATGTGTGTGCTCCTGATGAGCATCACCATCCATCTACAGTACGTCCCACATGCCAGTTTGAAGATGGGCTAGAGGGAGAATTAAAGACTTCAGAAAGTCCACAGCATAATCAAGAAGGCTTTTTTCTTCTGACTACACAGCTTTCATCTCTGTCTTGTGTGATTTTCTCCCCATCTCCTTCACTCTGTGGCAAAGACCCTGATTGCTGATGGGACATTAACTGATCATATAGTTAACCTTCCAGGGCAACCAATTGGTTTCAAATCTATAGTACCAAGGCCTTTGATAAGCTACATTTTGGCAAGGACTGTTAATTCAGGTATATCCACATTTACACATTAGAATCTTTTTTTAAAGATTTTTTTTAAAATGTGGACCATTTTAAAAGTATTGAATTTGTTACAATATTGCTTCTGTTTTATATTGTTTTCTTGTTGTTTTTGGCTTTGAGGCATGTGGTGTCTTAGCTCCTTGACCAGAGATTGAACCTATAATCCCTGTATTGGAAGGTGAAGTCTTAACCACTGGACCGTGAGGGAAGTACCAGAATCTTGAATTCTGAGATTTTAAAAGATGTCCAATTTCAATGTATTTTTTTAAGTTAAAAAAAAATCTTTAAAAATATTATGACAGGGTACAGACATTGCCTCAAATTGGAATGAAATTTCAGTGGAAGAACTAAACATATTTACCTGAAATTGTTAGATGTTTTTCTTTATTTTTAGCTCAGTACAAGTAACCCTGCTCTTGAAGGTGATTTTTTTTTTATTGCTTGAGGTTTGAATGGCCTGTGGTAAATTTCCTAAAAAGTTATTGATTCTAACTTCTCACACCTGCTGGGATTGTTTTCAAGATATACATATCCCTGCTTGAGTATTCCAAAGTCTTGAGAAAATCTCTGCCTCTCAGGAGAGTATGTTCCATTCGAGGCTTTTTAAATTATGTAAGATTTCTTTGTTATCTGAAGTCTAAGACTTCATGTATTGGTACTAATTCAGTGCTTTAGAATGAACTGAGTTTCTTATTTATATGCTGCCCTTCAGGCGTTTGGAAAAGATACCATGACTCACCTGAGATTTCTCCTTAAATATCCGTAGGTTCCAGAACTTCATCCTCAGTTTGTCTCTACTATTCCCTCTCCATGGCAGACATTGCTGATCCCAATCTTCATTTCTACTGACCAGAGTTTAGAATCCTTCTCCACAGGGCTCTCCACACAGCCACTGTTCCATTTGAATTGGAATGTGCTGTGTGCTGTGCCAAGTCGCTTCAACTGTGCCCGACTCTTTGCGACCCCATGGACTGAGGAGATTCCAGGCTCCTCTGTCCGTGGGGTTATCCCAGCGAGAATACTGGAGTGGGTTGCCATTTCCTCCTCCAGGGGATCTTCCTGACCCAGGGATTGAACCCATGTCTCCTGCACTGGCAGGCAGAACCTTTCCCACTGAATAACCTGGGAAGCCTTTGGAATGTGAATTGAACCATGAATTTAACCCTATTTGTTATTGTTGGNAGAATACTGGAGTGGGTTGCCATTTCCTCCTCCAGGGGATCTTCCTGACCCAGGGATTGAACCCATGTCTCCTGCACTGGCAGGCAGAACCTTTCCCACTGAATAACCTGGGAAGCCTTTGGAATGTGAATTGAACCATGAATTTAACCCTATTTGTTATTGTTGGGATTTTGGTTTCAATATGATAAAATTCAGTGAAGACAAAGTTGGAGAGTGGATTAAAGCTCTTTATTAATTTGAACACGCTCTAGTTTGGGTACTGGTCCAAGTTTGATGTCAGTGTTTCCTTCGAATTAAATTAAGGAATTATATAGGATGTCAACCATGCCCTTGATGATGCAGATTCCATTAAAAATAACAGTTTCTGAGCAGATCATTGGAAGCAAAATATCCACATTTGGCAAGAATCTCGGTGCTAGATTATTAAGAGAAGAAGGCAGTAAAAGTGAATGACTGAGTGGTATCTGTAAACATTATGTCAGGACTTTTGTTTGGCTTAGTTTAAGGAAGGATTAATTAGTTTCTATTCATTTTTACTCAAGTCCATATATTTCACAGCTTGTGTCAAACACCCACAATCCAGAATATCCTCCCTTGACAGCTATATATGCTTTCTGTTCACAGCAGGTTTCAATTAGGAGAGCTATTTCTTTATGAAATACTGAAAGAAGGTTTTTAGAAGAAGATATTGCTTAGAAGCTTAATCTCCTTTTACACTCATCGTCACATTCTGCCAAGAGAACTGGAGAATGTTCTCTGTTGCATGAGATCATGCTCATCTGCTGCCAAACTTCAGAGGGGCCACCCAGAGTACATATTTCCCTATCTGTCAGCACCAGGAAGCCTTTGCAATTTATGGATGGATAATTATGAATACAAGTTTGTGGCTCTCTCTCTGGGTGCAAGTTTCTGGGAAGAAGTTAGGGTGTGAAAATAGAGGGCCTATCTGTGATAAATCAGTGTTAAACTTTTTAGGTTTTATTTTATTTTTTTAAATAGTCAAGTTGCCTTCAAACAATAACAAAGTGCTCAATTTCTCCCCTTGGTCTATATATTCCATATATGCTTGCTGGTGGCACAGACCAAATAAACATCAAGTATCTCTGCTTATGGCTAGAAATCACTATAACAAGGGTTTGCTTACTTAGAATGATGGCCGAAATGCCTTTGCTTAATAAGAATGGAAGAACTATTACATAAGTAAATTTTCCAGTGGTGGAGGGGGCGCGGTGTGGGGGCCGGGGG
>SJYX01016783.1:267724-281380 GCA_006410675.1 Oreotragus oreotragus | reverse complement strand
AGATTCCAGTCCTTCTGTTCTCTCAAACTTCCACAGAATTTAAATGGTGGGAGGTGGGGGCGGGAGTGAGGGGCCAGAGAGGGAGGGTGGCCAGCACAAAGCCTACAAGGCACCATGAGTAAAGGCGACTTGCTATATTAATCCGTGTGATTAATCCAGCATGCTAAGGAAGAGTCTTTACAGAATCGAAACTCGTGTGGTTTTGATCCGGGGAGATTAGAAAACAGTGTTGCTTTTACTTGCCAGTGCCTCCTTGGCTTTGCGCTAGAGCTGTATTCTTCGGAGTCCAGTAGGAACAAAGGAGGAAGCATTTCTGTGAGCATGGGGAGCAAGGGCACGTTGACAAACGTCCTTCCTCCCCTCCCCTTCTGGGAGACCCTTCCTGAATTTCCCAAGAACTAGGCCCAGGGTTTGTGTTCACATCATTTCCCTCCAAAAGCCAAACAACTGAAAATTTCACCCCTCCTCCACCCAGTGCAGATTCCTGTCAACCTATGAAAAGTGGTTTTCACCCAGGCCTGGGTGGATGGCAGATCCCACCCCAACCTTTTTGCAAAAGAGTGTCAGGAATGGCCAAAACCAGTAGAGTACTGTAAAGTAAAATAAAGTAAAATTTAAAAAAAAAAAAAAAAAAGAATGGCGCAGAAGCTTTCACGGTTCCAGTGGGAATCGCAGCTTCTTCAGGAGAGGAAGTAGCCTAAAAGCGTCCTGTCAGAATCCGAGTTTTTTCACACATTTTTGTGTGCGAGGAATGGCAGCCTTTGGATATGGCAGGGAAAGAGCAAGAAAGCCTCCAGGGAATGCAAACTTATCTGGGCGAGGCCTAGTCAGGCTTCATCCACCTCTGGTGGGCTATGAGGTAATTCTGAAGACTGACGTGAGTTACGTCTGAGCAAACAATGACATTTTGAAGGCATTTCATCTCTCCTAATTATACTTGATCTGATCTGATCTGAGCCACAGTCAGCTCCTGGTCTTGTTTTTGTTGACTGTATAGAGCTTCTCCATCTTTGGCTGCAAAGAATATAATCAATCTCATTTCAGTGTTGACCATCTGGTGATGTCCATGTGTAGAGTCTTCTCTTGTGTTGCTGGAAGAGGGTGTTTGCTATGACCAGTGCATTTTCTTGGCAAAACTCTATTAGTCTTTGCCCTGCTTCATTCTGCATTCCAAGGCCAAATTTGCCTGTTACTCCAGGTGTTCTTGACTTCCTACTTTAGCATTCCAGTCCCCTATAATGAAAAGGACATCTTTTTTGGGTGTTAGTTCTACAAGGTCTTGTAGGTCTTCATAAAACTGTTCAACTTCAGCTTCTTCAGCATTACTGGTTGGGGCATAGACTTGGATAACTGTGATATTGAATGGTTTGCCTTGGAAACGAACAGAGATCATTCTGTCGTTTTTGAGATTGCATCCAAGTACTGCATTTCGGACTCTTTTGTTGACCATGATGGCTACTCCATTTCTTCTGAGGGATTCCTGCCCGCAGTAGTAGATATAATGGTCATCTGAGTTAAATTCACCCATTCCAGTCCATTTTAGTTCGCTGATTCCTAGAATGTCGACGTTCACCCTTGCCATCTCTTGTTTGACCACTTCCAATTTGCCTTGATTCATGGACCTGACATTCCAATGGAAGAGGGTGTTTGCTATGACCAGTGCATTTTCTTGGCAAAACTCTATTAGTCTTTGCTCTGCTTCATTCCGCATTCCAAGGCCAAATTTGCCTGTTACTCCTGGTGTTTCTTGACTTCCTACTTTAGCATTCCAGTCCCCTATAATGAAAAGGACATCTTTTTTGGGTGTTAGTTCTAAAAGGTCTTGTAGGTCTTCATAAAACCGTTCAACTTCACAAGTATAAGTTCCTATATATATATGGACCTGGAAGGATATGAGTCAAAGGTTTATCTGACACCAGTTTCTTCTGCTTTGAAGCCTTTTTTACCCATTTCAGTGTCAGTTTGTCAGAATAAAAGACTGCATGGTGGGCTGGTATGCTGTTGGGCTTAACACCTCTAGGAAGCACCCTGGATTCATCTCAGCTCTTTCACATCTGTTTCTCCCTCTGGCTGTATAAAATTTCCATGGATATTTGGAACACTGAATGACCAATATTTTATGTGTCCCCAAAGCAAATTTCTTTGAATTAATGAGTGGGTCTCCTTATGGGACCATTGCATGGTGTGAGAACTTGCCCTTGCCACTGTCATAAATTTCCCAGTTGACTAAGAAAGCTCTGTTGGGAAACGCTGTGTCTCTTATCTTTGGAGCTGAAAGCGCTCACATGGTAACTTATTCAGACAAACTCTGCTTAAAGTATTCAAGAAAAGATGCCAATCAAGACTCCTATGAAATCATCCAGTCCAAACTACTCGGTGTGTTTCAACTGAACAAGCTCCCAACCTCTCTCAACTGGAGTAACCCACTCAGTTGCTGTTAACTGAGCAAAATCTTCCCATTGTCTTTCATCTGGATAACCTAGTTACCTCTTCTTGAATCTAAGTTGAAGGAAAACTTCCTCTTCATGGCAAGGAGTTTAACAATCACCAAAAAAAAAAAAAAAAAAAAACCCTTAAGAACTGTGAACCAACACAGGTGATTCAAGACCTTGCAGAGACTTACCCAGTTATCTAGACTCCCTGAGGGTACAGACTAGCACAAAGGGTCTTTTCTGGCTGGCAGGGGAGGGGAGCGGCTCAAGGCCCCAAATAGAGTTCAGGCAAATGAGACAAGTATATTCTGAGTCCCTTAGTGGTCACCAAATTTTTCAACTGAAGGACAAATGCACAACACTCATGTTGTGAGTTAAGCTTTATCCAGGGTCTGAATGAGAACTATTGCCCAGGAGATAGACTCTCAGATAACTCTAAGGAACTGCTACAAAGAGGAAGTGGCGAAAGCTAGTTTATATGTGACTTAAAGGGAATATTTCATGCAAAGATGGGCTCAATAAAAGACAGAAATGGTATGGACATAACAGAAGCAGAAGATATTAAGAAGAGGTGCAGGAATACACAGAACTGTACAAAAAAGATCTTCACGACCAAGAGAATCATGATGGTGTGATCACTCACCTGAGCCAGACATCTGGAATATGAAGTCAAGTGGGCCTTAGGAAGCATCACTACGAACAAAGCCACTAGTGGAGGCTACGGAATTCCAGTTGAGCTGTTTCAAATCCTGAAAGATGATGCTATGAAATTGCTGCACTCAACATGCCAGGAAATTTGGAAAACTCAGCAGTGGCCACAGGACTGGAAAAGGTCAGTTTTCATTCCAGTTCCAAAGAAAGGCAATGCCAAAGAATGCTCAAACTACCGCACAGTTGCACTATCTTTCACACTAGTAAAGTAATGCTCAAAATTCTCCAAGCCAGGCTTCAACGATATGTGAACTGTGAACTACCAGTTGTTCAAGCTGGATTTAGAAACGGCAGAAGAACCAGAGATCAAATTATCAACATCTGCTGGGTTATCGAAAAAGCAAGAGAGCTCCAAAAAACATTTATTTCTGTTTTCTTGACTATGCCAAAGCCTTTGACTGTGTGGATCACAATAAACTGTGGAAAATTCTGAAAGAGAAGGAAATACCAGACAACCTGATCTGCCTCTTGAGAAATCTGTATGCAGGTCAGGAAGCAACAGTTAGAAATGGACATGGAACAACAGACTGGTTCCAAATAGGAAAAGAGTACGTCAAGGCTATATACTGTCACCCTGCTTATTTAACTTATATGCAGAAAACATCATGAGAAACACTGGACTGGATGAAGCACAAGCTGGAATCAAGATTGCTGGGAGAAATATCAATAACCTCAGATATGCAGATGACACCACCGTTATGGCAGAAAGTGAAGAAGAACTAAAGAGCCTCTTGATGAAAGTGAAAGTGTAGAGTGAAAAAGTTGGCTTAAAGCTCAACATTCAGAAAACGAAGATCATGGAATCTGGCCCTATCACTTCATGGGAAATAGATGGAGAAACAGTGGAAACAGTGTCAGACTTTATTTTTGGAGGCTCCAGAATCACTGCAGATAGTGATTGCAACCATGAAGTTAAAAGACTCTTGCTCCTTGGAAGGAAAATTTTGACCAAACTAGACAGCATATTAAAATGCAGAGACATTACATTGCCATCAAAGGTCTGTCTAGTCAAAGCTATGCTTTTTCTAGTAGTCATGTATGGATGTGAGAGTTGGACTGTGAAGAAAGCTGAGTGCCAAAGAATTGGTGCTTTTGAACCATGTTGTTTGAACTATGAACTATGTACTATGAACTATGAACTATGTTGTAGACTCTTGAGAGTCCCTTGGACTGCAAAGACATCCAACCAGTCCTTCCTAAAGTAAATCAGTCCTGAATATTCATTGGAAAGACTGATGTTGAAGCTGAAACTCCAATACTTCGGCCACCTGATGCAAAGAACTGACTCATTTGAAAAGACCCTGATGCTGGGAAAGATTGAAGGCACGAGGAGAAGGGGACAACAGTGGATGAGATGGTTGAATGGCATCATCAACTCAATGGACATAAGTTTGAGTAAACTCTGGAAGTTGGTGATGGACAGGGAGGCCTGACATGCTGCAGTACATGGGGTCACTAAGAGTTGGACATGACTGAGTGAACTGAACTGAACTTGTTGTTAGGTAATGCAGTCAGCATGCATCTTGGTAGAAACTTACCGCTAGTCACACACACACAAAAAAAGAAAACTCAATGTAATTGTACTGCTTTTCTATATATTGGATGATATTGAAAGTAAAAGTGAAGTCACTCAGTCTTGTCCAACTCTTTGCCACCCCATGGACTGTAGCCTACCAGGCTTCTCTGTCCATGGGGTTTTCCAGGCAAGAATACTGGAGTGGGTTGCCATTTCCTTCTCCAGGGGATCTTTGGAAGATGTTAAGTGTGATTTATTAGAATTCTTTCTGAAATGCATGTAACTGTCTAAGGGTCTATTTGTCCAAGCCACAAGCATTCTGTCATTGTCTTTAATTTCCTCTGTCTGAAACATTGAGTTCACTCTCAGTCAGCAACTACAGTGGGTTAATCTTTGTAAAGTTGAATGGAGAGCAAAATACTCTGCTCTTCTTTCGTTGGCCATATCCTTGGTAGAAAAATAAGTAGTGAAAAATGTGCATTTCTGAAGCCTTATTTTTATTGTTGTGATACTAATGCTTGTGTTTTGGTTTCTCCCATGTAATTTGGTAGTAAATATAATAAGAAATCTCAAACATGAATGATAGTATTAAAAAACATGGGCTTAGACTAAAGCAATGTTATCCTCTAACATAGACACACACAGAGAAGCATACAAACATGAATAGAAGCCCTCCGTTGTATAGGGGACCATCTAAGGTGCTTATTTTTTCTTTTTCCATTTTTTTAACTAGAGTCTTCAGTTGAATATCTGAGTGTTCTCTGTGTTTTATGAAACTAGATAATCACAAGTTTTAGATTTAGTGATAACTAAAGCAGTTGCTTATACAGTAGTGTAAATTTTATCAGTCTAAAAAATAGAAAATCTACCTAGTTACTAAATAATGATATATTCAAAATAACTGGATAACACCTTTTAAATATTGTAGACTGGTGTTTTTGTAGAATAAGTTATAAATTTCTAATTTAAGGTAAAAAATGTCTTCAGAGTTGTAGTGGAGATTGATTTTTTAAAATATTTTAAAAATACTAGCTGGTTCTGAATCCAAAGATTAATACTGATTATGACTAGAATGTAATCAAAGTTGGTTCAGTTCAGTCACTCAGTTGTGTCTGAATCTTAGTGACCCTGTAGACATCAGGCTTCCCAGTCTGTCACCAACTCCCAGAGTTTACTCAAACTCATGTTCCATTGAGTCGGTGATGTCATCCAACCATCTCATCCTCTGTGGTGCCCTTTTCCTCCCGTCTTCAATCTTTCCCAGCATCAGTGTCTTTTCAAACGAGTCAGTTCTTCACATAAGGTGGTCAAAGTATTGGATTTTCAGCTTCAACATCAGTCCTTCCAATGAATATTTGGGACTGATTTCCTTAGGAAGGACTGGTTGGATCTCCTTGCAGTCCAAGGGACTCTCAAGAGTCTTCTCCAACACCACAGTTCAAGAGCATCAATTCTTCAGAACTCAGCTTTCTTTATAGTCCAACTCTCACATCCATGACTACTGGAAAAACCATAGCCTTGACTAGATGGACCTTTGTTGGCAAAGTAATGTCTCTGCTTTTTAATATGCTATCTAGGTTGGTCACAACTTTTCTTCCAAGGAGTAAGTGCCTTTTAATTTCATGGCTGCAGTCATCATCTGAAGTGATTTTGGAGCCCAGAAAAATGAAGTCAGCCCCCTTTTCCCCATTTATCTGCCATGAAGTGATGGGACCAGATGCCATGATCTTCATTTTCTGAATGTTGAGCTTTAAGCCAACTTTTTTACTCTCCTCTTTAACTTTCATCAAGAGGCTCTTTAGTTCTTCTTCACTTTCTGCCATAAGGGTGGTGTCATCTGCATATCTGAGGTGATTGATATTTCTCCCAGCAATCTTGATTCCAGCTTATGCTTCATGCAGCCCAGTGTTTCTCATGGTGTAGTGTGCATATAAGTTAAATAAGGCAATATATAGCCTTGATGTATACCTTTCCCAGTTTGGAACCAGTCTGTTGTTACAAGTCCAGTTCTAACTGTTGCTTCCTGATCTGCCTACCGATTTCTCAAGAGGCAGGTCATGTGGTCTGGTATTCCCATCTCTTTCAAAGTTAAGGATAATTTGTTTCTTATTGTGAGAGTTATCTCTGCCTTAACTAATTTGCTCAAAGCCTTCTTCAAACAGTGATCCCATGTAATTAAGAAAGATATCACAAACATAGAGATGGCATATATTTTACAGAATATTTGTTCTGCCAGTAACTTGGTTACATTGTACATGAACATTTTCCTTATTCCTATTCTTTCTCTCTCTTATGTCTTCCTTTTTTTTCACCTTTTTAGAAAACTTTGTTCAATTATTCAAGGAATAATTTTTATCATTTATGTGTGCTAGACCTTGGAGCTCTACAAAGAAATAGATAGAGTTTATTTTAATTTAAGAGCTTCCAGTGTAATTTAGGTAGTTTTGGTATGCATAGTGACAACACAGTATAGTACCTGCTACAATAGCTGTTATATAGCGTACTTATTAGTTTTTTTTTATTACTTCTGTAACAAATTACTACAAATTTTATGGCTTAAAACAATGCAAATTTATTACCTTACATTTCTCTATGTCTGAAGTCAGAGACTTTATAGGACTATTAACAAGATGTTGTCAAGATAGGATTTTTTTTTCTAGAAGGTTTAGGGGAACATGTTTCCTTTACCAGCTTCTAGGAGCTGCTTACATTCCTTGGTTATGGTTTTCTTTCTCCAAAGTTTTTAAATTCAGTAACATTTTATCCCTTTGATTATTCTATCACAGCTATATCCCCTCTGACTCTACTCAACCTGGAAAAGTTCTCTGAATTTGAGTTCATGTGATTATGTTGGACCCAACCAGATAATTCAAAATGATCTCATCCCAACATCCATAATCTTAGTTACATCTACAAAGTTTATTTTGTCATAGATGTTTCATTTTTCTAGGGATTAGGATGTAAACATTCTTGGAGAGCCAACATTCTGCCCATCAGGTGCTACCCAAGTACAGAAGAATACCTCTTCTAGAACGGAGATAGAGAGTGTGTTCAAGGATGACTTTCTGGAGGAGTAGTCCCAGTTTGGACCTAAAGGACAGGTAGTTATTAAGTAGGCTATATAGAGAGAGTAGAACTGGTGGCCATTCCTGGAATAGAACATGCAAAGACCAGAAGTTAAATGAGTGGCTTTTAGGAACTAAAAATGCTCAGCATTATTTTTAACATGACACAAGCAGAGTGGTGCAGCATAGTTATGAGGCAAATATCAACAGACCCAATCCTATGGAACTTTTATGACCAAAGTGACTGTATTCCATGAACTGTGGTAAGCCAGTGGAAAGTTTTAAGTAGATGAATGATATGATCAGATTTCTAACTTTGTAAGTTGGTCCTGGCTGAAGTGCTGGGAAAAGATTGAAGGGAGTGAGTTATGGTGGCAATAAAATCTTGAAAGGAGCCGGTATAGTGATTTAAGCTGGGAATTTGGTGGAGGGCTAAATATGAGTATTGGTAGAACTGGGAAATGTAGGAGGAGAAGGAAAAGTTATGATGGTCAGAGTGAGTGAGTATGGCTGTTGCCAGGTTGAGTTTGACTGATCCTTCAGATGTAGATTTCCAGTCTGTGGCCCCAAAGTTTGAGTAAGAAATCCAGGCTGAAGATAATAATTAGGGACTTAAGGGGTACCGAGGATTATGCTCTTTGTGAGGATCAGAAAAGAGAGTCTAAGGCTATGCCTTTGGAAACCCATCAGTTAAGAGAGGTACAGAGGGAGAAGAATTCAACAAATACATGAAAAAAAAAAAAAGATGTGCCCAGAAGGATGGTGGGGTGTGGAGCAGAGGTGAGGGACAGAAAGGTAAGATGTGAAAGGATATTTCAAGAATGATGGTGTAGTCAATGCTCCAAGGCTATCATTGAATATCAAGTCTGAAAGATAAAAAGTAAAAGACAGTTCAGGATGTTATTACTTTGGCGAGAGTTAGCAGTTTTTAGGCATAGGTAGACTAAAAATCTAGAGTTAAGTGTCTTGAGAAGAGAATGGACACATGAGAGATGGAAAGAACTATACTTTTTGGACATTTGAGAAGCACCAGATACTTGGGTATGTTGAATGCTGATAAGAAGGTGCTGATCCTCCTCACCCACTGATATGTCTCCCATGCAGTAAATGCTCACAGCAGAGACAGAGGCAGTGCTCCTCAAACTTATTCTCAGCAAGTGGCCCTAATGGTAGATGCAAGAAGTATATCACCCTAGAGAGACAGTGATGTGTTCAAAGCTTCTACAAGATCTTTCAGAACTTATAGGAATCCTTATTTATTGTGTCCAGAAGCATCACAGAAGAGATACAGCTAGTCCTCCAGGTGACAACTGTAGAATTGTTGTTGTGTGTAATGTAAACTTCTGGAGCCTCCCTGATAGCTCATCTGGTAAAGAATCTGCATGCAAAACATAGGATCTCAGGTTTGATTCCTGGGTCAGGAAGATCCATTGGAGAAGGGATAGACTACCCATTCCAGTATTCATGCGCTTCCCTAGTGACTCTGAGGGTCAAAAATCCACCTGCAATGAGGGAGACCTGGGTTTGATTCCTGGGCTGAGAAGATCCCCTGGAGGAGGACATAGCAACCCACTCCAGTATTCTTGCCTGGAGAATCCCCATGAACAGGGGAGCCTGGCAGATTATAGCTCATGGGGTTGCAAAGAGTTGGACACGACTGAGCAACACAGCAAATGTAAAATATTTCACAATGAGAAAGTAGTCTATGTATCAGCTTATAGCAAGCATTTCCAAAACAGCCATTTAAGACTGGAAATAGATTAATAAAGCTCCCTACTATTTAAAATAACCAGCCATGACTCTCACTAATGGCCCACTAATGAAGAAACAAAGAGAAATTATTAGATCTAGGAAAATTTAAAAATCTAGAGGAAGTGTGTTAGTAGCAAAGTTGAGTCAAGTTACAGAGTGTCTTAGAATCCATTAAACATGGTTATCAAGTACTTACAGCTTTGAAAAATGACTTTGCAATTGTCATTACTCAAAAGTTGGGATTACACCTGAAAGGTCCATCAAAGTCAACTGGTAATGTAAGGTCATATTCTAAAATCTTTAAGTTAAAAAGTTCTCTCAAAGTGCAAGTCATATCTTTTTCTCAGATTAAATTACCCAACTTGCTTTGAGCATTTATTTCAATATATTGTTTCTGTCAGCATTTCTGAGTTCCTGATAACAGGAACAAAAATAAATTACACTTTGCCCACCACACCCCAGGTGACACCCAGGCTAACTCCAAGGCCATTGTCTGGGAGGGTATAATTTTTTTCCTTGAATAAACAAGCTATTTTAAAAAAAAGTTACTTGAAAAAAAAGGCAGAGTTATACTTACACCATTTTGTTCGCTTCCTTGGAAACCATTACTTTCAAGGAAAATGGAGACAAGGTAGAAAGTTTTTATCACTAAATTATAAAGACATCAATATAAATCAACAAAAATTTTTCTAGTTGTCAAGCCACTGTAGCAATTTTTTTCTAAGTATTTTTTGCCACTCTCCAACGTGAATCCTTTTTCCCCCCAATTAACTTAAACTTCACAGTTGCTGTGGGAGTTGCTTCCTTGTCCTAGGATTTACATCTGTGTTAATGGGAAAAAAAAGTGGAAAAAAAAAAAGGCTTTATTTTATTTTACTTAATTGCCTAAGAGCCTTGACATGTGAACAACTTAACAAAACAACAGATGTGAAATTAACACATCCATGTCTTTTGTTGGAACAGGGAAAAGCAGAAAGAAGGAGAAATGCCAGGATGCTGACTTGTACCCTCTAGTGGAAACAGAACCATGTCCTTGTGATGTGTTTACATCTCATCCTTATGGAAACTGGTCAGATTGCATCCTTCCTGAAAGCAGAAAGGAGCCTCATAGAAGACTGCGGCTACAAGGAGACACCAAGGAATGTGGAGAAGGCCTGCGCTTTCGAGCAGTAGCCTGCTCTGATAAAAATGGAAGACCTGTTGACCCTGTCCACTGCAACAGTTCTGGTAAGGAAATGGGCGAGGAGTAACCCATGCGAACACTGACATACAGCCCAGGGTGTGTTTCCCAGGTCTAGAACTCATAGAACTCATAATCTTGTTTCTTAGTAATTGCTTCAGTTTTCCTTTGTCAAAAACACACTGCCTCTCATTAAGTATGAATATAGGAAATGCACATATCCACTGGTTATCTGGAATGTGAGTGTTTGGGATCTTTGACTCACCTCTCTCTGTACTTCACCTCTGGTCACTTACTTCCACATGTGAGCACAGGCTTTCTCTGAGAAAAGAACTTTTCTTCCAAAGTTCATAACTTTTGGTCATAACTTTTCTTCCAAAGCCCAACACAAATGGATGTATTTTATGTTGTTTATTGGTGCTTTAATCATGTATATAGAAGGCATCAGGGCTTCAATGTCTTATAAGGATGTTGACAAAATACCAATGAAAAAGTTAATGTTAAATGTTGTACTATACAATGTGTTCAGTTCAGTCGCTAGTCGTTTCTCTTTGCGACCCCATGAATTGCAGCACGCCAGGCCTCCCTGTCCATCACCATCTCCCAGAGTTCACTCAGACTCACATCCATCGAGTCAGTGATGCCATCCAGCCATCTCATCCTCTGTTGTCCCCTCTTCCTCCTGCCCCCAGTCCCTTCCAGCATCAGAGTCTTTTCCAATGAGTCAACTCTTCGCATGAGGTGGCCAAAGTACTGGAATTTCAGCTTTAGCATCATTCCTTCCAAAGAACTTCCAGGGCTGATTTCCTTTTTTTTTTTTTTTTTGGCAGTTTTTGTTTACCTGAAAAAGCCTTTATTTAATCCTCATTTTTTTTTCATTTTCTTTTTTTTNTCCCAGCTGAATGCCAAAGTCACCCAGCTACTATTAGTCAGTGTGTGAAAGTGAATGTGTTAGTAACTCAATTATGTCCTACTCTTTGCAAGCCCATGGACATAGCCCACCAGGCTCCTCTGTCCATGGGATTCTTCAGGCAGGAATATTGGAGTGGGCTTCCATTTCCTTATTCAGGGGATCTTCCTGACCCAAGGATTGAACCCAGGTCTCCTGCATTGCGGGGAAGATTTTTTACCATCTGAGCCACCAGGGTTCATAAAAAAGCTGAAAGTTTATGAGGCCTCACCGTTAGAAATAATTTTACACTCCCCTGATTTTCTCACTGTTGTTCCCCTGTTCCCAGCATGGTGCCTGGTGCAGAGTCAGCATTTAATAAATGTTTGAACTGTGTCATAGAACTCATACCAGCCAGCTCTCTGCCCTTTGATAAATTTCTAATCTTGCTACTAAATTATAAGATCTTCAAGGATAATCACATTGACAGATTTATCTATGTGTCCCCCTTCTCCTGCCAACACCTAGCAGAACATCCAGAACATGGAAGGTTTTTAGTAAGTGGAAGTTGACTCTGTGGTCTGTGGAACAATCTCCTTACATGCAGTCTTATCATAGGGATCTCTGGACAGCATGACTTGTGTTTGCACATGTGTGTGTTTGTGTGCATGGACAGACACATACTCTTGTCTGCATTTACATCTATATTGGTGTACATGTGGGGTTTCCCTGGTGGCTCAGATGGTAAAGAATCTGCCTGGATTGCAAGAGACCTGGGTTCAATCCCTGGTTTGGCAAGATCTCCTGGAGAAGGGAATGTCTACCCACTCCAGTACTCCTGCCTTGAGAATTCCATGGACAGAGGAACTTGGTGGGCTATAGTCCATCAGATCATATACATATCTTGCTCTGAAAGGAGCAGCACCAAGGAAAGTGAGAAGTGGGCAGCCATAAGTTTTGGCTAGTTATCAACCCTCCTATCTGCAATTTTAAAAAATATATTTCTATAACATTCTGCTGACTGACCCTCTGGGTTCTTATCGGTTGATTGAAAATATTTAAAAACAGATAATAGATCATCCGGTCTCCTTCTCCTCTTGCTTTATAGCTCAGGAGACTGACCCAGAAAGGTTAAACAGCTTGTCCAAGGTCACACAGCAGATGATGGAGCCAGGGCCTCACATCCTCTCTCCTCCTTGAGTCTCAGCAGCCTAGTTGAGCTTTATGACTCTTGAAAACCTACTTTTGCTAAAGTTACCAAATGGTCCTAGTTGTCAAATTAAATGAGCATCTCTAGTATGTGTCTTTTTTCTTTCTTTACTATTTTATGCCAACGAGACTCTCCCTCCAGTTGAAACCCATGACCTCCTTTAAACGTTGCTAACAGTCATGCTAACGGTCATTGGCCATATGATGGGGAACAAGCACATTTCAAGAACTTTATTTTGTGATCCTTATCCCCCACAATGAACTGATTGTCCTCATTTTTTTTTAATTTATTTGGCTGTGCTGTGTCTTAGTTGCAGAACATGGGATCTACTTCCTTGACCAGGGATTGAACCTGGCCCTGTTTCATTAAGAGAGCAGAGTCTTAACCACTGGACCACCAGGAAAGTCCCATGATTGCCCCTATTTAAACTTAGGAATACTAGGAGAAGTGAGGATGAGGAACTTGGCCAAGGTCACACAATTCATCCATGGTTAACTTGAAATTTAAACTCAAAAGTCAGCCTGTGGATTGGGTACTTCCCACCACAATTGGGAAGTACCAAGGAAAATGAGAAGTGGGAGACCACAAGTTCTGGCTAGTTACCAACCCTACTATCTGCAATTTTTTTAAATACATATTTCTATAAGATTCTGCTGACTCAATGCTAGTCTCCCAAATCATCCCACCCTCTCCCTCTCCCTCTCCCTCTCCCTCTCCCTCAGAGTCCAAAAGTCCACTCTACACATCTGTGTCTCTTTTGCTGTCTTGCATACAGGGTCCTCATTACCATCTTTCTACAAATTCCATATATACATGTTAGTATACTGTATTGGTGTTTTTCTTTCTGGCTTACTTCACTCTGTATAATCGGTTCCAGTTTCATCCATCTTATTAGAATTGA
>SJYX01016783.1:209456-266689 GCA_006410675.1 Oreotragus oreotragus | reverse complement strand
GCAGATGGTGACTGCAGCCATGCTGTGGGGGGGGAGGTGGGGGGGGGGGTTCATGTTTGGGAGTTCGTGTACACCCGTGGCAGAATCATGACAATGTATGCCAAAACCAATAGAGTACTGTAAAGTAAAATGGAAGCTCTAAAAAAAAAAAGAAAGAAAGAAAACAAAAGCACTAATTAAAAAAAAAAAAGATTCTGCTGACTGACCCTCTGGGTTCTTGTTGGTTGATTGAAAATATTCAAAAACCGAGAATAGATCATCTGGTCTCCTCCTCCTCTTGCTCCTCCACAATTGTCAGCTCCTGCCTCTTTCTCGCCTTTCTTGGTCACATGCCTTCTCAGTTTCCCCCTCCTTTCATGTCCCTGAAATATAATCCCTCTGAGTTCCAGTCTCAGCTCTCATTTCTTTTCCCCTCTTTTGATCATCTCATCCACTCTCAAGACTTTCTTACAACCCCTGTATGACTCCATAACCTTTTCCTCAAGCTCAGACCTCTATTCTAGGTCACAAACAAATAAAAGCTCTATATACAGGTCTACTTCAATATCTGTGTCTGCTAAGGTCCGTTGCACAGAATGGTCTCCTTTCCTAACTTCCGCTCAGTTCATCTCAGTTGCTCAGTCATGTCAGACTCTTTGCGACCCCATGGACTGCAGCACCCCAGGCCTCCCTGTCCATCAGCAACTCCCAGAGTTTACTCCTGGAGTTTTCTTCTGCTCAGCTGTTAAGAAATTTGGTTTAGCTTTATGATATTCCAGTGTCTTTTCTCCTCATGCCACTTGAGTTTGGTTTATTTAAGGCAAAAATAGCAAACTAATCCTTCCTTGTTATTTTAACTAAAGGTATATTTGTTACTTTTAACCAAAGGGTTAACACATGCTGCAAGAGGAACACTCCACCTGTCAGCTGAGGCAAGGTCCCAGTTGCTCAGGAAGCCAGTTGAGACTCCAAGACCTCCTTCTTCATCACTACCATCATCCTGGGCCTGGCATCTGATCTCATGATCATGGTCAGCAATGGAAAATCAAAGGCTGATTTTGATTTTGGCTACCATCCACAGGATCGCATAGAGTTGGACACAACTGAAGCAACTTAGCACACACATAAAATAGACAACTAATAAGAGCATACTGTATAGCCCAGGGAACTCTACGCAGTGCTCTGTGGTGACCTAAATAGGAAGTAAATCCAAAGCACAGAGGACATATGTATACATATAATTGATTCACTTTACAGTACAGTAGAAACTAACGCAACATTGTAAAGCAACTCTACTAGAATAAAAATTAATTTTAAAAATTCCCAGATGATATGTAT
This sequence comes from Oreotragus oreotragus, assembly GCA_006410675.1. Classification (NCBI taxonomy): domain Eukaryota; kingdom Metazoa; phylum Chordata; class Mammalia; order Artiodactyla; family Bovidae; genus Oreotragus; species Oreotragus oreotragus. Next base: position 265,372 of record SJYX01016783.1, on the reverse strand, counting down.
ATACAATAAAGACATAAAACACACTTTTACCTAAAGAATAAAATATCTTTCCTATGTTATAGGAGGCTGATCATGACCCATCATCTATTTATCCCTTTCCCAACCCCTGATCTCACAGGGCTCTCTCTGTGACCTGTTTGACAAATTAAGGAAGCTGGGGCATCAAAAATCTAAAGAGACAATTCTCCGTCTTCTCCATCCTGGCCACCCTAGAGCCTAGCACAGTCCGTACCTCACAAGACACATGCTGAGTCAAACTGAACTGGATCAGTGCACCCTTTAAAACATAGATTTCTGAAATAATACAGTACTACCTTCATATTGCATCTTTCATCCAGGTATGGTCTAACCGGAACAAGAAACAATGCAAGGAGAAAAGACTGTCAGTGTCATGAGCTAGATGCATCTTACTGCTTCAGACATGGAAGAGGGCATCATGGGGCAGGGGAGGTGGGGACGTGGTCTTGCCTGTGAAATCCTTGCTGCTCTCAGTTAATTTACTGCCTGAAGTCAAACCCATGCTCTATATATTAAAGCACAACCCCCACCTTTCTTTTGTTTAAGAAGAGCAAACTTTCACCACAAAGATACAAGAACAACAAATATTGATCTTCTCGATGGATGGTACACCTCACACCACAGGCCACTCAAGCATCTGCTCGTTACCACCCAGCCCTCCCCTTTGTGGGGAAATCGTGCCAAGTGGCCTCCTGTGTTGAGCGACTGCAGATCGCAAATATTTAAAAGAAATAAATTTCTCTGAATGAAAGCACCTTTCTTTGTTCTTCAACCCCCTCTTCTCCCAAGTCATGTTGATTCTGGGGCTCTGCATACTGCCAGCACCTGGACTTTCAATTGTTTGCTTGCCAAGATCGCTGTGGTTTCCTTGCTTGGTTTTAGGAACCATTCTAAGTACAGTAGCCAATGAAGGTGTGTTTTCTTTCTCTCCTGGCAATCTGTAGGGGAAGCATGGGCTTCAGGACACCTAGCAGCAACTGTTATTAGAGTGCAAGGGAAGAGGAGTACAAAAATTGGAGCTCCTCTGTCTGAGCACTTGTCTCCTAGGAGGATGAGAAATGGACCACCATTGCAGATCAAAAGGAAAGGACTGAATTTCCTCAATAGCCTTAGTATTTGGCAGAGAAATTTTTAAACCTGGTTTTTCTGAAATCCAAAACTATTCTCTTTTTTAAATTAATTAATTAATTTTGGCTTCATTGGGTCTTAGTTGCAGCACTTGGGATCTTTCACTGCGTCATGGGTATCTTCCATTATGGTGCACCAACTCTCCAGTTGTGGCTCGTGGGCTCTGGAGTGCAGAGGTTCAGGAGTTGTGGTACACAGGTTTAGTTGCTCTGAGGTATGTGGGGTTGTAGTTCTTTGACCAGGAATCAAACCTGCATCCCTTGCATTGAAGAGAGGATTCTTAACCACTGAACTACTTTGGAAGTTTCCAGAACCATTCTTTAACTGAGCATGAAGACTTGCAATCAGAAATAAGTATGGAATTTCAGCTAGCAGAAATTCAAATTGTGACTGAGCGTGGCCACTTAGAATATTACCCGAAGTGTCTAAATACAAATACTGAATAAAGCTACTATTTAACATTAAGCATCACCCACCATTCAATGGAGTAGGATGATGCCCCATGTGATTTTGATTGTTGCTCTTAATCTCTCTCCACTGAGCTATGTTTCAAAGTAGCATTAGAGTTAAGTAAACTTCAACCAAACCTTGTGATCAAGTTAGTGCTGATGACAAACTGGGTGTAGGGACAAATGGTCGGTGTAAAGCTTTAGCTTTTCTCTTACTCAAAGCCGACTTCTCAAAGTGTTGCAGCCTCTGTTAATACTACCAATGGGAAGGATGTTTGTTACTTTTCGTTCCCTATATATCTTTGTTCTACTTCCAGAAACAATTATTGGGAATCTACACAGCTCAACATTCAAAAAACTAAGATCATGGCATCTGGTTCCATTGCTTCATTGTAAATAGATGGGAAAACAATGGAAACAGTGACAGGCTTTATTTTCTTGGGCTCCAAAATCACTGCAGATGGTGACTGTAGCCATGAAATTAAGACACTTGCTCCTTGGAAGAAAAACTATGACCAAATTAGACAGCATATTAAAAAAGAGACATTACTTTGTCAACAAAGATCCATCTAGTCAAAGCTATAGTTTTTTCAGTAGTCATGTACGGATGTGAGAGTTGGATTATAAAGAAAGCTGAGCACCGAAGAATTGATGCTTTTGAACTGAAGTGTTGGAGAAGGCTCTTGAAAGTCCCTTGGACTGCAAGGAGATCAAACCAGTCAATCCTAAAGGAAACCAACCCTGATTATTCATTGGAAGTACTGATGCTGAAGCTGAAACTCCAATATTTTGGCCACCTGATGCAAAGAACTGATTCATTGGAAAAGACCCTGATGCTGGGCAATATTGAAGGCAGGAGGAGAAGGGGATGACAGAGGATGAGATGGTTGGATGGCATCACCAACTCAATGGACATGAGTTTGAGCAAGCTCCGGGAATTGGTGATGAACAGGGAAGCCTTGCATGCTGCAGTCCATGGGGTCACAGAGTCGGACGCAACTGAGTGACTGAACTAAACTGACACAACTCAAAATCTTGATCCATACAGTTAAATGAGTGATTCCCCTAAACTTCAGGGATAAAACAAATGCTCAGATATGACACATCAGCACATTACAATGCTATTAGAGCTGCAGGGTTTGAAGTTCAGAACCAAAGTGATGTAATGAGATTTCATTGGGGCAACCAGGGTCAAGGTTTGACAGTAAGAGACTGCAGGGTCTGGAGTGGCTGCAGCCATCTCATAAACACAAGACAAGTGTCTGCTGACTTTAAATTACTTTTTGGTGAGACAGCTTGAGTTGGGTGAGCTCTGCTACTGTGCCAATTCTGTCTGGTTCTTAGAGACTTGTATTTGTGATATGAGGATCAAAATGCAGTCTGTGGTCATAGAATAGTCTGTTTCACCTTGGGGAAAACTGATCCGTTCTGATAAGGTTTGTACTGATAAGAATGATGTGCACTTCACCTTGTTGACACATTCCCGAACCAGTTGAACCAAAAAGTCCTAGGTAATTTATTCATTCCAAAAGTGAAAGATAAACTACAAACCCTTACAACTAAAATAAAAAGGTATTTTTGGTCTTGTCAACATACAGAGGAGCTGAAATCAGCCTCCCTTTGGGGGCTGGATTAGGAAGATCACCAAAGAATTACGTAACAAGTGTTTTGAATTATATGAAAATCATTAAGCCACCTTCATTTTCTTATAAAGCCTCTACAAATTACAAGAAATATCAGAGGAAACATGACAAAGCCACTATTTAAATTTAAATTTAAAATGAAATTCTGATTTACATAGAATGGATTTGCACAGAGTCAAATGTTTTTAGGAAAATTATTCTATAAAAATCATCAACTCTAGATGTACTAAAATTTATGTTTCAAAATAATCTATCATAAATATATCTTCGTATTTCACCCTCTATAAAATACACAGTTGTTAGTTGCATCAGCAGAAAAACTCTCCTGAAAATCAAAATTTATCAAAAGTTATTGGCAATCTTGGCTATCTATTCATATTTAATAGTAAGGCACTAAGAGGCTAACTGCAAACTCTGGACTCACTGGAAGCCTTGTTGATTACTGGGCTTCACTGTGGCATGAGTCAGTTATCCTGCCCTTTCCTTGAAAGACTCCTCAATGTCAGAATGTGAGGGTTTTTCTCTGGTTTCTCCAGAGAAGATTTCTCCAAATCCCAGCCTGGGAAATAGTTGCTTGGTTGATGGCACTCAGGGAACAGAACAGGAGAAAGGGTCACTTTCTAAATTTCAGGAAACCCCTGTTTGGAGATCCCACTTTATCTCTGAGGCCAGTGTCCCTCTCTAACTTAATTTTACTGGATAATAAATCTCTTCTCCTTGGAAGGAAAGCTATGAAAAACCTAGATGGCATTTTAAAAAGAAGAGAGATCACTTTGCCAACAAAGGTCTGTCTAGTCAAAGCTGTGGTTTTTCCAGTAGTCATGCATTGATGAGGGTTGGACCATAAGGAAGGCTGAGTGCAGAAGAATTGATGCTTTTGCACTGTGGTGTTGGAGAAAACTCTTGAGAGTTCCTTGTACTGCAAGGAGATCAAACCAGTCAGTCCTAAAGGATATCAACCCTGAACATTCATTGGAAGGACAGTTGCTGAAGCTCAAATAATACTTTGGCCACCTGATGTGAAGAGTCGACTCACTAGAAAAGACCCTGATGCTGGAAAAGATTGAAGACAATAGGAGAAGGGGGCAGTAGAGAATGAGATAAGATAGCATCACTGATTCAATGGACATGAATTTGAGCAAACTCCAGGAGATGGCTGGGGACAGAGGATCCTGGCATGTTAGAGTCCATGGGGTCTCAAAGAGTCAGACACAACTTAGTGACTGAACGACAACAAAATCTCTGTCCTGACTCTGGAGGTTGAGCTAAGGAAAAGCGGAGCCCTGCATCCAGACAGTCACCAGCCCCTTATTTTAGCCCTGGTGGCTCAGAGGTTAAAGCGTCTGCCTCCAACGTGGGAGACCTGGGTTCGATCCCTGGGTTGGGAAGATTCCCCTGGAGAAGGAAATGGCAATCCACTCCAGTGTTCTTGCCTGGAGAATCCCATGGACGGAGAAGCTTCGTAGATTACAGTCCACGGGGTCGCAAAGAGTCGGACACGACTGAGTGACTTTACCTTACCTTACCTTACCTTACCTTAGAAAATATGTGAAACCTTCGAGTTCCAGTTTTCTCAGCGGTAAATGAATTGACTTCTCCTTGTAGGACCCCTGTGTAGACTTGCACTGGGAAATCACTCCTCCTGTGACCACTTTTTAACCAGCTTCACAGCTTTCAAAAAATTGTTGAAAATGCTTACTTGATATTGTCTCCTCTCTTTGCCTTTGTTTTTTATCTTTGTGGGTAAATGTTTTTGTTTTAAAGCAGTGCTTCCAATTTTTTCAAAGTCACAAGGGACAAAAAAACACATGACATTTGTTGGAAAGTAGTAAAGGCAACTCTTCTTACCCTCATCCTCCCCACCTAAGACAAATACCTCCATAATGAGTCACTTAAGTCACAGAGGCTTGAACCCCAAACACATTCATCCTGGTCCCTGGTGACTGGATAAAAAGGAGCATCTACCCCAACCAATGAAACAAAATTGCAGTGAAGACAAAGGGAATAATCTAAAAAGAAACTAACATACAACTTGGCAGGACAGTATAAGACAGCACTGAAGGCCATAGTGCCTGAGCTGGAATCCTGCCCTCCACTTTTTATTGCATCTCTGATCCTAGGGAAATTGTTCTATCCCTCTTGATGTCAATGCCCTCATTTGGAAAACAGGATTTAAGAGTAACTCCTGTTGCTATGAATGTTTAAGGGAGAATGTAACTGCAAAGTGCCTAGCACAGAGTTGGTGAAACAACGAGTGGAGGAAATACTGATAAGGGTTAAAATGAAAAAGACAACATTCACAAAGAAAAAAGATAGAGTCTTAGGGAAAACACATTAAACAGAGAATAAAAGGGATCAGAGCCACAGTTTACAAACACATAGATCCTTAGGCCCCACCATCCACAAAAATACAGAACAGATGGATAGAGATATATAACATATAAAACAGGATACGTGTATAAATATATATATAATATATTAAAAAGAATATATACATATATAATGGAGAAGGAAATGGCAACCCACTCCAGGATTCTTGCCTGAAAAATTCCATGGACAGCGGAGCCTGCCAGGCTACAGTCCATGGGGATGCAAAGAGTCGATTACAGCTGAGACACTGCACACACTTACATACAAATATATATTTGTCAATAGTGTCTGAGTTCCTTTTATGTGACAGAGGTTCTAAGAGTTAGCTTGTTTTCAGGAGAGGAACAAATTTACTATCTCCACTTGGTTATTAATTAGCCCTTCAAATGAGGTCAGGCATTCTCCCTTATTGTTAGCTCTCTTTTTACAAGACTATAAATAAAACAACCCATCTCCCATCTTATCATCTGCCTCACTCAGATGCCAGCCCACACATTATTCTCTGTGGAAAAAAAAAAAGTCCAATGTGAATATTTAATATTAAATTGTTGAGGGACATATATGTGTGAAGGGCCAGACCATTACACACTTGTAACTATATACTCCAGTATGTCAAAGCAAAAAAAATTACTAAAGTAGGAGGCACTAAATAAAAGGTCAATGGCTTTTGGATAGCTATGGGTATACATGTTATTAAACCTACAAACATTGCTTCTCAAGAAAATATAAAGCTCCTTCCAGGTTCCTGTTAGTGTTTGAGGTTTAGATTGTACTTGGACAAAGGAATCATAATTCAATTATCCAATGATTTATTACAAAACACTTTGCCCACACTGGCTATTCTGATGTGTAAACATCAGAGTATTACACTCCCTCTATCCCAGGCTTCGCATTTCAGATTTCATTAGCCAATAAAGCCAGGTTTATTTATAATAAAGTTAAGCCCTTCAAACCACTGACCATGGAAACCAGATTTTGAAATAATTCAGATTTGTGTTTCTGTTCTTTCTAATTAAGGGTAATATCGGGAAGCACAGACAGTGGGTAGCATTGTTGGAGCACCATGGATTTAAGCAAGAAAATCTGATTATCAGCTCATGTCAGAAGCCAAGCGATAATGCAGCTTAGCATTCGTTTGGGTTTTCTCTTTGGCCAAAGATAATTACCGTTCGTGAGGCCTTACGTAAGTGTATCTAATATCTAGGGCCCTAAAATTTATGAATAGCAAAAGCACACAATAGGCAAAGAAGAATTACTGTATTTATTATTTCTATGGCTTGTTCCACCATGATAATTTCGTTATCTAGCAGTCAAACCTCTAAAACCAAAGTATAATTTCTTAAAGGACAAGAAGTTAGCTATGCTGGCAAGGTTTTCTGCCCAATTTCCTCTGATGAAAGTTTTTTATACCGAATTAGAAGTCGAAGAGCCAGAATTTTAAAAGGAAATTTACCAAAGGGGATTCAGAGTTACCTACTGAAGTCACTGCACAACCAGATGTTAAGCTTCTGCAGTGAGATTTCTTTTTTCATAAAGTGTAATTTCTTAAACCTGTGCTGTTGATAATAAATGCAATGCTTCCTACCAAACAACACCAAAAGATGTGTAAGATGTAAAACAGTTCTTGGCAAAGAGAATGGTGTCTCAGAGAGTAGTGCTGTGTTACAAGCAACTTGAGTACACATCACATAGAATAAATTTGGGAAACCCAGAGGGGGGAAAAAATTACTGGAACTAGGGATTAAAAGTTTGATAAAAGCAGATCTAATTATGAGGATGAAAAAAATACCAAGTTGTAAAATTGCCAAAATAAGAATGCCGAGATCCACCGAAGGATAAAGATACAATTGCTTTTGGAAGAAAAAGATAGTGTGATTCTCCATAACTGTAGTTTATTTTTTAGGAATATGTTTTATAATTTGTTTACTACTCATTATATGCTACCAGTAACTAACACTTTACTGAGTATCTACTACACTGTTCTAAACACTTTCAAATCCTTAACGCCTCAAATCTTCCCAGTAACCAATGACATCATTATTTTATCCTCCCCATTTTACAGGGGAGGAAAGTGAACCACCAAGAGGTTAAATAAATTTCCCAGCTGCCTTACACTACTCTCAAAGTTACATAAAACTTTTTGTTGATGAAATCCATCCTGGTAATTAGATTTGGCTTTATATATCAAACTTCTAACTCTAGTTCAAACAAATTTTCTCCTTCAGCGTTTTCCCCTTCAGGGTCCCAAAATCTATTCCATGTGACACTGGGTTGGCCAGAAAGGTCGTTTGGGTTTTTCCATAAGTTGGTATGGGAAAACCCAAACAAATTTTTTGACCAACTTGATATATACTCAGGCTGCTCACTTTACAGCACTTTACAGCAATGCTCACTCTAATTCCAACCTGAAGGAAATGGCTTGTCAAGACCCATCAGAGTAGCTCCACTGCTAGCTCAGGCTCCAAGCACCAACTCTGCATCACTGAGCAAATCACCCAACTCTCTGCTGAAACAAAGTCCAATGGGAGTAGTGTCACTGACAGGATAATGACAGGTGAAGGTAAGGTCAAAGACAAAGCTCCTACAGTCTGAATCTAGAACATTCCCCGTACTCCCCTACTCTGCTCCTAGGCTCTCACTTGCAATCTAGGTTTATTTGAGGTGGGTGGGAGGAAGGCAAAAGCACAACTGAAGTAACAACAATGGTGACAATGACAACAGGTGTAACAATAAGAAAGAGAAGTGCTCATCAGCACAAAGAAGCAATGTGTGCAGTGGATCACGGCACGCACCCTGGAGCCAAACTGCCCAGACCAGATCCTGGATCGACCACTTGGGCAAGGTGCTCTCCTTTTCTTTGCCTTCATTTTCTCACCTGTAAAATAAGGATAACAGCAACTCTCATCTGATAAGATATTTATGACAAGTCAATGAAAATATTCATAGAGAATTTATAATACCCAGATGGAGGGTCACCAACATGTATTACTACCTATACACATTGGAGAGTTATGGGTAGTAATACAACTAATTGTTCAGTGACAGGTGCTGTCAATTTTCTTTGTTTCTACTTTTTATCCTGATGAAAAGTTAGTGATTTTTTTTCCACCTTGGCCAGAGAACTAAAACAGGAACTTGTGCTTCATGATTTACGTGGCTGATTTCATCTACTTCTGTTTTTACATTTTAATAACATAATGTTCTTTTGAGCACTGTAGACTCATATTAGACTATTGAGACTCTAGGATTTCATGAGGACTGCTTTATGGTATTCATGAAGATACTAAGGCAGAAGTAGCAGAGGAGAAAATAGTGAAGTCATCAGGGGCCACGAAGAAGGAGGGAAGAAGGTACAGACCAGCAGTGAGCCTCCTGTCCCCAAACCCATGGCCTCTGCGCTTCCTCTGACACTAGAGAGATAAAATGAGGAAGAAGAATAAATATGGCAGAAGTGCAGCTAAACCTTCACGGCAGCCATTCCAATGAGTGTGATATGAAGAAGGAAGGAAGGAGAGGGAGAGAGAGAAGGAAGGAAGGAGAGAAAAGAAAATGAACAAAGGAAGGAAGAAAAAGAAGCTGGGGAAACTGGTTCAAAATGGGTCATGTGGCTATGCACAGTTGCATGGGATAGAAAGTAGTTGAGAGGGTGAATCAGATTCAGCGACTGAAGACGCGGATGACCAATATCAGTGCCCAGGCATGGCGGTCCCTTCAGTGTCTGGCTAGAAGCTTCAGTGCTGCACCATTAAGGAGGCACAGGTAGTTCAGAGCAAATTCACCAGTATTCTCTTACCTTTCATGTTTGCTTGGACTACTGTTTAGTGGATTTCCCCATACTTCAGCTTTCCTCTTGCATCTTTTTGTTCCTATCATTTTGCATTACACGCTAGAAGATCTTCCACAACATTTTTGCAATTTTCTGTTAAATTATTGATTTTCAATACATATATGTTTGATTCTTGAACCCTTTCTGTTTGCTGACTGCTTGTTTTTCCAAGACGCAGTTGTTCCTGTTTTATGGATGTTCTCAGAATCTCCCAGAGGATATTAATTAGGTATCTTTTTAGGGTGAAATCTTTTTCCTGGTTTCTGAAATGCGCTTGTGTCTCCTAATGCCAGTTTTCCTGGTGCATCTTCTTGGTCCTTTTGTGCAATTGCTGCTGTCATTGTTGTTCGGTCACTGAGTCATGCCTGACTCCTCACAGCCTCACGGACGGCAGCATGCCAAACTTGCCTGTCTTTCACTGTCTCCCTGAGTTTGTTCAAACTCATGTCCACTGAGCTCAGTGATGCCATCCAGCTATCTTCTCCTCTGTTGCCCACTTCTCCTCCTGCCCTCAGTCTTTCCCAGAATCAGGGTTTTTTTCCAACGAGCTTGCTCTTCGCATCAGGCAGCCAAAGTGTGGGAGCTCCACCTTCAGCCCAAGTGCTTCCAATGAACATTCAGGCTTCCCTGGTGGCTCAGTTGGTGATGAACCCGCCTGCAACCCAGGGTTCGATCCCTCAGCAGGATCTCCCCCTGAAGAAGAGCATGGCAGCCCACTCCAGTCTTCTTGCCTGGAGAATCCCATGGACATAGGAGCCTGGCAGGCTACAGTGCATGGAGTCGCAAGGAGTTAGACATGACTGAGCAACGAACACTTTGTGCAGCTGGCTTTTCTTAAAATCTGGCAGTCCTTGATATGGTGGCTCAGAGCCTAGTGAATGGGCTTCCTCTCTCTTTTTGCCAATGTTTATTCTGTTATTAGAAGATTCAGGGCTACCCCTCAAGGACCGTGATCTTGGTAGACACTGTCAAAGCATGTGAACTGAATGGCTTTTTTATTGGTATGGGTGAGCTGGCTGCAGCTCTTCCAAATGTCAGAACAGGAGGGCTTCATTCTAAGACACCAATTCCCATACTAAGAGTCTGGTCCTCCTTCTACAAACTCTCACACTCTTTATAAAAAATACCCTCCAGTTTTGCTTTGTCCCAAAGAGAAAACCCTGCCTGCAAATCACTCTGGGCCTCTCATCGTCCCCTGAGGGTGGAATTCCTTGCCCGATTGGAGAATGTGGAGGAAACAACTGAGTACCTTTGGCTCAGTGAACACTCCTCCTTCATCTTTGGAGGTCTATGGAATGCAGGTGGCTCCCCTGCACCTTTAGACATGAGGTTAGTTTTCAGAAATCATCTGCTGTCCCCCACCACAGGGGAACTCTGTCATATTAAAGTGCTGCCATGGAGCCTCAGGCAAGCCGGCCATTCTGGAAATCAGAAGACAAAGCCTATTTTTTGGCACACACTTAAATCACATTCCTACCCTATCTGGTATTTTGACCTCTTTTAGCAAATATTTCTGTCTCTCTCCCTGCTTCAAAGTTGATGCAAAGATTAAAAAAAAAAAAAAAAATTATACATTGATTCACAGATTCATGTTGATGTGTGGCAGAACCAATACAATATTGTAAAGTGATTAGCCTCCAATTAAAATAAATAAATTGAAATTTAAAAAAAATTAAAGAAAACATTAAAAAAAAATTTGATTCCTCAGATTCCCCCAATAGGAACATTTGTCTGGTTTTGTTTGGTTTGGAGTTTTGTGTTTGTTTTACTTTACCTGGTCTTATTTTCACTTTTGTTTTGTGGTCTATTCAGCATCAAACCAATTCTTCGCATCGTGGGGAAGAAATTCTCCACTGGGAAGCAGCACCCAGTAGAAACCGAAGGGGCAGACAGACCCTCCAGTTTCTGCCCAGTCCTTGCTTGCTGTTTAGTCGCTCAGTTGTATCCAATTCTTTGTGACCCCATGGACTGTAGCCCACCAGGCTTCACTCTCCATGGGATTCTCCAGGCAAGAATACTGAAGCACATTGCCATTTTCTTCCCCAGGGGATCTTCCCAATCCAGGGATTGAACCCGGGTCTCCTGAGCATCTCCTGCATTGCAAGCAGATTCTTTTACCACTGAGCCACATGGTACCAGGGAAAGGTTTTTCTTTCCTAACCTATAGAGATACCTTAGTTGCTATTTTCCAAACCTAGCTCTCTAGACTCATACAGATGCTGTGAAGACCTAATGTCCTTTCTGCAGTTTGAAGCAGAGAAAGCAATGGCAACCCACTCCAGTGCTCTTGCCTGACAAATCCCATGGATGGAGGAGCCTGGTAGGCTGTAGTCCATGGAGTCACTAAGAGTTGGACCCGACTGAAGCGACTTAGCAGCAGCAGCAGTTTGAAGATGGAAAAGCCTTCCCTGATATGCCACCTAGACTGCTTGTGAGGAATTAAACCATGCAGTGACTTAACTCTGATCTGCCCTTTCATCTGTGCATTATTCCGTTTCCAAGAGCCTTAGTGTAATTATTTAAACTTGTTAGGCATTACATTAGAAGCAGTTTTCTCCACAATCTTACTTTTTAAAGCCCTTTGAGGCAAGAAACGTAACTGCTGCTTGGGACAGTTCTTCCACTTAAGAAAGAAAGAAAGTGAAGTCACTCAGTCATGCCTGACTCTTTGCAACCCCATGGACAGTAGCCTGCACCAAGCTCCTCTGTCCATGGGATTCTCTAGGCAAGAGTACTGGAGTGGGTTGCCATTTCCTTTTCCAGGGAATCTTCCCGACCCAGGGATCAAACCCAGGTCTCCAGCATTGTAGACAGATGCTTTACTGTCTGAGCCACCAGGGAAGTCCTCCACTTAAGAGAAATACTGCTATTCATTTTATAAGAAAGACAACCTGTATCACTAAATATATCTGTTTTCTAAACTATAAAAATAATGAATGCTCACTCAAAAAGTCTTAAACAGTACAGAAAGGCATGCTGATTTTATCACTCTCAAGAACCAAGCAACACTACAAAAATGTTCTGGAGTTGTTTTCAGTAAATTTTGATGCGTATACAGCACCATTATACACACACTTTTCTTTTTTTCTTTTTTTTTTTTTTTTACACAAATGAGATCACAGTGCAACCCAGATAAAGCTATGTCATTTCATGGTCCACTTCAGTGTGGGTGCCACAAGAAAGCAAGCCCAAATTCTACATCCAAAAACTGGTTGGAAAGTATAATGTATAGACCAGCAAGTCAAGAAACACATATCACTGCCCCCCAAAAAAACTCCATTTTAAAATCTAAAGACTAAAAATTAACCAGTCACTTCATGTTTTTAGCAAACACACTTGCCATTGTGTGGGGCTTTATTGTCCCCCCAGTGAATAGAAGCCTTTAAAAATGTATACGCCTAGAACTGAATACCGTGTCAAATCTATTGGCACTGCATGTTTAAACACCTGCATGTCATCATCAGCCCTTCATAATATTGTTAAACAATAATTACACTTATGATGAGTAATGAACCCAAATATATTCTTCCTTGAGATGTACTCACTCTTGTGTGATATAAGTAACCCATTGGTAGAATATGAAAACTACACAGGTAAAACTGGATTCATAAATAAATTCATATAATGCTCAATAAAGTTTTTAAATGATTAAAACAAGCTGTAATGATGTCACCTTCTTCTCTAGAGAATTCTGGACTTATTTTTCTGAGGACAATGGATTTCATCATTTCTGTTTACCAGAGTACTAAATTTCATTTGTCTAATAAGATTTAAACACCCCCCGCCACCCTAAAAAAGCAGTTTTACTTTGAAATCCGATGAAGTTTAGCTTGATTTTTTTTTCATATTTGAAGTGAAAATGAAAACTTGAGATACATGTTAAGCTGACTTTGTTTAAAACTAAAAACATTTGCTGATGGGTTCAGAGAGAATCTCAGAGGAAATAATTCACCTACTTCTCAAGCCAGAAAGATGACAACATGCCAATCACTGTGATCAGCATTGTGAAAAAGAGAGATTCAAATATAAAGTGCACTAGTCAGAAGAAATGCTAGTAAAAGCTAATGTATGTAGCTGGCTTTCCATGCATGCCAGGCACAGTGCTAGGCATTTGACATTGAGCTCACTTAACTCCTACAATAACCTTATGAGGTTGGTGTATTATTTCCTCATCTTGCAGACGAGGGTGCTGAGGCATAGAAAGATGAGACCTATCTCCCAAGTTACAGGCCAAAAAGCAGCAAAGCCAAGATGTGAACTCAGGATGTCTGCCTTCAGAATCTGTCTGTATAAGCATTATCCTTTACCATTTATTCAGTTTTCCACCCACTCAAGCCACAGCCTGAAAACAGGTACCAGTATCCTCAGCATCACATTTCTAAGTAATCTGGAACACAGTAATCCAAAACTCAGTGGTAGTTCCAAACTCTTCTCTAGAACTGAATTGACCTCTTGAAATTCCATCTTGTCCTGACCCCAGGTTATCTCTGGCTTATTGATATGGACTTACTCCTCCTTTCTCAATACCCTAAGCCCTGAAACTCATCTGATCAATGTCACCCACACTGTAGTAAGGCAGGTTACTCAAATACTGGCTAAGTGTTCAAAGTCCCTGCCACTTACCATCTTCCTGAACTTGTCATGAATATGACTTTGGTCCTTAGGCATAACGTTTATCACAGAAGAGGGTTAGCATGATCCAAAATATGGCAACTGCTCTTGCAGTGTGGGACCGCTTAGAAGACACAGAATAAGCTGAAGTCGCACACACTATTTTCAGTTGTTTTTGCTGCAGCTGTCATGAAGTGAATCAGCTCTGAAGTGGGTTGAACTTTCACACACATTGGAGTGTTGACTGAGCCTCCAGATGTTAGATCTGGGAGGGAGTCCTGAGGATCAGATTGGGCTGCCCAGGTACTTCTATCCAGAACCCCGATCTCCTGGGGGAAATCCACACCTGCTAGCTTTTTCTTCAGCTCCAAGAAGTCAGCCAGAATGGTCCTGTTAAACCTAAGTCACATCCAGCCACTCACAGTCCCCCAGTGGCTCCTGATCTCATTCAGAGTACAATCCTCAATGACTTCCTGGTAGACTGAACAGGATCTAGGACCAACACCTCCCACCCCCACCCCCCACTCCCAACCATGACTGCTTTGAACAATTTGAGACATTTTTGAGCATGAAAGGGGAGCCTACAAAGAATTACTCTGGAACCAACGACAGGTGTAAACCTGGACTGTCCTAGGCAAATAGGGATGTCTTTCATGGAATGAAAGTCATAGACCTTCCTTTGAGTGCCCCCATTATTTCTATCTTATCTTCATGGATTCATTCGTCAAGCCATCCAACTGGTTTCTAACCCTGGGGTCACAGAAGAGGTTGACCTCAGATCCAGGGAATTTGCTGAAGAGTCCACTGTCCCTGAAGACAGGAGGCCCAGAGAGGCTGTGAAGTTCAGTCTAAACTCAGACAGCACATGCTGAACTCACCTGCACTCCCAGCTGCCCTGTTTTCACATCTTCTTGTATCTCAGGTCTCTCTGGGGCCATACTGTTCTTTCTTAAAACAGCAGTTTTAGAAATTCCTTTCATTATTGTCTGTTTGTGGTAAAATCTCTCTGTCTTCATTTTAACTCTCTTTATTTAATTCCCATCCTTGAAAGATCATTTCGCTAGTGACTCAAGGTTAATTTATTCTCAGCACATTAAAGATGTTATTTCAATGTCTTTGGTCTCCAGCATTGCTGCTGGACATTCTACTACTAGTCTGATTTTCATTCCTCTGTACATATCTTTTCACTCTCTTACAATTGCATCCTCAGTATCTCATACAAAATTAACATTTGTGCCACTTATAGAGCACTTACCAAGTTCCAGGCATAGTTTTAAGTGCTTTACATCATTTCATCTTTATTTTTTATAATTAAAAATAATATTGTTTTTATAATTTTTTGTAATTATAAAAATTATAATTATATTGTAATAGAATTATTTTTATAATTACAGAAATATACAAAACTAAAAATTTACCATTTTAGGTACTTTTGAGTATATAATTCAGTGGCATTAAGTAGGGTCACAATTTTGTGCAGTAGTCATCATGACTAATCCCAAAAAATTTTCATCATCTCAAACAGAGACTCTATATTCAATAAGGGATAGCCCTCCCTTTAACTCCTTCCCTCAGATTCCCTGACAAAATCTACTTTGTGTCTCTCTGAATTTGCCCATTCTAAATACCTCATATAGGTGGAATCATACAATCCTTTTTTTACCTAGAATACTGTTTGCAAAGGAGAAGGCAATGGCACCCACTCCAGTACTCTTGCCTGGAAAATCCCATGGATAGAGGAGCCTGGTAGGTTGCAGTCCATGGGGTCGCTAGGAGTTGGACACGACTGAGCGACTTCACTTTCCCTTTTCACTTTCATGCGTTGGAGAAGGAAATGGCAACCCACTCCAGTGTTATTGCCTGGAGAATCCCAGGGACGGGGGAGCCTGGTGGGCTGCNAGTTGGACACGACTGAGCGACTTCACTTTCCCTTTTCACTTTCATGCATTGGAGAAGGAAATGGCAACCCACTCCAGTGTTATTGCCTGGAGAATCCCAGGGATGGGGGAGCCTGGTGGGCTGCTGTCTATGGGGTCGCACAGAGTCAGACACAACTGAAGTGACTTAGCAGCAGCAGCAGCTGTTTCCAAGGTCCATTCATGTTGTTGCAAACATCAAAATTTCATTCCTTTTTATAGCTGAGTAATATTCCATTGTGTAGATATACCACATTATGACTATCCAGTCATCAATTAATGACACTGGGTTACTTCTACATTTTTACTATTGTGAATAATGTTGCTATGGACACTGGCATAATTGTATCTGTTTGAGTCTCTGTTTTCAGTTCTGTACAGTGGCTATTTCATTTTACATTCCCACTAGCAGTGCAACAGTCCATTGTATACATATGCTGCTGCTACTGCTGCTAAGTCACTTCAGTCGTGTCCGACTCTGTGTGACCCCATAGACGGCATCCCACCAGGCTCCCCCATCCCTGGGATTCTCCAGGCAAGAATACTGGAGTGGGTTGCCATTTCCTTCTCCAATGCATGAAAGAGAAAAGTGAAAGTGAAGTCGCTCAGTCGGTCCGACTGTTAGCGACCCCATGGACTGCAGCCCACCAGGCTACTCCATCCATTGGATTTTCCAGGCAAGAGTACTGGGGTGGGGTGCCATTGCCTTCCCCGCTACAATATATTTATCCATTCTCCTGTTAATAGACAGGTATGTCTTTTCAGTTTGTCATTACCAAAAATTAAGGCAACAAAAACATTCTTCAGTGTGTATCCCTGAGTACACATAGTCTCTAAATTCACAGATGATGGGAATTGTTGGGACAAATGTTTGCATTCTATTATTGTTAGCTCATGAACAAGCTCTCCAAAGTGATTCTACAGCAGCGAGTACAAGACTTCTTATTTCTCTATACATTTGCCAACAGTTGTTAACTTAAGATCTTATAATTTATGTCAACTGATGGATACAAGTAAACCTAAACATCAGTTAGCACATTTATTGGATATTCAGCTTTCCTGTTTGTGAATTGTCAATTTCTATTCTGTGCTCATTTTTCTATCCCATTACTTATCTTTTGCTTACCAACTGCTATGATTCTCTGGATATTCAAGATACCAATCTTTTGTTAGTATTTACTTTCTGAATATTTACTGTTAACTCATCTTTCCAGACTGAGTGAAAAAAATCTTGGTGAAAAAAAAGTTCTAATTTTAATGTAGTAAAATTTATCATTATACTGTTTTTATTTTTTAATTTATTTATTTTTAATTGAAAGATAATTGCTTTACAATATTGTATTGATCTCTGCCATACATCAGCATGTATCAACATAATTTCAAAGTTTGTGATTTACATTCCTTGCTGAAGAAAGCTTTTCTAAACATTTAATATCACAAAAATATTTTTATTTTCTTCTAAAAGTTATTTGTTTCATATGTGGGTCATAAAATCACCCAAGATTTACTTTTTTATATGCTATGAGAGATGATCACTGGAAAAGACCCTGATGCTGGAGAAGATTGAAGGCAGGAGGAGAAGGGGACAACAGAGGATGAGATGGTTGGATAGCATCACCAGCTCAATGGACATGAGTTTGAGCAAGATCCAGGAGTTGGTGATGGACAGGGAAGCCTGGTGTGCTGCAATCCATGGGGTCACAAAGAGTTGGACATGACTGAGTGAATGACCTGAACCTAACTGATGAGAAATGTATTAGGGAATTCTTCCTTTCCCCACCAGTATCTAATGTCCCTTCTCATATATAAGATTTACGTATTCTATTCTGTCCCATTGGTCTATACTTGATCCAATAGCTCATTGTCTTGTATCTTTATGAAAAGTGTTTATAGCTGATACAAGTTCCCATATTTTCTTCTTCATAACTCTTTTATTTATACTTAGTCTTTGATCTTCCAAACAACTTGTAGGATCAGCTCCTTAGTTTCACCAAAAACACTGTGATTATCTCTCATTCCTTAGCCTAGTGTCTCTTCCTTAATCCAGGTCCTTCTTGGATCATCAAGTATTTAATAACATTTTGTACTTCTCTCCATATGTGTCTCAAAAATGTTTTGTTACATTTATTCCAAGCTAATTGGTAGCTTTGATTTTAATAATTTGGAGATAATTTTCAAAGTATATAATCAATATTGTCCTTTCTCTCCAATTCTTGTACCTCTCACTCACTCAACTGCTATGAACCTAGTCCCAACCACCACTGGAGTATTCTAGTAACTTTCTGCTGGGACTCAAGGTCTCTTATTTCCCCAACACTTCATCATATGCAAACAGCCAGAGAAACTTAAAAAGAAAATCAGATCATTGCATCCCAAGCCATAAAATAAACTCTCATATGGCTTCTATCTTACAAGCAGAAAAAAGTACAAGCTCCCTTCATTGGCCGCAATTCATCACACAAGTTCCTATATAATCTGGCCCCTGCCCACTACTTCACCTGCTTCCAGCTGCACTGACATTCTGTCAGCTCTTAGATGTGCTAAGCTCAGCCCATCTCCAGAATGTTCTTTCTGCTAGGTACAGTCTGCCTCCAAGGACTTTCTGCCAACCAGAGCTTTACCTGAGTACCTTCCTCTTATAGACTGCCTCTTCAGAAAGGGCCTCTCTGGCCACCTCCTCTCTAACCTCTAAAGTCGCTCAGTCATGCCCGACCCTTTGCGACCCCATGGACAGTAGTCTGCACCAAGCTTCTCCGTCCATGAGATTTTCAAGGCAAGAGTACTGGAGTGGGTTGCCATTTCCTTCTCCAGGGAATCTTCCCAACCCAGGTATCGAACCCAGGTCTCTCACATTGTAGACAGACACTTTACCGTCTGAGCCACCAGGGAAGTCCACCTCACCCTAGCTAAAACAGCAACCGCCTGCCACCATAAGTCACCCTCAATCTCAGTACCCCAACTTACCTTCTTTACACCATTGCAGTCTTCATTACCTTTATGTTTCAATTCCCTTATGTATTTGTGCTGCTTATTTGTGCTTCTCACTTTATGATGGGCTTCTAGAAGGAAAAGAAGTTTCTTCTACTGTTGCTTTTAGAACAGCGAGCTGACCCCCACTGGTGTCGGTAAATAGAACACAACATATGATGTATAATATTGGAACACACACCATATAATTATTTGAGGTATAATTGTTGTTTAGTCATTAAGTTGTGCCCAACTGTTTGGCAACCCTGTGGACTGTGGCCTGCCAGGCTCCTCTGTCAGTGGAATTCTCCAGATAAGAATATGGGAGTGGATAACCATTCCCTTCCCAAGGGTCAAACCCACGTCTCCTGAATTGCAGGCAGATTCTTTATCATCTGAGCCACTAGGGAAGTTGATAATACATGGTAGTATTATATATGATGTCTAATATATTACATAAAATATGTTCTATATACAATAATATGTAATGTACCACACATAATATACAATGTATAATATATACTATGTAATAAAATGCATAGTAGTCAATCTACTACAAACAATGACAAATAATATGAAAGCCTTTGAAAGATGTACATCTTAAAATTTTGTATTCCTACTTCTATGATTCCTCCAAAGTCACACACATAGAGAACGAGAAAGAAGAGGAGCAGAAAGGAGGAGGATGGAGGAGAAAAGGGAGGAGATTTCAGCAATTTGAAAGAGGATCCAGCTGATGCTGATGCTTTCATAGGACTGCACTTGTTTCCCAGTCCTTGCCATGAGGAAAGGGGTGATGGGTATCCATGTGGCACCTGTCTGTAATCCTGAGAGGCTGTGTATGGCTGTAGCAAAAGCTAATTACAATGCATGGTTCTCACTGTCATCTGCACCATTCTCTGCCAAGTGAACGGGCCTGTGGTTCCTTCTTATAAAGCCTTGACCTCTCGGGGCCTGTGCATGAAGAGTGGAGTGGCGAAAATCAGGGGAATTTGCTGGAGTCTGTTTCCTCCACAACACAGTCCACGCTGGGAGTCATGGAATCCCTTCAGTTACTCAAAGTCCAAACAGAAAAATAACTAATGAAACAGCATATTGTAGATGCCTTATTTAGATACATTGCTGGGTTTTAGCAGTTAGAAAACTAGGTCATGTTTTTTAACCAGGTCATGTTTTGCATCTTCCCTCAGCTGGCCTTTTACTTTCATCTTTAAACATGTGATTTTTCACATCACTCGATTTCTACTCTTGATTTCTATTTCCAGTCACCATATGCTACTTTTCAGCAAGCAGTAACTTGGAGCAATTTTGCCCACAATTTTTGGAAAGTGGAAACAATTCATGATAAAACTAGAACTGCCTCTTCCCCTAAGGTTTGGGACTTTATGATTTCATCAGTGTCTCTGAGGTCTGTAAGTAAGTAAAAGTCACTCAGTTGTGTCCAACTCTTTGCGACCCCATGGACCATGAAGTCCATGGAATTCTCCAGGTCAGAATATTGGAATGGGTAGCCTTTCCCTTCTCCAGGGGATCTTCCCAACTCAGGGATCGAACACAGGTCTCCCACATTGCAGGCAGATTCTTTACCAGCTAAACCACCAGGGAAGCCCTTGTGGTCATCTCTAAAGGCCTGAGCTCTGTGGTCATCTCTAAAGAACATTACCTTTCTCTTCATGGTAAACAGGAAGGAAATGAAGGCAATTAGAGCCCTTAGGATATAAATTTCAGTGTTGGTTGAAAGGTTCTTTTTTTCCCCCTGGTCAAAGCTCCATGCCAACTGGCTGGGCCAGCTATGGTGACCATCTCCATGTGCACATCACAGCCATTTACAGACATGCATATACACACCGCAGAACAAACAGTCACTTATGTTCTCCCCAAGAGGGGATCACTAGCAACTTGTGAGTACAAGGTAGGCTGGGGAGAACATTACTAATATCTCAGCCTTTTGCTTGATGAACTCAGTTGTTTCTTTTTATTGATTATACTAAGATAACATCATTATCCTCTTTTCTGCATGTTATACGAATACAAGTACTGCCTTTCTATTCTTGCTCATCAGATTGATTAATGATACATGTTGTCCCCCCCCCCACCTCAATGCACATATCTGTGTGTAAAGGAGAAAGGGGTAGAATGATTTTCAAACAGGGATCCAAAGTACTATGGGAAATGTCTTTTAGCATTCTCCTTATTTTGAAATCTAAAAAATAAATCTTTCTCCAGTTATACATTTTTTAAGTGAAAGAACAAATCCTTTTATGTACTGAGAAATGGACTATCTCCTGCCATATCAGTAAACAAGGATGTCACAGTCATCAGAAATTGTAGCCTTCCAATGTGAGCTGGTGAGACTTCAGGGCTCAGGAAGGAGAAGAATACCTGTGATCCAACAGGTATCAGGCTGCAGCCACTCCGTATGGTGAGCCCCCAGAGAGCTCAGGATGTGAAAAAGCACAGGATAGCAGCCCAGGATAGCTGAGATGTATATGAAAGGAATGATTTCGCTGAGCCCAGACTCTTGCATCTTCCCATACACAGAAAAGCACAAAATTCTTTAACTTAGTATATCTGGTTTTCTATAATTTACAATAATCTTTTGATGTTCAGACTATCTGCCCTTTGTTGCAAAACTTCTATATAATCTGGCTCCTCCCCCTCCTCACCTCCTCAGAACAGTTCTCTCAAGATTACTTGAGATGCTATTTCCCAGGCTTGAGGTCTTAAAAATTCCCACCAAATAAAACATAACTCTTAACCTTTAGGTTGTGACTATTTTTTAAGTCAACAATATCAAGCAACTGAACTCCAAATGATGACACAATGAATACAGTCCTGCCAAGGACACCCTGCTTACAAACGTGTGCATGGGACACCCTGTTCTCTGAGTTGCACTTCTCACAATGGGAATATAGCTGGAGGATTTCTGAAAAATTTTAAACACTTTAATAATTCTTATAAAGCTATATTTCCATTCCTGAGTTAAATTGGGGGAATATCAGAAGCTGTTTCTTCTTTTTTTTTTTAAATGGGATATTACCCAGTGATGAAGGAAATGGCAACTCACTCCAGTATTCTTGCCTGGAGAATCCCATGGACAGAGGAGCCTGGCAGGCTACAGTCCACGGGGTCACAAAAAGTCAGACACAACTGAGCGAGTTCACTTCACTTCACCCAGTGATGAAGAAGAATGAAATTCTGCCATCTTCAGTGATGTGGATGAACCTAGAGAATACTACGCTTCTTAGTAAGTCAGATAAAGACAAATACTATATATCACTTCATATAGAATCTAAAAAATAACATAAATGAATGCATATGCAAAACAGAAACAAATTCATAAATATAGAAAACAAACTAGCAGTTACCAATGGGGAGAAGGAATGGGGAGGGGCAAATTAGTCATACAGGATTAAGACATATAAACTACTATGTGTAAAATGGTAAGCAACAGGAATGTGGCACAGGGAATTACAGATATCATCTCAATAACTTTTAGTGGATTATAAAGTGTAAAGATACTGAATCCCTATGTTGTATATCTGAAATTAATATAATATTGTAAATCAATTATTCTTCAATTTAAAAATTCAGACAATGGCTATTTACTCACTCAGTGCCTGACATTGGCCAGGACATTGCCCAGGGTGCTAAGGAAGCAATGGTGAGGCCCAACAGATACAATTCCTACCATCAAGAGTCCAGAGGAAGACATGGGTAGTAATTAAGAATTATACAAATAAATGT
Source organism: Oreotragus oreotragus (assembly GCA_006410675.1). Classification (NCBI taxonomy): domain Eukaryota; kingdom Metazoa; phylum Chordata; class Mammalia; order Artiodactyla; family Bovidae; genus Oreotragus; species Oreotragus oreotragus. Next base: position 242,697 of record SJYX01016783.1, on the reverse strand, counting down.
AAATTTTCAGCAATGACAGATATTATGAATGAGAGAGACTAAGAATTCTGGGAGCACAGTGATGTATTAGGATGAAATAGAATTATACATGCATACCCTTTGCCATGTGACTTGGAAGTATTTCCCACTTGAGTAAATGAAGTATGTTTCATTGTCCCATTGGTGCTGACAAAGGCCCCATGACTTGTTTCAGCCAATGACATGTTTGTAAGCATGACATGAGACGAGGTTTTAAATATATGTGTGGGGTTTGGCTCCGCCTCTTGCAGTTGTATGTTGACAAGAGAAAAAAAAAAAAAAGCCCTAGGAAACTACTGGTCCCAGATAGTAGGAGACAAATGTAACAGATTCAAACCTAACCCACAGCCTCAAGCTAATCCCAGATGTGGCTAGCAGAGACAAAGCCAACCCACAGACCTGCAAACATGAATAAAAAATGGCTGCTGATGATGGTAAGCTACTGATTTAGGTGCTTGTTATCCAGAATCATTATTGCAGAAATATAACTGAAACAAATATACAATAGATACAGTAAGTTCATTCATGGAGGTCAGGAAATGCACCCATGAGTATGTGACCATGGTAAGGAGCCTTGTAGTTTTACTTAAAATACCAAATCTTAAAAAGACCATCTCAGGATTTATTTTCATATTTCTGTTTTTCAACTTGCTGCCTTTTTGTTTGGTTAGCCAGTCCTCAAAGTCTTTGGCTTTTTGTTGGTCAATGTTTGCTAATATTGTGCCTCAGCCTTTTATTGGCCCAAATAACATGGAGTTAAGAAGGAGAGACCCCAACCGAGCTATGACCAGGACATAAGCGTATGACAAAATACCAAAGAAAGCAACTGTGACTCCACCACTTCTCTCCTCAAGGTGATTAGAGTCCAAAGCAGAAGATGGTAGGCAAAAGAATCACATAAATAAAGGCAAATTTTCAATGATACTAAATGTTATAAATGAAAGATACATGGGACCCAAGCATATGGGGAGCCAAGGAGTATGGATTATGTAGATTCAGACAAAACTGGAAGAAGTAACATCTTAGAGTGGCATCTCAGAACTCAAAATAACCAAGACTGAAAGAGTATGACACGAGAAGAAGGAGTTTCCAGGTGGAAGAAAAACAGCAAAATGATGGGAGGAAACCACTGACGGAGGGGGAGGTGCCTAGAAAGCTTTCAGAGCACTGAGATTCAGTGGTACCGTAAACATATCCCACTGGATACTGCCTGGCAGGTGCAGCTGGAGGCATGTAAACCACTTATTTGTCTCTTCATGAGGTCAGAAAATGTGTTTTTTACACAGTAAAGGAAGAGTCTACTTTTACAAAGTAAAAAAAGAACCAGAGATTGGAGTTATCTGTTCCCTGGCATCAACTTTGTGCTGGGCACCAGGTAAGCACCCTATCAATGTACTTAAAGAACACAGGTGGATCCTCCCATGATCCTAAAATAATACAGGTGAACTCTCTCATGATCCTCTCCCATGTATTAAAGAATCTAGAGTGTAAGAACTGAAAGATATTCTAAATCATCAACATTCTCATTGAATAGATGAGAAAAATGCTCAAAACCATGCACACATGCAATGACAAGCCAGCGGTCAAATTTCAAAGTCTGGACTCCCAGGTCTATCCCATACTCCTATATTCAGTTATGAGCACATCTGGTCTTCAAAGTCCAGCCATTAGGTTTGATTGAGAAAGCGACACCCTATCTTCAGGAAGGAGATGGAATCTCAGTTACAAAGCAAGAATCACCAGATGGAGAGTTAGGCTCAGTTCCATAACTTCCATCTCAGTCCTCTTCAGTGAACTTCCTGCTACTCACTCCAACCACATTGCTTCACACATCTGCTTGTCTTCTGAGTAGGTAACTCTTGCCGAGGACAGTCAGCACTAAGAACTGGATGCTGTCCCAAACTACACTGCTCTTAAATCAATGAAGATTTCTCAACACCACTACTCAGAGCTCTGCCTGTCGTAGATGGAACAACTGAGTACTATCATTCACAGAGTGTGCGATACAAACAATGTATCCCTTTGGTTGTTCAGTGCACCACCTGAACATCTATACACAGCCATCCTGAGATTTCTGCTCTCCAAACAATAAGCCATTATGGTAGCCAACAGTCCAAGGAAATCCTGTGCATTCTGTTTCATTTTAATAGGAGACTCTCTCTAAAGGGTAAAGGCAGCTATAAGAAGAAAGAAGACTTAGAGATGGGCTTATCTGATTCCTTAGAAAAGCTCTATCCTGAACTTTTAAGCAAGCCTAGAATGCAGGTAGACTTTTTTGGTAAACAAAAAAGCTATTGTAATCAACAAGCAAAAAAAAAAAAAAAACTTGAAAGAATAAAGTAGCTGGGATATTCATTGCCAGTCATTAACCTGATTTTCTAATGAATATGGCATTAGGCATTCATTAACAATCATTTGTGTTTATGTTGAACAGTGGATGTATAATGAAGGTTGGTAAATGAAAGCAAAATTAAACCAGGGGATTTTGGACACTTATAAAGCAATTAACTTGTTTGGCAGTAATTACACATTGAAAGCTAAATCAAGTGCATTTAGAAAGCCACAAGAGTCGCCACATAAACCAGAGGTGCTTTGCTCTAAAATAATAGAAGAACCTCCCTTTCTTTCAGAATGAAAGAGAAAGGCAAAAGTATGGTGTAAATGACAAATAAGACCCAGGTCTAATGAAAAGAAATACGGTTACAGCCCATATGTTAGAGAAGAGGCAAGTTACTGAAAAATAGGACAGCTCAGCTAATTAAAAAAGAGAAAGAATGAAAAAAAAAAAAACAAACCCCTTTGTGACCACAATGATGTGAAAACAGGTGGTCTGTGACAGAGAGTTCAAGTTTTTGTTCTGCTTGTGCACACAGGCGTGCACACACTTGCACACACACACAGATTCTACATTCTTGAGATACCTATTAGATGTGTGAAGCATAAAAGCTGAACCCTCAGTGAAGTCCTTGGCCAACCCCTGCATCTCAGCCTGTGGTTACCAGGTCTCTGTCACTGGCGGCTCTGTTAACTCGAGTTTCCAAATCAGTGCTGGACTACAGCCTTTTACTCACGTTAGCACATGGCATGAAGCGGTGTGTGTGCTCAGTTGCTTCAGTTGTGTCCGACTCTGTGTGCCCCCACGGACTACAGCCCACTAGGCTCCTCTGCCCATGGGATTTTCCAGGCAAGAATACTGGAGTGGGTTGCCATGCCCTCCTCCAGGGGATCTTCTTGGCCCAGGAATCAAACCCATATCTCCTGCATTGCAGGCGGATTCTTTACCACTGAGCCACTGTGGAAGCCCATGGCATGAGAGGTCAGCCATTAAATGCATGCAAGGCTCCTTTTAAAAAGGAGGAGAGAAGGGTAGTGGTAGGGAACACAAAGGTGACCTGCCCAGGGAGAACTCTATTCTGGAACTGGTTAGAGAGCAAGGGGAAAAGACAAAATTCCAGGTGGTCCCGGCATTCATCAACAGAAACTTTGCTCCAAAAATACATTCATAATCCAACGAAGCCTTCAAAGTGAAAAGCACTTCAGAGTTTTCAAACTCAGCAGTTGTCCTTCATGAAATATTACAGAGGTGCTGGCTGGATGTGTTTATTTACTTTGCTTTCCTCAGACTGCAAGAGGATGGCTGGGCTGGAGTCTTCAGATGAGCCCAAAGGTCTGAGAGGGGACAAAGTCTTCCAAACAGGAGTCTTGAGTGTCCTCTTCAAAAAGAGCTGAAGACACATAAGCCCTCCCCATCTGACAAATACCTTTGCAAACGGGGGTTGTAGGCACTTGACGGTTAGTAACCGAAACAATGGTTCCCAGGGGGATCCTTAAAGGGCAGCTGGCTTTGTGGAAACATTTCCCAAGAACTTGGATGTCCACTATGGTAAAAGCAAATACTTGCTTTGCCCCGGGATTGGAATGGAAAACGGAAACCAGGAGTAGCTTTTGAAATCCTTACATAGTCATCTAACTGACACCAAATTAAAAAATGTGTTTGTCCTGACATGGTGTGTACATATCTTTCAAGACATGTGGTCTCACTTTTAAAAGATAGATGTTTGGCTGGGTCCTAAGATGGTGGAGGAATAGGACAGGGAGACCATCTTCTCCCCCAACAAATTCATCAAAAGAACATTTAAACGCTGAGTAAATTCCACAAAACGACTTCTGAAGGCTGGCAGAGGACATCAGGCACCCAGAAAAGCAGCCCATTGTCTTCAAAAGAATAGAAGGAAAAAATATAAAAGACAAAAAAAGAGACAAAAGAGGTAGGGAGGGAGCTCTGTCCCGGGAAGAGAGTCTTAAAAAGAGAGAAGTTTCCAAACACCAGGAAACACTCTCACTGCCGAGTCTGATCACAAAACAACTTCTGAAGGCTGGCAGAGGACATCAGGCACCCAGAAAAGCAGCCCATTGTCTTCAAAAGGATGGAAGGAAAAAATATAAAAGACAAAAAAAGAGACAAAAGAGGTAGGGAGGGAGCTCTGTCCCGGAAAGAGAGTCTTAAAAAGAGAGAAGTTTCCAAACACCAGGAAACACTCTCACAGCCGAGTCTGTGGCGAGCCTCGGAAGCACAGAGGGCAACATAACAGGGAGGAAAAATAAATAAATAAATGAAACCCATAGATGATGAGCCCAGCGGTAACTCCCCCAGCGGAAAAGCAGCGCAGACACATGCGCCCGCCACTAGCAAGCGGGGGCTGGGCAGGGAGGCGCGGGCTGCATTGCTTAGAGTAAGGATCTGGCCTGAATGCCCCAAGCTCAATCTGAGCGAACTAACTTGGGCTAGCAAGCCAGACTGCGGGCTACGGGAAAAGCCCTAACTTAAGACACCGCCAGGCCCGCTCATAGAACAAAGGACTGAACAGAGATAGCTGGCGGCAGACCATCCCCCTCTGGTGACAGGCAGCCAGAGCCTGAAGGGGGCAATCGCAGTCCCAGAGAGGCATTATCTACCAAACTGCAAGCAGGCTTCTTTGCTAACTAAGACTTCTTGGGGTTCTGGACAATCAACATCCGCCTGACAAGGTGCACCAGTCGTACACCCAGAAAATCGAGTGGCAGGGACAGGTGAGGCAATAAGTCGCAGCGACCGCGCTAGCCAAACACCTCATCACCTGAGCTGCTCGGACCTGGGAAGGGCACAAAACGTGGGCCCAACCGAGTCTGCGCCTCTGAGGACTACCCAAGTGCCTGAACCTGAGCAGCTTAGACCTGGAAGGTGCATGCAGCTCAGGGCCGGCCTCGGACAGTTCCTGGCGGAGCAACCTAGAGCCTGAGTAGCATGGGCAGGAAGGGCACACACGCTGTGAGCAGGGGCAGGCCCAGTGTGGCTGAGACACTGCGAGCACACGCCAGTGTTAATCCCCGAATTGTAAGAGCTAAATAAAATAAATAAAAAAGGTAGAAAAGGTATCAAGGTCAGTCATTTTGTACATTTTGATGGAGTCTCTTAAGTAACGGTTTTTCAGTACACATACTTTCAGAATGTAACATTTACAAAATGAATATAAAACCTACATACAGCATTTTTTGAAATATTTCATTGAAAACAATTTTTCTAACATTGCATTTTATTTTTTAAAGTCACATTTAAAGATTTTGTTAAATAATGTAAATTAACAAAATATGCAAAAATTTCCAAGTTTTAAGTAATTGTATTGTATCTAATGTGCTCTATAATATTAATATATAAAATAATTAATAATAGTCTATAACCAGCAATTTTACAGTTAAGAATTTTTTAGAAATATGTTTGTATATATTTCTTATTTTTCAGAAAAATAAATAGTTCAAGTGGTATGACTGGGTCAAGGTATATGATCATTTTAATACTTTGATACATACTGTAAGCTTTACTCACAGAAAATGTTTTTTAATTTATTTATTACCAGTAGAACATTTAAGTTTCTCTGTCTTCTCTCTGAATAATGAGACATAGATGGCACACGATAACACTTTGTATAAGACCTTGCTGCTGTTACTGCTGCTACTAAGTCGCTTCAGTTGTGTCCAACTCTGTGCGACCCCATAGAGAGCAGCCCAACAGGCTCCCCCGTCCCTGGCATTTTCCAGGCAAAAACACTGGAGTGGGTTGCCATTTCCTTCTCCAATGCATGAAACTGAAAAGTGAAAGGGAAGTCGCTCAGTCGTGTCAGACTCTTCGCGACCCCACGGACTGTAGCCCACCAGGCTCCTCCGTCCATGGGATTTCCCAGGCAAGAGTACTGGAGTGGGGTGCCATTGTCTTCTCCGATATAAAACCTTATGCCTATGCTATATTTAAACACATGTTTCAATAGATCAGTAGAGTTTCTGCTAACATTACCACATTCTGACTGTATGAAAGAATTTCTCTGAGAATAATTAATCACTCTTGTTTTATTTTACAAAATGATGGAGAACAACCTCTATGGAAAATAAAGACTTCCGTTTAAATTTTTAGAGTCAACACACTGCATAACTGCCTCATGAATTTCTGAGACCAGTTGGTAATTTTCTTGTGTGGATTTTGTATTAGTTTGCCAGGGCAAACTATTAACAGTAGTAACAGAAGTACTGACAACAGTTCTGGCTAACATAAAATTAATAATTTTAGCTACTCTGTCTTTTTTGGCAGGAAGAGATTTTATATTATATTCCAGACATTCTGTCTTACCTTGGGTATTTTCAGACCAGGCAAGAGTACTGGAGTGGGGTGCCATTGTCTTCTCCGATATAAAACCTTATGCCTATGCTATATTTAAACACATGTTTCAATAGATCAGTAGAGTTTCTGCTAACATTACCACATTCTGACTGTATGAAAGAATTTCTCTGAGAATAATTAATCACTCTTGTTTTATTTTACAAAATGATGGAGAACAACCTCTATGGAAAATAAAGACTTCCGTTTAAATTTTTAGAGTCAACACACTGCATAACTGCCTCATGAATTTCTGAGACCAGTTGGTAATTTTCTTGTGTGGATTTTGTATTAGTTTGCCAGGGCAAACTATTAACAGTAGTAACAGAAGTACTGACAACAGTTCTGGCTAACATAAAATTAATAATTTTAGCTACTCTGTCTTTTTTGGCAGGAAGAGATTTTATATTATATTCCAGACATTCTGTCTTACCTTGGGTATTTTCAGAAATTAATAAGGAATGTCATTCAAGGACGTTTGAAGAACTGGAGATCAGAGAGCAAAAAGTCCTTTGATCTTCCTTTGAGTAAAGGGGATATCGAATTGACAAATGCTATTATAACGTACAATAACAATCCAATTAACTAAAAATAAAATCAAATATTGGCATGATCCATAAGAGGAAAATTAGTTTATTATTATATAACCTTAATAACAATTCAAGCTTTATAGGAAAACTAATAATCGACTGGATTATGCAGCCTTTCAAGTCACTGCTGAATATAACTTCTGTCTGTTACTTTAAAGTTGTGCTAAAAAATTCACAGAATAACTTTTTAAAATGGAAATAATAAATTTTTTTTGTGCAGTTCAGCAATAGTCTTTTGACATTAACTGCTATTAAGGATATTGGAACAACAATGATAGTTAATCTAAAATAGTCCTACATCTCTTAATAGCCCCCAACATGACAATAGCCAAGAAGATGAACAGTATTTCAAATAAATATGCAATGATGATCTAAGTCTTTACATAATTTCACTTTATTATATTCTAAAACAACAATTTATTCATTAAAGCATATGATCTAGTCAAACTGTAGATGAACTTGTTAGCCTTGTAGCTTCAAAAAGCTCAATTCATTCATTCTGCATATATTCTCTGAGTTCCTACAAGGTTCCAGTCACTATAAGTGACAGGGATATTTGAATGTTGGAAGAAGCCATCTAAAAGACATGATAACCATTTAAGCCTAGATACACTAATATCAAACAAGACAGTCTGTAATACAGAGCCTCCAACAAAGCCCTTAGTGATCTCAACTCCAAATGTAGGTTCCTCTATGTGGTATACATAATTGGTCTGTATGGCAAGTAGCATATGACAGAATTAATGGTGTGCCACTTCTAAGATTAAATTGTAATTATTCTTGCTCTCATCGGTCACTCTTGGGAAACAAACTTCCTTGATGTAAGCAACCTTGTGGAGAAAACTAATAAAAGATGAGGAAATAAAACCTCGACAAGAGCCAGCAAGGATGATGGCTTCCAACAATCACAAGGAGACAGATTCACAAACCTCAGTAGAGCCTTGAGGTGACTGAATCACCAGCCAAGAGTGGGCTGTGATCTCATGGAAGATCCAGAGCCAGAAATTCTCAACTCAGCCACTCTCAGAAACTTGACCCTCAGAAAATGTATGAGGAATAAATGCTCATTGTTTTGAGTTGCTGTGTTTTAAGATAGTTTATTACAAAACAAATTAATACTTCTACATATTTTGATATCAGAATCTGCATGCTAAAGAAAGAAAGTGGAAATGTAGGTGTGGCTTTGAAACTACACAATAAAATTTAAGAAGGATAGTAAAAGTCTAAGGTGTTTTGTTGAAGCACTTAATAGAATTTGTACAGTCTTTGTTAAGTCTAGGAGAGAGGACTTACATGAAAGTGGGAAAAAATGTTATTAAAAGTTAGGGAAAGGGGTTTATTATAGTATAGTAGCACAAAGTTTAGCAACAATACTATAGTTAGAAATAGAGTATGAAATGTGTAATCAAGCTAAGGCAGTCAAATGCTGAGGAAAGTCTGAGATTTTTTTTTAGCCTGTTTAAAAGGTAACAAATTTAAAATGTAACAGATTGGCAGGGCACAATCTCACCCATGCTACCAGAAGCCATCAGACAAGGACAATTTTACTCAAATCACTGCATACACCAGGCATGCCTGCTAATTTGCTTTAGCAGTGTCTTACTCTTTGCAACCATATGGACTGTAACCTATCAGCTATTCTGTCCATGGGATTCTCCAGGCAAGAATACTGGAGTGGGTTGCCAGACCCTCCTCCATGAAATCTACCCAGCCCAGAAGGATCTCACCTGTGTCTTTTATGTCTCCTGCATTGGCAGGAGGTGCTTTACCACTAGCATCACCTGGGAAGCCCTCACATACACCATATTTGCTTCTGTTCCTCTTGCTCCCCGTCCTCCCCAGGTCCCAAATGTAATGGCTTAGAGTGATGTTGCTCATGAATGGAAACTGTGTCACAAATGACGAGCCACAAGCTTAAGAAATTCTCCACCTTATAAGAGAGCTGAATGCAAACTGTGTTATACAGAACAATTTCCTTCCTCAAACAACTCCAGAACATGTGAATATATTATATTAAATGACATAGTCCTTTAACATGATGAATGTATCATTGTTTATTAATAATGGACCTCTACAAGTGAGGTTACATTAGGAATCTTTAAATAGGGAGCATATGCTGGTGGACCCAGAATAATTAGAAGGGTTCTTATAAGTGAAAGAGTGTGATAGAGGAGTCAGGATCAATAGTGATATAGCATGAGGAAGATTGGACCAGCCATTGCTGGCTATGAAGATGGATAAAGTCCATGGAATGGCAAAACAACAGATTCTCCCCTGAAGCTTTCCCAGTGAGCCTCATTTTAGACTTGTGACCTTTAGGACTATATTATTTTTGTGTGGTTTCAAATCACCCCACTGATAATAATTTATTATAGCAGCCTAAAAAAAATTATTGGGCTTCTCTGATAACTCAGATTTTGATGCCTTGAAGTAGTGTGATGTGCTAAGAAATATCTAAAAATATTAAGTAATTTTGAAATTGAGCAGTGGTCAGAACCTATAAAATATTTGAGGAGCATTCTAGAAACAACTTAAATTGTCTTGAACAGACTTTTAGGAGAAATATGGACATTTTAAGATCTCTGGTGAAGGCTCAGAAGAAACTGATGAGCATGATGTAGAAAACATGTATCATTTTGAACTGACTGTTGATAGATATATGTGAACCTTAAAAGTGTTCCTGGAGAGGACTCAGATAGAAATGAGAAACATGTTATTGGAAACCAGAGTGGAGGTATCCTTATTCAGTGGCAGAAAGCTTGACTGAATTCTGTCTTGCAGTTAACTGTGTCTGTGTAAAGTATAATGTGCATGTGATACACTTGGGCATTTGAGGAAATTTCCATGTGAAATATTGAAGATAAGGTTGCTTCCTGATGTTCATAATAAAATTTAAGAGAAAAATAGTTCAGATACATTGAATTATTAAGTAAAAGGGAACATAATTTGACAATTAGAAAAAATATCAGCTCATACAGATTGTCAAAGATGCCAAATTAAGAGGTTCACTATCAGAAGAATGTGCTCTAGACAGAATGCCATGGGCATGACTGGAAATCTTTGCTACTGCCTAGTAAGTGTTAGATGCTCAGTCATGCCCAACTCTTTGCAACCCCATGGACTGCAACCTACCAGGCTCCTCTGTTCATGGGATTTTATAGGCAAGGATACTGTAGTGGGTTGCCATTGCCTTCCACAAGGGATCTTCCCGACCCAGGGATTGAACCCCGTCTCGTGCAGTGCAGGCAGGTTCTTTACCAACAGAGCTACAAAGGAAGCTTGCTACTGCCTAGGAAGGAGCAAAAGGTCACTGTGTTCACTCCTAAGAAGACATTCTGAAGGTGTGGGAAACATGGATTACCTCAGCCAACTAGGAGGGAAGAAGCCAGGAATAGAGATGAATTATTCACAAAAGGTCTGTGATGAAGCCTCTTGTCTAATAGAGTGAATCCCCATGACATACATGGGGGATTCTCAAGAGTGTAATAGTTTTTTGTTTTGTTTTTTTTTTTAAATCAACAGAAACACTGCTAGCTTAAACCAAAAGGAACAAGGAGAGGATGAAATGAATAAAAGGAAGCTGTTGATGTCTCAAAATTCTGTAGCAAAAAACAGACAGATAAAATCACTAAGCTGCAGAATGAGTTATATTCTAAAACATAAAGGTTAACTGTGAGGGTGGAGAAGCTATGACCCAGGAAACAGCTGAGAGCCAAAGAAAGCTAATGCTTTGAAAGATAATGTTGTTTATGTAGCTGCATTTCAGTCACGTCTGACTCTTTGTGACCCCATAGACTATAGCCAGTCTGGTTCCTCTGTCCATGAAATATTCCATGCAAGAGTACTTAAGAATTGGTAAATCTTTTCTTTTTCTTTTTTTTCTCTCCTATACTTTCCAATTTTGAATGGCAATGTCTATAACTGCTATCTTATGCCAACTCCACCATTGCATTTTGGAGGCATGCAACTTGTATTTCACAGGCCCACAGATAGAGTGGAATTTTGCCCCAAACTGGATGATAAACAAGTTCTTACTCAAACTTGATTTAAATAATGAGATCTGGGTCTTTTGACCTGATAAAAGGTGAGTAAGAATTTTGGACTTAGTTCAGTTCAGTTCAGTCTCTCAGTCGTGTCCGACTCTTTGCGACCCCATGAATCGCAGCACACCAGGCCTCCCTGTCCATCATCAACTCCTGGAGTAAACTCAAACTCACGTCCATCAAGTTCGTGATGCCATCCAGCCATCTCATCCTCTGTCATCCCCTTCTCCTCCTGCCCCCAATCCCTCCTAGCATCAGAGTCTTTTCCAATGAGTCAACTCTTCGCATGAGGTGGCCAAAGTACTGGAGTTTCAGCTTTAACATCATTCCTTCCAAAGAAATCCCAGGGCTGATATTCTTTAGAATGGAATGGTTGGATCTCCTTGCAGTCCAAGGGACACTCAAGTCTTCTCCAACACCACAGCTCATTAATTCCTTGGTGCTCAGCTTTCTTCACAGTCCAACTCTCACATCCATACATGACCACTGGAAAAACCATAGCCTTGATTAGACGGACCTTTGTTGGCAAAGTAATGTCTCTGCTTTTGAATATGCTGTCTAGGTTGGTCAAGACTTTTCTTCCAAGGAGTAAGCGTCTTTTAATTTCATGGTTGCAGTCACCATNTTCTTCACAGTCCAACTTTCACATCCATACATGACCACAGGAAAAACCATAGCCTTGACTAGGCGGACCTTAGTCGGCAAAGTAATGTCTCTGCCTTTGAATATACTACCTAGGTTGGTCATAACTTTTCTTCCAAGGAGTAAGCGTCTTTTAATTTCATGGCTGCAGTCACCATCTGCAGTGATTTTGGAGCCCAAAAAAATAAAGTCTGACACTGTTTCCACTGCTTCCCCATCTATTTCCCATGACGTGATCTTCATTTTCTGAATGTTGAGCTTTTTTCACTCTCCTCTTTCACTTTCATCAAGAGGCTTTTTAGTTCCTCTTCACTTTCTGCCATAAGAGTGGTGTCATCTGCATATCTGAGGTTATTGATTTTTCTCCTGGCATTCTTGATTCCAGCTTGTGCTTCTTCCAGCCCAGCATTTCTCATGATGTACTCTGCACATAAGTTTAATAAGCAGGGTGAAAATATACATCCTTTACCTATTCCTTTTCCTACTTGGAACCAGTCTGTTGTTCCATGTGCACTTCTAACTGTTGTTTCCTGACCTGCATACAGATTTCTCAAGACGCAGGTCAGGTGGTCTGGTATTCCCATCTCTTTCAGAATTTTCCACAGTTTATTGTGATCCACACAGTCTAAGGCTTTGGCATAGTCAATAAAGCAGAAATAGATGTTCTTCTGGAATTCTCTTGCTCTTTTCATGATCCAGCGGATGTTGGCAATTTGATCTCTGGTTCCTCTGCCTTTTCTAAAATCAGCTTGAACATTTGGAAGTTCACGTATTGCTGAATCCTGGCTTGGAGAATTTTGAGCATTACTTTACTAGCATGTGAGATGAATGCAATTATGTGGTACTTTGAACATTATTTGGCATTGGCTTTCTTTGAGATTGGAATGAAAACTGACCTTTTCCAGTCCTGTGGCCACTGCTGAGTTTTCCAAGTTTGCTGGCATATTGAGTGCAGCACTTTCACATCATCATCTTTCAGGATTTGAAATAGCTTCACTGGAATTCCATCACTTCCACTAGCTTTGTTTGTAGTGATGCTTTCTAAGGCCCACTTGACTTCACATTCCAGGATGTCTGCTCTAGGTGAGTGATCACACCATTGTGATTATCTGGGTCATGAAGATCTTTTTTGTACAGTTCTTCTGTGTATTCTTGCCACCTCTTCTTAATATCTTCTGCTTCTGTTAGGTCCATACCATTTCTGTCCTTTATCAAGCCCATCTTTGCATGAAATGTTCCTTTGGTATCTCTAATTTTCTCGAAGATATCTCTAGTCTTTCCCATTCTGTTGTTTTCCTCTATTTCTTTGCATTGATCACTGGAGAAGGCTTTTTTATCTCTTACTATTCTGGGCTAGTTTGGACTTAAATTGATGCTATAATTGGTAGAGACTTTTGTAGATGTCACTATGGGGTGATTTTCTTTTGTATGTGGGATAGAACTGAGTGTTTGAGTTCCAAAATATAGACTATGGTTGGCAAAATTATACCCTTGCAAAAATGTCCATGTCTTAATAACCAGAATTTGTGAATATTTACCTTACTTTGTGAAAGTGACTTTGTAGTTGTGACTTTGAATGTAAAAGGGACCATTAGCCAAGGATATATATATATATATATATATATATATATATACACACACATATAATTTATAATTTAATAAACAAAGGTTGTTACAGTAGCAATAAGAAGCTAATACATAAACTGACAAAATAATTGTCACAGTGGAAGATATGATTTTAATATCTCTTAACATCTTGGGATGCAANATATATATATATATATATATATATATATACACACACATATAATTTATAATTTAATAAACAAAGGTTGTTACAGTAGCAATAAGAAGCTAATACATAAACTGACAAAATAATTGTCACAGTGGAAGATATGATTTTAATATCTCTTAACATCTTGGGATGCAATCCTGGAAGAAGATACTACCTCTATTTTCCAAATCTGTTTGTTACGCAGACAATCCTGAAAAGATGTCATAGGTGCAGAAACACCAGAGATCCATGGAGAACTGTCTCTCACTGAGGAGAATTCCAATCATAGTGTTGAAAGTACTACCTAGTTTCTTTTATTACTTATAGGAATACATAAAAGAAGTGAGAAAACAAAGGGAGCATTGTTAAAATATTAAAAATTAATGGCTTTGAAACTTCTCAGTCCTTTCAGATGGCAAAGGATGCTAAAATTCTAAAGAAAGATCAAATTCATGACACTGTTGCGGGGGTGGGGAACAGACCAATGATAAAGCTGAAAGTCATGAGTGAAAATCTTTCACTGAGACCTTCAAAAGATCAAAGGTTACTTCAGACAAAAGACTCTCCAAAGAGATAAAACATGTGCTTCACATATTCTTTCGATCAAACGTTCGAGCTTTTAAAATACTAAAGGTCATTTGTCCCTCAACCTTCCCAGTTGAAATGCAAGGTAGAGATCTCTTATCTCCAAGAGATCATGAATGTGGCTTTTATCTAATGGTAGGAAACTCTAAGATTGACAACTTTTAAGGAATTCTGTATTCAGAAACATTACCAACTTTGACTTTCTGAAAAGGTCACAGAAAGTATAAAATGAAAAGAGACCTTTTGACTCACAAATGTTAGTAATAGTAAGCAGACCAAGAAGGAACAGGTGTTGCCTTTCATGAAAAAGGAAGCAGGACTCAGGGTGGCACCAAGAACCTTCAACAATGATTCCCTGGCCTTGAGATCTAATCACAACATGTACAGCTCTTGCCTGGCTGAATGTTAGAATTGTTTTGAAACAATGTCTACTTTTGCCTTCCTTTTTCTCCCTCTTTGAAGATGTTGTCTGGGCTAATCTGACCATTATCAACTGGTGTCACTTTTCACAAGTGACAACTTGTCACTTAAAATCAGGAAGAACTGTATTCAAAGACTATATTTACAGAACCACACCCAAGAGCCCATTCACTCTGAACTTGATTTAGATATAGGAGTCTGGACTTGAGCTGACTTTGTAATAGGATAAGACTGTAGGGGGACTTATGAGGAAGTGAATGTGTTTTGCCTGTGGAGTATTACCTGGAAAACTGGTTTGCCTCTTGGTATGTATGGATCCAGAAGACACAACCAAGTCAAAGGTTGGGAGGAGAAGGATTTCTTACTTGCAAGTAAGGGGAATACTGGGGATCTTCCCCAAATTAGTGTCTCTACAACAGCAACACTAAGGAAGTTTTAAGTTAAGGGCACATACAAATTCATAAAGGGACTTGAGTAGTCTATGGGGTATAGCTTTTGTTGCCTGAAGTCATGAGGTTCAGAAAAATTTCATATCATCATTGCTTAGGTTCCTGTTAATCTGGTGGTTTAGGCTAATCTTTACCATTGAAATAGAACTGGGAGTCTTTACAAGTGATGCATTATCTTTGTACTATCACTTCTCTTGCCTAATAATGGTTTATTTCTGTATGCATTTGTTTCCTCAAGATCATTAACTACTGAGACCTGTTCAAGAGCAAATGTTGTGGCCAGGATAAAATCACAAAATGGCTTAGGCCAAAAATGGCTTCTCTTATGTCAAGAAAGCCATACTTGTTCTCTTTCTCTGGGTATCCCTTGATCTCTGTGATTACAGGAAGAATATCAATTACTGGGAGCCAGACACGACTGTGGTAGCCAGACTCCAGTAGGCCTCCAGGGTTCTCTGTTTGTTGTTCTCACAGATTTGTAGAGACCCCTCCCATATATTACCAAGGTTTGCCAATGTGCCAATTAGCATATGGCAGAACATTGCTTGCTCTGACTCTCTCTCTCTCTCCTGTACCTACGTTTCCTCCTATTGCCTCTCTCTTCTATTACTCTCTCTTGCAGAAATACATTGCCAATTTGAGCAGACATATGAGGAGACCTGTTTGTTTAGAAACTGAGACTTCCTGGCAGAGCCTGTGAGGAAGTCAGAACTACCAACCATCAGGTGAGTGGGCTTGGAATCAAATTCTAAAGCAGGGGCCCCAAACATTTTTGGCACCAGGGACCAGTTTCATGGAAGAGAATGTTTCCATGAAGCAGGTAGTGGGAGTAGCCTGGGGATGATTGAAGTGCATTACATTTATTGTGCATTTTATTTCTATTATTATTGCATCCGTTCCACATCAGTCCATCAATCATTAGATCCCATATATTGAGGATTCCTATAATAGTTGGAAAAGGCAATGGCACCCCACTCCAGTACTCTTGCCTGGAAAATCCCATGGACGGAGGAACCTGGTGGGTTGCAGTCCATGGGGTTGCTGAGGGTCGGATACGACTGAGCGACTTCACTTTGACTTTTCACTTTCATGCATTGGAGAAGGAAATGGCAACCCACTCCAGTGTTCTTGCCTGGAGAATCCTAGGGACGGGGGAGCCCGATAGGCTGCCATCTATAGGGTTGCATAGAGTCGGACACGACTGAAATGACTTAGCAGTAGCAGCATAGTAGTTAAGACTTGAAATGCCTGCTGCTGCAACTAAGAGGTTTATTTAACTCTGATCTAAAGGCCAGTCAGCTCAGCCACTGCTAGATTCCTGACTGTCAGAAACTGTGGAAGAAAATAAACATTTGATATTTTAAGCTATAAAGTGTTATGCAGCAACAAATGGCTTCTTCAGTTTTGTTCTAAGTTTCCCAAGTTGACTTACTTCAAAGTGGTAATTATTGCTTTAAGAAAGAAGTGTTCTCAGATTTATAGAAAATGTGAAAATTGAAAACATTGTTAATGGAAAATATTAAAATAATATGTTACAGTCATAAAAATCTAATTATATTAATGGCAAAACTCAAATAGTTTAGTGCAAAAAGTATTCTAAATAACACTGAATGTTTTTTGTTTTTATTTTTTATTTGTAATCATTTGTTTCTGTACTGCTGGTTTTGCTGTTTCTCCTTGAATTAAAAAGTAAATAAACACTAAACTGCTGAGTACATGAAATATTAAAATGTGATATATTTCTGCCCTTACTTCAGAGGAAAGTGTTGTAAACATATATAAATTCCTCTGAATAGATTTTTTAATTCATTTTAATTCAACAGCAGCAACAAAATCTCATTTTTGTTGTTGTGGAAAAAAGAGGGTAAATCTAAATGACATGAAGAATATGAATAATGCATTAATAGTTTTAATAATTTAAAAATCAGTGTAGAACATAAAAATCAAATAGTGATTTTACCACAATTTACTATGTAGTTAGAATGCAAAGAAAGTAAAGAAAAAAATTTAATTAGAAAATGTTTTTCTTTTCCNAGAATCATATGAATAATGCATTAATAGTTTTAATAATTTAAAAATCAGTGTAGAACATAAAAATCAAATAGTGATTTTACCACAATTTACTATGTAGTTAGAATGCAAAGAAAGTAAAGAAAAAAATTTAATTAGAAAATGTTTTTCTTTTCCCCCCTCTGTGGTAATAATTTCTTTGAATATTTAAAATGCTTGGTTATAACTAACTAAATATGAAATTTAGGAAGATTGGCAAGTTTCCCTATTTATGCTGATCCAAGCAAAGCTCTTTAAAATTCCTGATATATCATATTCTATTTTTGCTATCAGCTGTTGTTGTTTAGTTGCTAAGTCATGCTAGATTCTTTTGCGACTCCATGGACTGTAGCCTGACAGGCTCCTCTATCCATAGTATTTCCCAGGCAAGAATATTGGAGTGGGTTGCCATTTCCTTCTGCAGAAGATCTTCCTGACCCTGGGATTGAACACACATCTCCTGTGTCTCCTAAACTGGCAGGTATATTCTTTACCAGTGAACCACCTGGGAAGACTTTGCTAGCAGTTATCAGTTATTTTTTCTATTAGATGCTATAGTTTCATTACAGTTGATTTTTCATTGAATCTTAAATTCATTACAATGAAATTTAGTAGTCTCCTTTAAGATAGATAAAATGAAATATGAAAATATTTTAGTTGCCAGAACACAAATACTATTTAGTGTAAGAGGGAAAATTTGAAATGTCATTACTTATTGTTAAAGATTTTGCTTCCTTAAATTGTTTAGTTACTTAAAATCTTCCTTGTACATACTTATACCATTTTATATAATATTTTTTTGGAGAAAGAAATGGCAACCCACTCCAGTGTTCTTGCCTGGAGAATCCCAGGGACGGGGGAGCCTGGTGGGCTGCTGTCTATGGGATCGCACAGAGTCGGACACGACTGAAGCGACTTATTAGTAGTAGTAGTATACCATTTTAGAAATCCTGTTTCAGTACATCTTATGAAAGACTAATAAGATGTAAGAGCTCAATAAAAATAGCAAGATATACAAACTTTTGAAAATAAATTCAAATATTTTCATTGTTGAAAGACTATTTAACAATATAAAATAAGAAGTCCTGATACACTCAACAATATAGAAAATCTCAAGAACATTATATTAAATGGAAAGAAAGTGGACTTCATTTATATGAGATTCTAAAGACCAAAGCTGAAAAAAAAAAAAAAAAAAAACAAAAAACAGGTAAGTTATTATCTGGATGTAGGATGGAAGTGACTGACTTTAATTGATAGGTAGAAATTTTTGAGATGATGGTTACATTTATCAAAATCCATTAAACTGTACACTAAAAAATGTTTAGCAATAAAAGAAATATTGCATCATCTCATCATTAAGATAACATTGAAGATAGCCTTTCTGCTTGTATTTTTAGAGAATATTTCTCAGGTAGTGTATGTTTATCTCAGAGAATGAGCTCTGTACTATCACACATATTTTTAATCTCTTTTTTTCTGAAACTTTTTTTTTTCCTCATCCGGGGTTTACTATAAGGTCTCAGGTATCACGTGTGAGCACTAGTTATTCCAGGAGAAAACAGCAAAGATAGAAAAGAAATAAGACCTAAAGAGGTTAAACATCAAATTTCAGACTTTCATTAGGAGAAAAAAGGAAAGAAATCCCTTTGTAGAATCCAGTGAAGTAGATGATGGAAAAAAAAAAAAAAAAGACCTTATTCAATAAGAAAAATGTTGTAATTTCTGTGTTATTTTTGAGAAATCTTAATATGTGTATGGTGTTGTAGTATTATTTTCATCACAAATACTTAAAAGAAAGTGATAGTCTTATATACAAAGAAGGTGAAGGTGAAGGTGAAGTCGCTCAGTCGTGTCCGACTCTTTGCGACCCCGTGGACTGTAACCTACTAGGCTTCTCTGTCCGTGAGATTCTCCAGGCAAGAGTACTGGAGTGGATTGCCATTTCCTTCTCCAGGGGATCTTCCCGNTTAAAAAAAAAAAAAAAAAATCCCAGTATTAAATGAACATAATTCTGGATAATCTCTGCACTGGCACATAAGCAAACTAG
Organism: Oreotragus oreotragus; assembly: GCA_006410675.1. Classification (NCBI taxonomy): domain Eukaryota; kingdom Metazoa; phylum Chordata; class Mammalia; order Artiodactyla; family Bovidae; genus Oreotragus; species Oreotragus oreotragus. Next base: position 223,392 of record SJYX01016783.1, on the reverse strand, counting down.
TACTTCTAGAAAAAGACAAGTTGTTTCCACCATTAATGTGTGAAAAAATAAATAATAATAGGCCATCAGAAAGACTAAGTGGTATTACTATCTCTTTAATCATTCTCTCTACAAAGACTAAATCAAATCTTTATTTTTTTCAGTCTGAAACTTCTAAGTATTTGTATCATTCTCTGAAGATTACTTTTGCTTTCTGATTTACAGAGACAATAGAGGTTATGAGATGCAGACTCCTTTTTTATGCAAATACTTAACAAAAATAATACCTGTATCTAGCATGTTTGCCTAACTTCTTATCTCAAAGAGCAGAATGCAGGCAGCATTAGCAGCTTTCGCATGAGTTGGTGGGAAGATGCTACCAAGTGTTAAGAGCTTTGGTATAATGAATCCTCCAAGTAACTCACACCCTAAAGGAGAGTACTTCCCTGAGTGACAAAAAGGGAAACCGAGTAAGTGATTTATTTTAAGTACCAGGGTAAGAAATTACAGTCCTGGAGTTGTGGATAAGGACAAAACAAAACAAAACATACTTGAAGGGACAACAAGTGACCAAATAGGGCTCTGGTGGTCACAGATGTAAAGAACCTCAGAAACATTCATCAAACACTCTTTCCCAAAGGACAGAAATTCACCCTGTGTGCAACATTAAAATTTAGCCAGGCAAAAAGTTTGGGAAAAAAGAAAAAGGATATTAACTAAAAGCCAGAATGAATAGAAAGAAAAACAGAAAGTAGAAAGTACAGTGAGTGTAAAATACAACATATAAATTAGAGAACATTTTCTTGAAAGGAAGTATCTATATAGATTTAGGAAGATCTAGAAATAAGAAGGCATACATAAAACAACAAAAATATTCAAACTGAGATACAGCTAACAGATATTGAAGAAGCTACACAGGTCATATTTTGAATGCTTTATGATGATAATAGATGGAAAAATGTAAAACTGTGAAAATTTGGAAAATACCCTGGCTTTACTACCCTCTTCACAGAGAAATAAAATTATTCAAACAGTAAAACCAAAAGATTCAGTTTAGTTCAGTTAAGTCACTCAGTTGTGTCCGACTCTTTGCCACCACATGGACCACAGCACGCCAGGCCTCCCTGTCCATCACTGACTCCCGAAGCTTACCCAAACTCATGTCCATTGAGTCAGTGATGCCATCCAACCAATTCATCCTCTGTCGTCACCTTCTCCTGCCTTCAGTCTTTCCCAACATCAGGGTCTTTTCAAATGAGTCAGCTCTTCGCATCAGATGGCCAACATATTGGAGTTTCAACTTCAACATCAGTCCCTCCAGTGAATACTCAGGACTGATCTCCTTTAGGATGGACTGGTTGGATCTCCATGCAGTCCAAGGGACTCTCAAGAGCCTTTTCTAACACCACAGTTCAAAAGTATCAGTTCTTCAGCACTCAGCTCTCTTTATAGTCCAACTCTCACATCCATACATGACCACCAGAAAAACCGTAGCCTTGACTAGACAGACCTTTACTGGCAAAGTAATGTCTCTACTTTTTAATATGCTGTCTACGTTGATTATAACTTTCCTTCCAAGGTGTCTTCCTTTCCTTCCAAGTGTCTTTTAATTTCATGGCTTCAATTTTTTTGGAGCTCAAAAAAATAAAGTCTGACACTGTTTCCACTGTTTCCCCATCTATTTGCCATGAAGTGATGGGACCACATGCCATGATCTTAGTTTTCTGAATGTTGAATTTAAGCCAACTTTTTCACTCTCCTCTTTCAATTTAATCAAGAGGCTCTTTAGTTTTTCTTCACTTCATTGCCATAAGGGTGGTGTCATCTGCATATCTGAGGTTAGTGATATTCCTCCCAGCAATCTTTATTCCAGCTTGTGCTTCATCTAGCCTAGCGTTTCTCATGATGTACTCTGCATATATGTTAAATAAGCAGGGTGACAATATACAACCTTGACGTACTCCTTTCCTAATCTGGAAACTGTTTATCATTCCATGTTCAGTTCTAACTGTTGCTTCCTGACCTGCATATAGATTTCACAAGAGTCAGGTCAGGTGGTCTGGTATTCCCATCTCTTTCAGAATTTTCCAGTTTATTGTGATCCACACAGTCAAAGACTTTGGCATAGTCAATAAAGCAGAAGGAGCAGGGGCTGCACAGGCGCAGGAGGGCCTAGAGGAGCTGTCCCACGCTGAAGGTCAGGAACTGAGGCGGTAAGGAGATACCCCTCGTCCAAGGTAAGGAGCAGCCGTGAAGAGACAACCCATGCCAAGGAAAGAGAAACCCAAGTAAGATGGTAGGTGTTGCAAGAGAGCATCAGAGGGCAGACACACTGAAACCATACTCGCAGAAAACTAGTCAATCTAATCACACTAGGACCAGGGCCTTGTCTAACTCAATGAAACCAAGCCATGCCTGCAGGGCAACCGGAGGCGGGCGGGTCATGGTGGAGAGGTCTGACAGAANAAAAAAAAAAAGAACAAAAAACAGGTAAGTTATTATCTGGATGTAGGATGGAAGTGACTGACTTTAATTGATAGGTAGAAATTTTTGAGATGATGGTTACATTTATCAAAATCCATTAAACTGTACACTAAAAAATGTTTAGCAATAAAAGAAATATTGCATCATCTCATCATTAAGATAACATTGAAGATAGCCTTTCTGCTTGTATTTTTAGAGAATATTTCTCAGGTAATGTATGTTTATCTCAGAGAATGAGCTCTGTACTATCACACATATTTTTAATCTCTTTTTTTCTGAAACTTTTTTTTTTCCTCATCCGGGGTTTACTATAAGGTCTCAGGTATCACGTGTGAGCACTAGTTATTCCAGGAGAAAACAGCAAAGATAGAAAAGAAATAAGACCTAAAGAGGTTAAACATCAAATTTCAGACTTTCATTAGGAGAAAAAAGGAAAGAAATCCCTTTGTAGAATCCAGTGAAGTAGATGATGGAAAAAAAAAAAAAAAAGACCTTATTCAATAAGAAAAATGTTGTAATTTCTGTGTTATTTTTGAGAAATCTTAATATGTGTATGGTGTTGTAGTATTATTTTCATCACAAATACTTAAAAGAAAGTGATAGTCTTATATACAAAGAAGGTGAAGGTGAAGGTGAAGTCGCTCAGTCGTGTCCGACTCTTTGCGACCCCGTGGACTGTAACCTACTAGGCTTCTCTGTCCGTGAGATTCTCCAGGCAAGAGTACTGGAGTGGATTGCCATTTCCTTCTCCAGGGGATCTTCCCGACCCAGGGATCGAACTCGGGTCTCCCGCATTGAAGGCAGACGCTTTAACCGCTGAGCCACCAGGGAAGCCATATACAAAGAGGTATACTCTAAATATTAATAATTTAGCTATTCAATTATTCATAAACATGCATTCTGAAACAGTGACATAACTATTAAACTAAATGAAGTCGCTCAGTTGTGTCTGACTCTTTGCAGCCCCATGAACCCCATGGAGCCTGCCAGGCTCCTCCATCCATAGGATTTCCCAGGCAAAAATACTGGAGTGGGTTGCCATTTCCTTCTCCAGGAGACCTTCCACACCCAGGTATTGAACCTGGGTCTCCTGCATTGTAGGCAGACGCTTTACCATCTGAGCCTCCAGGGAAGTCATAGTTATACTAAGGCATACATTTAAATATTTAAATATATTGCGAAAAGCTTGATTTATCAGTATATTAATAAAATACTGTTAACTGCTATGTATGAGGTTAACCTACCTAGACATGGTCAATTAACTCTTCAAGAATTAGAACCACAGCAACTAGAACAAATTAAAGGTAATATGTCTCCGAAAACTTAGAATAGCAGAAAATTCAGGTGATTAAAGTTATACATTTTATTAAAATCATGGATGATTCACAGTCAATTAACCTTTTCAAATTAAATGACACAATCCAAAGATAGTAAAACATTAATCATAAACTCATATGTGTTTTACTCGAACTCTCTTTGATGTATATGTAAAAAGAATTCTTAATAGGGACAACTTTACATGTGCTTTTCTTTGAAGAAAGACTGATTTTCTCACATCTGCTAGAGGATACACCCTAATGTTGCTACTCATGGTCAACATTTTCTTAATAAGGACATTTATAAAGAAACTAAAAAGGAAGATATTACTTCTTTTTAACCAGAAGATACCATTCTAAGCAGGTAGCAGGAGATAGTTTGGATACTGAAATGTTTAACTTCTTGAGGCATGTGGAGAAAATAAGAGGCAAAGATGAAGCTTAATATAATCTTTGTTATTATTTAGAGCTGAAAATGTAAGGAAAATCTGTTTTTCAAGTAGTTGGCTGTCATATGTTATTTCAGATTAAGAAATGGAATGAGGGAAATGAATAGTGAACTAGTAATTCAATACTTATCTGAAGTAAAAGTATTGAGTTATTAGCCATTGTTTATTGTTAATTTTATATACAATTATGAGAACATGGTCAGGTCTATAATATTTACAATGCTATGTTTTCAAAGTCTTAAAACTTGAAAATTTTAGAGGTAATATTTAAAATCATTTTCATTTCAGAGTACAGTTCACCTTTAAGTTAAAAAATCATCCTGCAAATAAGAACATTCTTCTCTTCTCCCAGAATTCTTCCTTGTTTCTCTGAGTAAGAAGCTGCTGCTACTGCTGCTAAGTCACTTCAGTCGTGTCTGGCTCTGTGTGACCCCATAGACGGCAGCCCACCAGGCTCCTCCATCCCTGGGATTCTCCAGGCAAGAACACTGGAGTGGGTTGCCATTTCCTTCTCCAATGCGTGAAAGTGAAAAGTGAAAGTGAAGTCGTTCAGTCGTGTCCGATTCTTCAGGACCGCATGGACTGCAGCCTACCAGGCTCCTCAGTCCATGGGATTTTCCAGGCAAGAGTACTGGAGTGGGGTGCCAAAGCACTTTATCACCAATGAGAGAACTGAAACTGAGACTTCCATCAAAGGGGTTAGCTTCCTCAGAGACATGAAATATGAGATAAAGAAATGTATTTAATTTTGTTCCTCCTTCTCTTAAACGGGAGTTGAGAGATGCTTCTGTTCAGAGATTGATCCCAGCCTTTCTACAGTCAGTATCTTAATGGGATGTGACCTTATAATTGAGAACTTAAACCATCATATTCTGCAACTTACTTTTATGAACTTCTCACAAGGGAAGAATGAATTGTTACAGACATTTTTCTTCTCTTCTGCTAAACACTAAGGATGTCAACTTTATGGCTGCTGAAGAATCATTAGAGGCAGTGTAGTTAGATAGTAATATGTATCTTAATTGTTTTATAAAAATGGAAAGGAAATAAAAGTAATATACTTGGGTAATAAGTACTGTGTATTTTGCAAAACTTATTACATTTTTATATAATTTGCTTCTCACAAAGTTTTAAAGTGGTATAATAGAACTCCTATTTGCTAGGAGATAAACCAGTTATGTACAATTTTTATGGAACCACAAGAGATTCTGAATAACCAAAATAATCTTGAGAAAGAGAAAAGCTTAATGCATCACATCACCTGATTTCAAACTATACTTACTGCAAAGCTATAGTACTAAATAGACTACAGTACTGGCACACAGAACAATATAACAGAATGGAGAGTCCAGATACAAATCCAACATATACAGGTTAAATTAATATACAGCAAAGAAGCAAGGGACATACAATAGGAAAGTGATAATTTCTTTAAAACATGATGTTGAGAAAATTGGACAGTCACATGCAGAAAAAATGCCACTATACCACTGTTTTACACCATACACAAAAATTAACTCAAAATGAAATAATTGTTTAAGTATAAGACCAGAAACCATATTTCTAGAAGAAAACATTGGCAATAAGCTCACTGTCATCAATTTTAGCAATGGTTTTGTGGATCAGACTACAAACCGAAAAAAAAAAAAAAAAAAAAAACTAAGACTAAAAAGTTTTTTATTTATAGCAATGGATCCAACCAGTCCATTCTGAAGGAGATCAGCCCTGGGATTTCTTTGGAAGGAATGATGCTAAAGCTGAAACTCCTGTACTTTGGCCGCCTCATGAGAAGAGTTGACTCATTGGAAAAGACTCTGATGCTGGGAGGGATTGGGGGCAGGAGGAGAAGCTGTCTCTTATACACATCTAGATGTGTATAAGAGACAGGTGATTATGTTGGTCATGAAGANGTCCATTCTGAAGGAGATCAGCCCTGGGATTTCTTTGGAAGGAATGATGCTAAAGCTGAAACTCCTGTACTTTGGCCGCCTCATGAGAAGAGTTGACTCATTGGAAAAGACTCTGATGCTGGGAGGGATTGGGGGCAGGAGGAGAAGGGGACAACAGAGGATGACATGGCTGGATGGCATCATGGACTCGATGGATGTGAGTCTGAATGAACTCCAGGAGTTGTTGATGGACAGGGAGGCCTGGCATGCTACGATTCATGGGGTCGCAGAGTTCGACACGACTGAGCGAATGAACTGAACTGAACTGACTGATCATGAATAAAATAAAAAGGCAACCTACTTAATGGGAGAAGATATCACAAGCAATATACCTGGTGGTAAGGAGTAAATATTCAAAATATAAAAACTCAATACAGCTCAGTATCAAAAAAATATACAATTGGATGTAAAATGGGTAGAGGATCTGAAAAGACATTTTCTTTTAAAGAGATATACAAATGGCTAAAAGACACATGAAAAGATTTAAGAATGACGTATCATCAGGGAAATGCAAATCAAAAGCACAATGAAGTATTACCTCACACCTGTCAGAATGGCTATCATCAAAAGACAAGAAATAGCAAGTGTTGGTCAGGGAAACCCTAAAAGGGAACCTTAGTAGACTGTTAATGGAATTGTAAATTGGTACGACCACTACAGAAAAGTATGGAGATTCCTCCAAAAGTTAAGAATAGAATTGCCATATGACCCACATATCCCACTTCTGGGTGGAATGAGGAACACAAAACACTAATTCATAACAATATATGAATTAAAAGGTTCATGGCAGCATTATTCATGATAGCCAAGATATGAAAACAACCTAAGTATCCATCTACAGATGAATGGATAAAGATGTGATATAGATAGATGGACAGATCTTAATAAATAAATAAAATGATTATATATATATATATATATATTATATGTTGTCCTTGTTTTTAGTCCCTAAGTCATGTATGACTCTTTTGTAACCCCATGGACCGTAGCCCAGTAGGCTCCTCTGTCCATGGGATTTCCCAGAGAAGAATACTGAAGAGCATTGCCATTTCCTTCTCTAAGGAATCTTCCCAACCCAGGGAGCAGACCCACATCTGCTGCACAACTTCTGAATTGCAGATTCTTTACTGCTGAGACACCTATGTATATTAATCAGTCATTTAAAAAAGACATGAAATCCTCTGTGACAACTTGGTTGAACCTTGAATATATTATACCATGTGAAATAAGTTAGAAAGACAAATACCATATGATTTCATTTGGATGTGGAGTCTAAACAAATGAACGAACAAAATAAAATGAAAACTAACATAGAGATACAGAGCAGATTATTGGTTACCACAGAAGAGAACTAGGGAGTAGTGGAAAAGGGTGAAGAAAGTCAACTGTCTGGTGATGGATATTGTCTAGATTTGTGGAGTTATGACATTGTAGTATATACAAAGGTTGAATTATAATGCTACTCACTTGAAAATTATATAATAAAAAGATTAAATGAGATTAAAAGATCTGCATTAACAGTTGAAGAGTGATATTAACATTGTATTTTTAGATAACAAAGAGAAAAACGCAAAACAGTATATGCATTGTGTTAACTTTTATTTTAAAGAACTATTTTAGCAAGAGTAAGCAGAAGAATGACAAATCAGAAGTCATGAAATTGAATATCTAAGGAGGTTTGTTGACAATTAAGTGGGAAAGATAATGAGGTGAAATAGTTTCTGATCTGATATCACTATCAATTTGCATATTCTAACACACACAAATTAACAAAAAGTGGAAAAGAAAATTTGAAAGGAATGCAGAAAAACAAATGAAACAAGAACATATCAACATGATAACGTAGAGTGAAGGAAGCATAAATTAATACAAGTAACATTGACATGTATTGTCAGTCTAGTGAAGTCGCTCAGTCGTGTCTGATTCTTTGTGTCCCCATGGACTATAGACTACCACGCTCCCCCATCCATGGGATTTTCTAGGCAAGAATACTGGAGTGGGTTGCCATTTCCTTCTCCAGGAAATCTTCCTGACCCAGGGATCAAACCCATCTCTCCCGTATTGCAGGCAGACACTTTACCATCTGAGCCACCAGTTTACAGACATAAAAAAGAAATNCGCTCCCCCATCCATGGGATTTTCTAGGCAAGAATACTGGAGTGGGTTGCCATTTCCTTCTCCAGGAAATCTTCCTGACCCAGGGATCAAACCCATCTCTCCCGTATTGCAGGCAGACACTTTACCATCTGAGCCACCAGTTTACAGACATAAAAAAGAAATACAAATATGTTTTGATCTATATTTGTCATGGTATAGTGATACTGAAGTAATACTTCTGAAACTATTTTTAACAAATGAGTAAATATATTAATATTTTCCAGGAACAAATTTCTCATTGTGGGAGAAAAGAAGTATACATATGTGATACAAACAAAATTGTACTAGTATATACATAACTATATATTATTATGTATGTATATGTGCAAGTAACAGATATGTGCCCACCTATGTGATTCATATATTAATATATATATATATGAAATGTCAAAATAACATATAAGGTAACTTGAGGCTTCCACTGGCTTAATTGTAGAAAATGTGAAAATATATGAATAATAGCATTTTATTTAAAAGTTTTAATAAAAAATCTATTATTCTCTATTTAGATTAAAAAATACCTCATTGACCTGCATATGGATATACAACTGTAAACTTTTTTTAACCGTATATGAAAAAAAATGAATTAATCTCCATTTTATCAGTTCTCAATTTAGTGTGTAATTGAACTCTGACTTCTCTCAGAAGGCAAATGATATCACACATGAAGTGTGTAAAATCACTTCATGTAAGTGTTCTGTGATTAAAACAGGAAGGACACATGTATGCTGAAATCTCATTTTGGTTGTTTTTGTAGCAGACTCATTTCAACATAAAATCAGGTATCTTGAGAACAGCTATATTTTCACACTTTACCCACACTGAATAATGTCAGTTTGCTTCCTGAAGAAATGCACAGACTGCCTTTCACTGAATTTTGTCATTCTCTGTCTCTGTAAATTTAGTTTATCTGAAGTCTTCTTTGTTATGTTACCTGTTCTCATGTACCTGAGCAGTTCTGAACGTTCAGGGCATTAGATTTAAGATGTCGAATGACTTTTTAAAGAAAATATTCATTGAAATCGGTTTTTAGGGTGTGAAATTTTAACTTTGAAGATCATTTTAATTCCCCGCCGATAATCTAGGAAATGTATTTCTGCTGAGGCTTGTGGCTCTATCTTCTAGTGCACTACTGATTCCCTGAAGGAGGGCATGGTGAGAAGTGTATCTCCTTTTCTCTTTTGATTGTAAGAATGCTTTATATATTTTCTCACTGAATATTGGGGTTGGGACATCCATAATTCACACATCATGATTTTTCTCAATAAAAGTTCATAGGGTGAAATATTCTTGTCAGTTAAATGTTCTTAAGGCAAAATTTTCAAAGAATTTTGAAATTCTGGTTAGCTACTAGAGGCAAAAGTCTTTTAGAAGAAAGAGCTTGTCTTCTCATTCCTGGGTCAGAAGTGCTGCGATAAGTAGAGCGAAGACATCCTAAGTGTAAATACAGCTATCCATCAATTCTAGTTATAAATTGTTGAGCCTATTTACACAGAAGCTAAAAGTTTACTAATAAAAGATCAACTACATTTTCCTTTTCTCTGCAGATTCTTTCTGTACTATTGTTTTTATTCTATTCTCTATTTGTGCTTCTTTCTATAGATTATGCTTTTGCCTTTTAACTGCATCAAATACCTAACCTCTAGTTTTTATTTTTAAATATTTATTTTTAAAGAAATTATTCCACGATTGTTTTCATGGATGAAAATCGATAAGATGTTTAATACATGTTCTAATGTATGGTAATGGGGTTAAGTTTGGGAAACCAGTCAAAAATCTCATGAGCTTTCTTCTGTTTTTGTATCCAGCCTCACAATGATTATATTAGCTATTTTATTTTACTATAGCAAGAGCCTACCCAGTAAAATGTAGTACTATAAAATTAGGTTAGAATTATAATGTTAAATTTGCCTAATATAGGGTTTTCCCTTTAATGGTTATGATACAGGTTTTACAAATGCTAATAATTAAATTTGTCTAAAATAATTTATACTATTCTAGAGTAAATTTTATTAGGCTTCCCTGATAGCTCAGTTGGTAAAGAATCTGCCTGCAATGCAGGAGACCCTGGTTCGATTGCTCGGTTGGGAAGATCTGCTTGAGAAGGGTTAGGCTACCCACTACAGTATTTTATTATCCTAACATAAATATATTTTCAAGTTTGTATTTATTTAGTTCATGTATTTTCGGAGAAGGCAATAGCACCCCACTCCAGTACTCTTGCCTAGAAATTCCCATGGATGGAGGAGCCTGATGGGCTGCAGTCCATGAGGTCGTTAAGAGACGGACACAACTGAGCCACTTCACTTTCACTTTTCACTTTCATGCATTGGAGAAGGAAATGGCAACCCACTCCAGTGTTCTTACCTGGAGAATACCAGGGATGGAGGAGCCTGGTGGGTTGCTGTCTCTTGGATCTCACAGAGTCGTACATGACTGAAGCGACTTAGCAGCAGCAGCAGTGCATGTATTTTAAGTTATATTTTGGTATGAATTTACCTCCTGTTCAAGAAATGTCCTCCTGTAAGGTTCTTCCTGTCACAGACTCTAAGAGCTGTTTTACTTATTGGATTTTTAGTGATTTAAAACAGAAGTGACAAAGATAGGGAAAAGTATAGAAATTGAAATCTAGAAAATGAAAGAAAGTGTTGAATGTTTAAAAAATCCAATTTATCCCTGTTATGAAGGTCATGTGTGTGTTTGTTGGTCAGTCGTGTCTGGCTGCTTGAGTTGCCATGGACTTAGCCCTCCAGGCTCCTTTGTCCATGGAATTCTCTAGGCAAGAATACTGGAGTGGGCTGCCATTATCTTCTATAGAAGACCTTCTTGACCCAAGGATCACACTCAGGCCTCCTACATTACATGCAAATTCTTTTCTGCCTGAGCCACCAGAGAAGCCCCAATAAAAGTCTTGGGGTAAGAGAAACATAAAAGTTTAGAGTTGGGAAATTATGTTGGCCTTAAAGGGGGCAAGCATTGGGATTTGAGACATTTGTGATCGGAGGGGAAGAAGTGATGATGGGGCACTTTCATACAAGACAGCGGTGACATTTTTCATAATTTCAGAGAAATATTGGGTTGATCAAAAAGTTCATTCAGTTTTTTCCTTAAGATGTTATGAAAAACCCAAATGAACTTTTTGGCCAACCCAATACAAACGAGGAACTTGAGATGTTTAAAAATAACTGCAATGAGAACAATGTTTTTGATATTATTAAACTGATTTGTGGGGGAAGGCAATGGCACCCCACCCCAGTACTCTTGCCTGGGAAATCCAATGGATGGAGTAGCCTGGTGAGCTGCAGTCCATGGGGTCGCTAACAGTTGGACAGACTGAGCGACTTCACTTTCACTTTTCTCTTTCATGCGTTGGAGAAGGAAATGGCAACCCACTCCAGTGTTCTTGCCTGGAGAATCCCAGGGACGGGGGAGCCTGGTGGGCTGCCGTCTATGGGGTCACACAGAGCCGGACACGACTGAAGTGACTTAGCAGCAGCAGCAAACTGATTTGTATCCATCTCTCTTTTTAAAGCAGATTCAACCCAGTGACCTCCACCTTAATATGCAGAAAGCATATGATTTGTATAGCTCTAGATATTGTAAATATAGTTGGCAGGAGAAGGAATTTGTCAATGTACTGCATATTTGACTTGTCAAATATTATACCTGGAAGACTGAAATTGGAATCCTCTGAAAGTATAAAGAACTTTCTAATTTTACCTAGGAATATCTCCTATGAACCATCTTATACCATTATTAAATGTTATCATATCATCACTGAATATTAAAAAAAAATACCAATCATTTTGGGCCCAGGTATGATGGAAAGAAGAAAGTGATGTGATGTTATGCAAAAGACCATGTTGACATATTGTCATGTTCCCATACCTTTCTTGTGATTTCTCCTTATCACTAAGTATATTAATGAATTAACTAGGTTAATGGACAGTGGTAAAGACTGCCCGTCAATGCAGGAGACGCAGGTTCGATCCCTGGGTGGAGAAGATCTCCTGGAGAAGGAAATCACACGACAACCTGTTCCAGTATTTTTGCTTGGAAACTTCCATGGACAGAGGAACCTGGTGGGATACAGTCCATGGGATCACTGACACGACTGAGTGACTGGGCACACAGGTTAATGGAAGGCAGTATCTTTGTCTAAATGGAGAGAATTTTGCTTGATAACAGATAGATTTGTGTGCACGTGTGTGCGTGTATGTGTGTGTGAGTATATCAATGTGTATCTCTGTTTGCTTACCTAAATCAATTGATTTGGCCATCCCTGAGACTTTCTCACATGTGTTCTTACATTATTGTTTAATTTGGGAAATAATAAGCATTATTTCTATAAATATTCCTCTTCTATTTTATTTTCTTGAAACTTTCTCTAGTGTGACCAATAGTTCCAGTCCTGTAGGGAGTTACAGACATTACAGAGAAATCTAACATGTCATTGATGAAGAAGAAATGTCAAATTTTCCAGAGTGATAAATGCCTATCACCTAAAGAGAAGCATGAGGAATGAAAACAATCATGTTGAAAACAAAAACAAAATAGAATAATGTTTGCAATATATTGAAGACAGCAAAATTAAATTTAGAATTACTTATGTAGTAAAGTACTCGCTTAAATATGATGGTAAAAATAATTTTTCAAATTAAAAGAAATATTTAGAAAATTTACATAAAAGTTCTTTTCTGAGTGGACTTCAGAGGAATTATTTAAGCAAGATCAGAAATAAATCTGGGAAAAATTAATGCTATATGAGAAGTAAAAGAAAGTAAATTACATAAGACAAGTGTATCTTTGCCTTTATAAGATTTATCAGAGAAAGTGAAAGGATGAGAGAGGAAAAAGAGGAAAACTTTATCGATAAAACTAGAAATTCTAGAGGATACTAATGATTGGCAATTGCCTGAGAGTGGAAGCAAAGAAAGTATGTGCTAAAGAAAATGTATGCTTTCTTATTTGATGGGTATAGATATATTTAAAAGATATTTTAGGAAAACAGACAAAGAGATTAGTAGTTTGCAGGTAAGACAATGCTGGACTGGACTTCCTGTTTAATGTGCTATTATTATACCACTTTGAAGTTGTAAAGATTCACGTGTAGGTTTTTGTCCACTGGAGATATAAGTAATTTCTTTTTGGTAAAACAAATATCACAAAACAATATGATTTATAGTTTTATAAACCTTGTTCTATAAATGAGAACCTCATACAATGATCAAACTTTCAAAAAGTGATGGCTAATGCTTCACTTTACTTTCTAAATATTTGCAAAATTTCTTCTTTGACCAATTCTAACCCAGATATATATAGGGAAGAAGAGTCTGTGGAATATCTTTTTGACTAATGCAGGTTAATACTTGGGGGAAACAAAGGGCAACTCACTTCAGTATTCTTGCCTAGAGAATCTCGTGGACAGAGGAGCCTGGTGGGCTGCTGTCCATGGGGTCACACAGAGTCGGGCACGACTGAAGTGACTTAGCAGGCATTCATGCATTGGAGAAGGAAATGGCAATCCACTCCAGTGTTCTTGCCTGGAGAATCCCAGGGACAGAGAAGCCTGGTGGGCTGTCCTCTATGGGGTCACACCTGT
>SJYX01016783.1:167944-196492 GCA_006410675.1 Oreotragus oreotragus | reverse complement strand
AAGAGGAACTAAAAAGCCTCTTCACAGTGAAAGAGGAGAGTGAAAAAGTTGGCTTAAAGCTCAACATTCAGAAAACGAAGATCATGGCATCTGGTCCCATCACTCCATGGGAAATAGATGGGGAACAGTGGAAACAGTGTCAGACTTTATTTTTCTGGGCTTCAAAATCACTGCAGATGATGATTGCAGCCATGAAATTAAAAGACGCTTATTCCTCGGAAGGAAGGTTATGACCAGTCTATATAGCATATTAAAAAGCAGAGACAGTACTGTGCCAAGAAAGGTCTGTCTAGTCAAGGCTCTGGTTTTTCCAGTAGTCATGTATGGATGTGAGAGTTGGACTGTGAAGAAAGCTGAGCACAGAAGAACTGATGTTTTTGAATTGTGGTGTTGGAGAAGTCTCTTGAGAGTCCCTTGGACTGCAAGGAGATCCAACCAGTCTATGCTAAAGGAGATCAGCCCTGGGATTTCTTTGGAAGGAATGATGCTAAAGCTGAAACTCCAGTACTTTGGCCACTTCATGCAAAGAGTTGACTCATTGGAAGACTCTGATGCTGGGAGGGATTGGGGGCAGGAGGAGAAGGGGATGACAGAGGATGAGATGGCTGGATGGCATCACCGACTCGATGGACGTGAGTTTGAGTGAACTCTGGGAGTTGGTGATGGACAGGGAGACCTGGCGTGCTGTTATTCATGGAGTTGCAAGTAGTCGGACAGGACTGAGAGACTGAATTGAACATTAACTTATCTTCTTTATTGATTCTAAATATATGAATTTTATATCATTTATTAATGATGAAACTTTAATGTTCATCACGGTGGGCTGTGGCCACAAATTATTTCAAAATTTTCCATGATAGGTGAGGACTAATTCCTTTACACATTGTTCTATGCTGATCTTAGTGACTAGCTTATCCAATCTAATGGGATATAAGTGAATTCCTGGATTTTTGAGGCTAGGTTACACAGACATCTTAAGCCAGAAAGACTCATTTTGGAGCCATGAACAATTATAAACATTCAATTAACTTAATGGAGGGACTATATCAGAGTTCTTGAGATGACATGAATAGGGGGAGGGACTTAGCTGAACCCAGATTTCCAGACAACTCTGCCAAAGTGCCAAGCAATTGAGAAAAGTAGTTTTAGATTCTACAGCATATCCTTAGCTTAACCATCCCCCATTCAAAAACTGCCTGAATTCTTCATTCATGAATGCAGGAGCTGCAAGAACTTGTTTTATATTAAGTTTGATTTGATTACTAATTTCTCCCACATGCCTGGAAAGGGAAAAAGTAAGTAAGGAAACAGGAAGGTATGGTGCTCTCTCAAAACAGTGTTAAAAACAATGTATAATGCATGTCTGTGAGTCCTAAGAATTGATGTTAGCTTATTCCCAGTCTTAAAGCTTAGATATTTTATTCTGAAAAAATGAGCTATGCAATTAAATCATGTATCCCTTAAAATAAATAAGATTTCATATATTTTGCAAAAGTTGTTAAAAGTCAGTCAATAACTTCTGCCTTTCTCTTTCATAAGGGAAGTTCTGGGGGTATTCTTTACTTATAAGTCAAAATAATTTTTAAAAGTCCAGGATATTTAAAAAGCATATTTTATATCTATTTTTATTTAAGTTTGAAAGTAGGCTCTTTTGATAAGATAGGCTCTGCTGGTACCTGAAATTCTTTCCTGCCAGATTTAATTTAGCTTATGTGATGTGATTTTCCGGCATCTCTTTGTGGACTAGAAATCATTTTCAAAGTCAGAAGTAACTTATCCTAACTAATTCTGTCATTCATCATCTTTTTAAGTCTCTCTTCAGTAAACTGGAATTTGTACCAAATTGTACAATACGGTTTAGGGATGTCTCATATTATCTATAGGAGGGTAAAACAAAGACTGTCAAACTTTTCTCAGTTAGAAGTTTATGTAGGGTATGAGTTATACTGAAAACATAAAACAATATCTGCAACTGACTTGATATAGGAATAGGAATTATCAGTGCAACCAGCTCATCTTATATGCTTAAAATTTTGTCTGCTACTGCTGCTAAGTCACTTCAGTCATATGTGCGGATCCAGAGACAGCAGCCCACCAGGCACCCCCATCCGTGGGACTCTCCAGGCAAGAACACTGGAGTGGGTTGCCATTTCCTTCTCCAATGCATGAAAGTGAAAAGTGAAAGTGAAGTCGCTCAGTCTGTCCGACTGTTAGCGACCCCATGGAGTGCAGCCTACCAGGCTCCTGCATCCATGGGATTTTGCAGGCAAAAGTACTGGAGTGAGTTGCCATTGCCTTCTAGATGTGTCCAAATATATAAAAAATTCACCTGAATTTCTGCTATTTCAAATTGATTTAATACTTTAAAATTTGGAAACATTTGATATTGGAATTAATCATTCAGTGCAATAAACTCAAAATAACTCAATGAACTTTACTCTTCCTTCTGCTGTGTTGGAGTTACTATAGTATATTTCTTTTCATTCATGTTTTTAAAAATTTGTAAGCATTACAAGTTATAGAAAGTTACTTCTGGTTTTATCAAAGAAGTGAAATATTAGTACTTAATGTTCATCAGAGTAAAATATTTTACTTAATGTTTATTAGAGAGAAACATTATTGCCACAAAAGTGGTGCTAGATTAACTGATAAATAATGAAAAATATCACCTGTTTTCAAATGATAAACAAACTTTGTGGGAATAAGGAAGTGGCGTGCTGAGAAAGACTCGGACACGGCTGAGCGACTGAACTGAACTGAATGTTATGAACATGGTGATGAGGCACTCTAAACAGCTGAGTTGAAGTAGATACTTTTCCCCTGGGGTACTGCCAAACCCGTGCCTGTGTAAGAGTCTGAGAAGGCACTGGGTTTCATTCAATAGAGCGTTTTTACAGAAATGAAGAACTTGGCAGCTGCTCTAAAGTGGAATGATAAAACTGAACACTTAAGATGCCCAAATATTTGACCAAAGCCCCACCCTGTCGCTGCCTCAAAGATATGTCAAGAGTAGGAATCTAAACACTAAAAGGGCATGAGTTTTAAGCATTAAACAAGGATAGGAGTTTTAAGTACTAAAATTAGTGCTAATAAAAATTTTCAGTTTAGAGATTTAAAGGGCTATTTTAAATGCCAAAAAGACCAACCCAACAATAAAACATGACACATCAAAGTCTTTATATGCCCAGTAATGTATTTGCAAAATACCTTAAGCAAAATTTGACATAATTAAAAAGAGATACAGATAAGTCTATAATCAGATAGGAATATATTAATTTACTTCTCAGTAGCTGAGAAAATAAAGACACAAAAGCATCAATGAGTACAGCCATCCCTCAGTATATGTAGGGGATTGATTCCAGTACACTTGAGGATGCCAAAATCCAAAGATGTTCAAGTTACTTATTTAAAGGGTGTCGTATTTTCTTATAATCTGTGCATATCCTCTTGTATACTTTGAATCATTTCCAGATTACTTATGATACCAAATATAATATAAATGTTATATGAATAGTTACTGGCATTCTGGAAATTGACCTTTGCTTCTAGAAACTTTCTGCAATTTTTCCCATATATTTTTAATTCATATGGCTGAATACAGTGATTTATAATCCACAGATTTTGAATCTGACTGTATGTAGTACATTTCACTTAACTAATTATCAAATTGAGCAAATGAAATGTATACACATGCACACAAACAAACAATATAGTTTTATAGCTCTATATAAAAAAATGAAAAAACATTCACATTCTTTAAGTGTTCATGGAACACTTGTCAAAACATTTGCAAAGATATATTATTTGAGGGGTCATTAAGAAACCTGTGATAAAATATCCATATTTTATGTTCAGTTCAGTCGCTCAGTCGGATCTGAATCTTTGTGACCCCATGAATTGCAGCACGCCAGGCCTCCCTGTCTATCACCAACTCTCAGAGTTCATTCAGACTCACGTCCATTGAGTCAGTGATGCAATCCAGCCATCTCACCCTCCTTGACTTGGCAGAGAAAGGATGGGAATTCTGCACTTTTAACCAGATGCCCAGGTTATTGTGAAACTTGGGCCCATGGCTTGGGTTTGGATGGCATGATTGAGCACTTTGGGGAGCTTTTGAATACCTTAGTTTAAAGGGGAAAATCAGATGGATGGAATGTGTAAGGACGTAGATCCAAGTTCAAAAAATACCTATTGTTGGAGAGAGTAAGAAAATGAATTATTGGCTATGAAGCTTTTCAATTTAATTATGGGTTTAACATCTTATGTGTCCCAAACTTCTATATTTTAACTGCTTTTTAGGGAAATATCTCTAGAACTCTTCATTCATCTCCTTGTATCCAGAACACGTTACAATGTCCAGGAGTCTTTAGTGGGGACATCCATAGCTTCGCTGTGCTCCCGGTGCTGGTACAGATAAAGGTGTGGATTGTATGGCTTGCAAGGCTAACCAGTGCCTAGTATGTGTGTGTGCTTAGTCACTTCAGTGTGTCTGATTCTTTGTGATCATATAGACGGTAGCCTGCCAGGCTCTTCTGTCCATGGGACTTTCCAGGCAAAAATACTGGAGTGGGTTACCATTTCCTTCTCCAGGGGATCTTCTGACCCAGGGATTGAATCTGCCTCTCTTATGTCTCCTGTACTGACAGGTGGGTTCTTTACCACTAGCTCCACCTGGGAAAGCCCTTGTACACAGCCAATAAATTCCTCTCCCAACTCTAATTTGAAAAGATGCATTCCAATGTTCATAACAGCACTGTTTACAATAGTTAAGACATGGAAGCAACCTAAACGTCCATCAAAAGATGAATGGATAAAGATGATGGGGTATATACGTACAATGGAATTTAAAAAAATGAAATACCACCATTAGCAACATGGATGGACCTAGAGGTACTAAGTGAAGTAAGCCAAAGGCAAATATCATATGTTATCACATATGTGGAATCTAAAAAAGTGGTACGAATGAACTCATTTACAAAGCAGAAATAAACTCAGCCACAGAAAACAAATTCATGATTACCAAAAGGGATAGTGGGGTGGGGGCAAAGATAAAGCCTTTCAGATTAACATATACAAACTACTATTAGCAGAACAGGTAAATAACAAGGAGCTATTGTATAGAACAGTAAACTCTACTCAATATCTTTTAATAACCTATAATAGACAAGAGTCTGAAAAAGAATATATATATACATTTATATATAACCAAATCACTTTGCTGTGCACTTGAAACTATCACAACTTTGTATACTGTAAGTTAGCTATACTTTAATAAAAATGATGCTTAAAAAATTCCTCCCCCATTTGGTAGAAATATTTTATTAATTCTGATCAATTCTAATTCAGCATTTATGGAATTGTGCAAACAAATCTATGTTTTTTACTATATCAACTGATAATTCTCGTGTTCAGTAAGACATCCAAAACCTTGAGTAACCCCACTGATAGTCTTAGGACTTCCTAAGAATGACAAACACGTTAGTTTTCTTTTCTTTTAAGGATCAGAGAGATTTTGACAATGATAGAAACAGGGACTCTATTTTAGAATCAGACATGAAACCATTCACTTTTCTTTCTTCTCACTAGATTCTTAAGCATCTCATCAAAGCTGTTACCCAGAAAACAGGAGTTAACTATAGGTGTTTTATAAAACTCACATCCATTTCTTCTTTTAAAAGAACAGAGGAAAAACATGTCCCAAATGCCTTAGGCTTTGAGCAAAAGTCTTTACAGTGTAACCTCTTGAGATCCTCTCTGGTTCTAGGATTTTATCATTTTTCACTGTGTTCTTTTGTCAGCAGTAGCTTCGTGTTGATGGTGTTTGCAAAAGAGACATTTGTGAGGCCCAGGGAGTATGTATATCAGGAAGTACTTATTATTATCACAACTGATGATAATAGTAAGTAGATATTGAGCCAGTACATATAGAGCAGAATGCTGTGCATTTTATTCACATTAATTCATTTCCTCTTCAAAATGACCCTTGGAGGTAGCTATTGCAGGGTCAATAATGTCTTACCTGAAACCCTAGGGGCCAGATGCTTTAAAAATTCAGATTTTTAAAAAGGTAAACATACCGCATGCCCTATGTTATAAAGTATCCTCTGCAGGGTCCCCTGGCATCAAGCACATTATTATTTCTGTGGCTCTAGTGTTTGAGTCTGCAAACCAAGGCGGGTAAATAAAGGTTAAGTAGTTTCATGTCAGTTCAGATTAGGTTTTTCTGCCAAATGAATTTGGGTCTGAAACTTATGAAATTCCTCCCTGCCCCACCCCTGTTTTTAGATCTTATTGGATTTTGAAATTGCAATAAGGGATTTGGGGACATATGATATTATTATTTTTCATTTTATCTGTGAGCAAACTGAGGTCTAGTGAGGCTGAGTAATTTGTCCAAAATCATGCTCCCTCCAAGCACAAAGGAAGAAGGCCACTTAAGCCAGGTCTACTGACAGAAGTCAGGAATCGGCAGCAGCGGTGCTCCTAACCACCAGGACAACAGGTCCTGTATGACCCAGAGTACTGGATGTCATAATCAGAACAATGTGGGACAGGTCACTCAAAGTTTCCCTGGAGATCAATTAAGCATGGACTTTGAGTAAATCTCAAAGAGATCTGGGGAGTCTGATTACATTTCTTTAAAGCTTACCTCCTCTTTGGGCATGAATTTCACTTGCACGTTGAACCTCTCACCAGGATCCAAGACCCCAGAAGTGGGCTGAATCTCAAAGATCCGTGTCTTTGGCTTTAATTCAGCACATAGTTTGCGTCTTAAGTATTTTGGCATGTGTTTCTCCAGCTGGTGAAGTAATATCAGACAGTTAGATCAATTTCTTTGGAAAATGATTCCATTTCCATTCACTCAACCTGTGTTTACTGATTACCTCCCTGGTGTCAGGGGATGTGTGGAACCAGGGACACCAAGATAAATAAGATATTCGCCAGATAGTATGACTTGATAGGCCCTTGAGTGCTGGGCTGAGGGCCAACATTTTATTCAGGAGGCAGTGGTTGTCACTGAAAGTTTTTGAGCAAGAGGGTGAAACAAAGAGAGTGAAAGTCTAGAATTATAAAACTGGCATAAATGAAGATGGAAAAAAGGCTTCAATGGGCCAAAACTCACTTACCTTGCTAACAACTTGCTTATGGCTCTGGACAAACCATTCACAAGGGACTTGCAGATGATTGAAAAGCTGAATAGTTTCCACAAGGCACTGTCCACACTGAATTGTGGCAAACTGCACTTTTCCACAAGACAGTGTCATACTGGGAACGGTCACCTTGGCTTGGAGACAGATGTGAACTGGTGGCCCCCCAACCACCTAGAGTGGGCATAAAATCACTGTTACCACATAGCACAGGCTTGGAGGAAGAATCATGGCTTTGAAATAGCTGTGGATCATCACATGGTGGTCAGATAGCAGGTCTGAAGCTGGGGAGGATCCGCTGGACCCAGTGGCGTGTCTTACCTTGATGGGCAGAATGACCTCTTTGTTGCCAACAGAAACGTTGCCCCCTTGTGTGTCGAATCGCACTTCAAATGTTTCTGTTTCACAGTAAGGCAGATTCTTCACACGATCTAGCTCAATACTAAAGCCTGGACCAAGACAAACAAAACTTCTTGGTGGGAAGGAAAAGTAGCAAGCAATAGCTGCTCTAGAGGTAGCCCATCTGAGGCAGGACAAGCCCTCAAAGTATTGACTAATAGCCCAACACTTCTTTCAGTTGATCCCAGAAGAAACATAACCACCTCTCCAGGACAGTACAGCTGGGCAACTTGTCAGAAATGACAGCACACAATAGGAAGGGTCTCCAGCCTGGTCACCTGTGTCATGAAGGACACGCGTCTCTGCATGGAAGGACACAGGAAAGTGACTGGTGTTGGTGATCTTGATGATGTGGGTTTGAACGTCACCAAGGATGATGTAGCCAAAGTCCAGGATGTATTCTGGTAGCTGGACTCTGAAACAGTGAACAAGTTCTTACCGCTAGTGTTTCCATATGTGAGACAGTGTGAGGCTCTCGTCTGTTTCCTCTGCAGAAGTCCCTTCTGTGGGGACTTCTGGGAGAACCACCACTCTCCAGAATGGAGGCCAGGGACGAGCCACCTCCCCCAGGAGACCACACTTCTGCTTTAGCCCTCATCTTAAAATGCAGTCAGCGCTGGTCCTTAAGCACCTGAAGCCCAGCCTGTCTATTACACAAAGTGGGAGGTTTCTAAGAAGCAGACACCTGCCTGGCTGGCTGGCTGCTGGAGAACAGCAGATATGTGAAGCGAGTGGATTTCATCCCAACATGATCAATCATTAATTCAAGGAGTCCCTGGTGGCTCAGACGGTAAAGCGTCTGCCTGCAATGCGGGAGACCCGGGTTCGATTCCTGGGTCAGGAAGATCCCCTGGAGAAGGAAATGGCAATCTACTCCAGTACTCTTGCCTGGAAAATCCCATGGATGGAGGAGCCTGATAGGCTACAGTCCATGGGGTTGCAAACAGTCGGACACGACTGAGCGACTTCACTTCACTGGTGGAGGGCATCACCAGCTCTGCTACATTCTGAAACAAACATGACAGGGAAGGTCACTTACTTGATTGGTTTACGGCGACTCCGATGGTAGAAGTCATCCCTGGAAGCAGGGACAATTGATTTCTGATGTTCTGTGGCATAGTCTTGGACTATAAGTCGCTCTACTTCCATCTGGAGGTGAGCATTTAACTGGAGCAAGAGAGAAGAGCAAGTGAATAAACTCTTTTAGAATATGCATTCTCATTGGGGGCAATATCACCCCAAGGGGGCAGAAACTGCTTTGTGGAGGGAAAGTCAGAAAATCTTAGATATTACAATGGCTTGTGGCCCTCCAAGGGGTCAGAGTACATAAATAGATATACAGTATAACTACGGGGTTAAATTCGTTACTGTAGGATAGAGTGGGCTAAACAAACTGTGCATCTATGCCATGGACTATTATTACTCAGCAATGAAGTAAGGAATGAAGCATTTATGTGAATGGTTCTCAAGGGCATTATACTGAATGAAAAAAAACATCTCCAAAGGTTGCATATTGTATGATTCTATTTATATAATTTCTATGCTCATATCGAGAGCACAGAGAAGGAGAAATACAGTGGTTGCCAAGTGAAAGGTCTGGGGAGCCTGGGAATGGCTACATCAACGTAAACATGTAAGGGCAAAAACAAATTAAAAATAAGAGGCTCAAGGGAGTTCACGGTTGCTGAGTGGTTAGTATCCTGGACTTTCACTGTTGTGGTCCAGGTTTAATCTGGGAACTGAGATCCCACAAGTTATGTGGCACAGCCAAAAAAATACAGAGGCTCAATTCTCCCTGTTAAAAATAAGGGTGGAGACTTATTCCAGCTTCACTTTTCTTGAGCATTTATTTAAGAAAACTTGCAAGTTCTTTCTTTGTCTCTTAGAAATATATATAAATATTTTTAGAGGGTAAGCTTTTTATCAGCTTCAGAACCCAGGAATGTCTTTCTCAAGGACCTGGGAACCATCTCCTTGACATGGCTTGACATCTCTGTGTCACCATCAAGGAGTACAGAGCCTCATCTCCCAGTTTCTGTTGGGGGACAGAGTCCAACTTCAGAGGACTCTATCTGAAAACACAAGAGGTTTGTTTTCCCTTTGTTATAATCAATTAGCTAACACAGATGGTCACTGCGGTTACCATGTGAGTTCAGCATGAACTAAGTGTGACAAATGGTGCTGTCTAGTTCTCTTATCCGAGGACTAGTTATAGTTCTTAAGGACTAGTTACTGTTTACTTTGAGAACATGCATATAATGGGTTATATATAGTGGGATTGTATCTGCTTGGCTCCATGAAAGACTGAGATTTCTTTCTGTCTTTGCAATCTCTTAGCAGACTAGCAGAAACATGGAGCACTTTCTACTTTAATGCTTATCAATAATAAAGCTGGATTCTTTCTTTGTGGAGAGATTTTGTGGGTTGGAAAGAGAGTTTGTTTGTATTTCTATTTTCCCTTAACAAGCACAAGGGATACTTAGGAGATGAAACACTTCTGTGTTTTAATTGTGGTGGTGTTTACACAAAGCTATACATGGAAAAAGTGGGTAGAATCATACACACATACAGATATACATACACATGCAGACAGACAGACACACGAGTACATATAAAACGGATGAGATCTGAATAAGCTCTGTGGTTTGTACCAATGTCAGTTTTCTAGTTTCTATATGGTTCTATAGTTACATAAGATGCTACCATTGGGAAGAACTTTTTTTTTCCTTGCAGCTTCCTGTGAATCTAGTTCTTGTGCAGAGTGAGGCCAATCTTACCTCAGAAGGATCATCATCAGGTACATTCTCCTCCGGTGTCTCTAAGTGATAAAGCGTTTCACATTTATTGCAATCTTTCTCTAGGTTTTTTCTGGCCTGATTTAAGAAGGTTTCATATTTTTCACATCCTGTGGGGATTGGAATTAGAAGTAAATCTGGATGGCTAGAAATATATGAATTATGCCTAAAACATAGATTCTAAGCTCGGGGTCAATAAAATGAGAAGGGAAGTGAACTTTGTGATGCCTTGCCTACCAGGTTTTCTCTGCTTCAGGGGATATTTTGTACCAGAGACCTCGCCGATGTTTATAACATTATGCTTTAGTGAGCTACCATCTAGTTCTCAAGAACTTTATGGCAGTAACATCCTGAGTCAGCTGTGGGGTGACCAACTGGATCCCGGCTTACGTGATCTTTTTCCAGTCTAAGCACAGACGGCCACACCACTTGGGAAGCCTCTCCGTGTTGGACAAGCCCAGATGGACGGTCACCCTTAGGTTGGTCTTCGTATTTGTTGATTGTTTATTAACTAAAAGGATATATTTGATTCAAGGTGCTTTAACTACAACTAAATAAGCTACAGTCCCCCACCTCGAATCAGGGAGGTTGGGCAACGGCCGGAGAAATGTCAGACACCCAAGTTCACCAGTAAGCCAGCACACATTCAAATGCCCAAGTGGACAAAATAATTAAAATGCCTTCCATGAAATCATAGGAAGTGCTGAGGCTGTGGTGAACTGGAGCAGAGGAAACCCAACTAACACTCCCAATTATTTTAAATTGGGAGTTCGTGTACACCCGTGGCAGATTCATGTCAATGTATGCCAAAACCAATAGAGTACTGTAAAGTAAAATAAAGTAAAATGGAAGCTCTAAAAAATAATAATAATAATAAAAATAAATTATTTTAAAGCTCTGTATTGGTTAAACATGTGTACTGCCATAAAGAGGCCAGACTGGCATCCAGTTTTCAGCCATGAGGCAAAGGATTTCCTTCTTAAAATTGTATGTGGAGCTGGACTAACCTATGTCTGGTTGGAACTCTAGATGGTAGAGAGTAACATGGTCTGAGATTTACTAATATTTGTGTTCATATTTTCAGGAAGCAGACAGTCGGGGTATAATGAATCAACACGTGAGTTAGTGACTATGGGGAGAGGGGTAGGAGGAAAGGCTGAGGTGGGAGAGCTTAGTCTGAAGCTGCCTAGGTAATGTGGATTTCAAGGAGCTTGAAGACTGGGAAATTTCTCTTGACTCCTCATCCTGCAGCCCATGTCAATAAGAAAGAGGCAGAGTCAGTTCATGGCTCAGAAAGCTGCTTAGTTGAGCTTCAGAATCTGCTAAGACAGAAATACTCTGGTACAGAGTGATGGCTCCAGGAGCTGGATGTTGCCCAGAAAAGCCTTGGCTAGGGATGTGGGCAGACAATTAATAACAGTCTAAAAAATAAATAAATAAATAACAGTCTAAATTAGCCCAAACTGAGTAATGCCAGCATAAGGGCTTGGAACCTTGGTTGCTTCTCTTTACAGTTTATATTTTGAGAATTGTACTCCTTGCAGTAAAATTAGCCATAACCTTCTCAATGGCCAACCATGAGTGACAACTCAGGGAGAGAGTGCAGCTGGAAGGAACATGCCATGGAAGAAAAGGCATTTGGAAGTACGAAGTCCTGATCACTCTGTAATTTAATAATGGCGAAATTGGCCAAATGTCTTAATTTGGGACTGTCATGGATATCTTGTTGCACTCGTCTCAGGTCATCCAGTCAATTTCAACTCTTGATGTGTTTTGCAACTGAGGAATAACACAAAAGGGAGGACTGCCAAACAAATAATGCAGACTGCCAGCACTCTTTTAATAAGCAGCTAAAATGCATCTTGTCATCCAGTGGGGAAATATTACGGCAGGTAGAAGTACCTTTGAGGTTCCTGGGGAGATCAAGGCAGATTCGGGGAAAGATTCCCTCTCCACTCAGAGTAATATTTTCTGGGTCCAGGTGGGCAATCTGTATCTGGAAACTTCTTTGAAAGATCTCAGGCACTCCAGGTAAGTAATAAACCTTTAATACTTGCTCTTTATGGGAACTGATAAAACCCTATGTGGCAGAGAGATCAGAGAGAACTTTAAGTAAAATTTACAATAGACTCTTGCTTCCAGCAGTTTGATGCACTGAATGATCCCAAGGGCTTAGTGTATGCCATAGTGTCCACTCACACTCCTCACCCAAGAGTCATTCCTATGCAGATGTGAGAAAAGGACAGACAAGAGAAAAATAGGAAGCATATATGGCCAGGCATTTCACAAAAGAGGAAGCCGGAACAGCAAGTCAGCACAGTGAAAGCTGCTTATTCTCATAAGTAATCAGAGAAATGAAAATTAAGATCATCATGAAAAAAAATTTTAACCATAAGATTGGCAAACTTTGCCAAATTTCAGTGAGACTAGGAACCAAAAGAAACTCATTTACATCTGGTGGGAAATCACCAGATTTTTCACAGGAAAAATCACCATGAAAACTGTGTTAGCACCTCCTTATAAAGTTGAACAAATGCATAGCCTATGACCTCAAAATTTCACTCCTAGGAAAATTCTCTGTGAAAACTCTCCCAAATGTTGGCTGGGACACAGGTACAAGAGTATCTGTAGCAAATTATTTAACAGCGAAACTTGGGTGGGGGGTAATCCCCAAATGTGTTTTGACAGGGAAAAGGAAAACTACTTTCCATGTAGTAGTTACAAAATGAGTATTGTACATTAGTGAAAATAAATGAACTATAGCTACATGCAACAATGTAGATTAGCCTTAAAAACAAAATATTAGGGGGGAAAATTGCACAAATTACAGGTACTGATGACATTTTTATAACGCTCAAGATAAAGCAAAATCCCATAAAATGAAATCTCCCTGAGGGCAGGTATATCTGTATGTTTTGTTTACTATTTGACTACAAGTTCTAGAAAAATATCTGGTGCTTAGAAGTTTCAATAAATTGTTAAGCTAAAAGTACTTGATATAAAGGTACATAGTTAGCTAAGTCACTCAGTCGTGTCCAACTCTTTGCAACCCCATGGACTGTAGCCCACCAGGGTCCTCCATCCATGGGATTCTCCAGGCAAGAATACTGGAGTGGGTTGCCATTTCCTTCTCCAGGGGATCTTCCCAACACAGGGATCAAACCCAGGTCTCCCGTATTAGAGGCAGACGCGCTAACCTGTGAGCCACCGGGGAAGCCCATACTACACTTGATCTTAGCCAAAAGGCACATACATAAGTAATAAAGCTGTATTTTACAAAGAGAATGACAAGCAAGAAAGTCAGACTAGTGGTCTGGCCCGGGGGTAGCCGGAAGGAGTATGAGAGACAGAAAGAGCCTGAGTAGATTGTAGTATGTTGAACTGCATGTATCAACACACAAGTGATTTCAAATATATTAGTGATGTTCTGAGTTTGAAGATGGGTGGTAGGTAGGGTATTCATTTTTCTATTATGCTCTATAAGTCAAACACATGTGATATGGGTATCTTCTACATACATCAAATTTCATATAATAAATCTTAAAAATTGTGAATAAGGTCACAAAATAAAAACTCTAGGTCAGTTATCAGAAATCAAAAGTGGAAGAATTTTATGGTAAAAAACTACCAGAAAAGGCAAATCGGCCTAGAATAGAAACCAGGAAAAATGCTATTATAGATTCAAGTCATTTAGAAGTGCTTTAAAAGTCATCTTTGAAGGGCCCTCTAATAATTTTTAAACATATTTTATTGTCTTTTGATGTTACAGCTGATGTATACTCTTTGAGGAAAAATTAGAGAATGAAGATAAGAAAAAGGCTGAGTCGTTATTAGAGGCAGACGCGCTAACCTGTGAGCCACCGGGGAAGCCCATACTACACTTGATCTTAGCCAAAAGGCACATACATAAGTAATAAAGCTGTATTTTACAAAGAGAATGACAAGCAAGAAAGTCAGACTAGTGGTCTGGCCCGGGGGTAGCCGGAAGGAGTATGAGAGACAGAAAGAGCCTGAGTAGATTGTAGTATGTTGAACTGCATGTATCAACACACAAGTGATTTCAAATATATTAGTGATGTTCTGAGTTTGAAGATGGGTGGTAGGTAGGGTATTCATTTTTCTATTATGCTCTATAAGTCAAACACATGTGATATGGGTATCTTCTACATACATCAAATTTCATATAATAAATCTTAAAAATTGTGAATAAGGTCACAAAATAAAAACTCTAGGTCAGTTATCAGAAATCAAAAGTGGAAGAATTTTATGGTAAAAAACTACCAGAAAAGGCAAATCGGCCTAGAATAGAAACCAGGAAAAATGCTATTATAGATTCAAGTCATTTAGAAGTGCTTTAAAAGTCATCTTTGAAGGGCCCTCTAATAATTTTTAAACATATTTTATTGTCTTTTGATGTTACAGCTGATGTATACTCTTTGAGGAAAAATTAGAGAATGAAGATAAGAAAAAGGCTGAGTCGTGCAGACTTATGGAGTCTTAATGTACACTGACAGGTCACTGTGGTTAATCTGGGTCAAAGTATTGACTCAAAATCTGACCCCTTGAGGTGCCTAGCAGAAAGAAGTGCAACACTATTGGTAGCGTCACATTACAATCCAGGGTGAATGAGGCTCTCCCAGCGAGAACACTCGCAGCTAAAGATGGCCCCAAGTCAAACATTACAAATCATACAGGGAAAGCACTGATGGTGAAAGAGAGTCAACAGTCACACAAATAGGAACAATAATAACGCAATTAGAAAAATTTAAAAGAATGTACAAAATGATTAGTGATAAGTGAAGAAATTAAAATCCCAAGTGAAAGTGGTGAATCAGATGGAATTCCTGAAATTAAGAGAGTAGGGTTAAGCTGTGAGCTTAGTCGCTCAGTCATGTCTGAGTCTTTGCAACCACATGGACTGTAACCCACCAGGCTCCTCTCTCCATGGGGATTCTCCAGGTAAGAATACTGGAGCCTGCCAAGCTCCTCTGTCCATGGGGATTCTCCAGGCAAGAATACTGGAGTGGGCTGCCAAGCCCTCCTCCAGGGGATCTTCCCAACCCAGGGACCGAACCCAGGTCTCCCGCACTACAGGCGGATTCTTTACTGTCTGAGCCACCATGGAAACCCGAGAACTGGAGTGGGTAGCCTATCCCTTCTCCAAGGGATCTTCCCAACCTAGGAATCAAACCAGGGTCTCCTGCATTGCAAGTAGATTCTCTACCAGCTGAGCTACCAGGGAAGCCAGAATGATGGAAAGAACATATAACCAAGAAAAAGATACACTCATGAAAATGCACAGAACCAAATCACAGCAGAAACAACGTACCAAACCTCGTGAAAGACAGCTACGCTGCTGCTTCAAAAGATGCAATATTAACATTGTGAGTTAATATTAACAAACAAAGAAGAATTCAAAGTAAAAAGCATTAAAAGAGAAGAAAGCGGCTATTTAAAATAGATAAAATATACAGTCCAGGAAGAACACTTAGTAGTCATTAAACCTTGTGTCTTAAATAACACAGAAATAAAAATGTATAAAAGGAAACTTTACATTTTCTAATATACCATTTTATAACTCCAGGGTGTGGCTTACAGGTTTGAGTTTGGGCCCCTCCTACCATGATCAGTGGCTCGTAGGCTACTTACTGAGAGAGGCTGGATGAGTGGCACTCCTGGTAGAAGGTTGTCTGGTGAAGACTGGGGGTCAGTCAGAACCCTGAACTCAAAGCCAACTTTCCCAGTGTTCTTGAGAGTGATTTCATTCTCTGTGACAAGGTCGAAGAGCTCGAGAGGAGAAAAAGGAGACAAGTGACTCCCCTGCCACCCACCCTCCGAGATTCTGCCGTCATTCTGACCAAGGTGGATAGACACGCATGCCTCACATACACGTATTTCATTTTCCACGAGGTGTGTGCTGTGAACTAATTTGGTTCAGTTGTGTCTGACTCTTTGAGACCGCATGGACTGTAGCCCGCCAGGCTGCTCTGTCCATGGGATTCTCCAGGCAAGAATACTGGAGCAGGTTGCCGTGCCCTCCTCCAGGGGGTAGATGTGGGCCAGTCCACATTTTAGTATCACAACCAGGTGCCTACTGGGTGGGAGGAGCACTGGACCCTGGAGTCTGGCTCTGTCTCAGGTCTTCTAACAACTAATTTAGTTTAGTACAGCTGTGGAGATGGTGGAGCCTGATGGGCTGCGATCTATGGGGTCGCACAGAGTCGGACACGACTGAAGCAACTTAGCAGTAGCAGCAGTGGAGTAACCCCCTTAGACCTCTGTTTCTTCTCCACAAGGAATTCATATTAGAGGATCTTAAAGTAACCTTTTTTACATTAAGAAGATTTGGATAAGATTTGAGTTCAGAATTTTCTAGAGTGAATGTTTCTATTTTTACAGAGAGACACGGGAGTAATAGGCCAGACGTGTGTGTGTGTGTGTTTTCCTGAGATTTTGCTAACACAATCCAAAAGGTCCAATAATCACAAACTGAAGCCACTTAAGGGGCTCTCAGAACAAACTAGGGCAAGAGCTAGCTGATTCAAAGGAAGTACTCTGAGCTGAGCCAGAACCAATCGCCCAGAAGACCTTGGAGATAAGGAGTGAAAGAGAATTCTATTAGTCAACATGATACCCAAAGTTTCAATAGGTGTTGGGTGAATTTGATTTTCAGCAGTCTTTAACTTATTAACATATATGTACACATACAATTCAGTAATAATATATGCAGTGGCTATATAATGGGGAGTCTAATCCTCACTAAAATTTGGTAGGAGATACAGTATCTGAGTACATAACACTAATTCTAACTGGGAAGAGAAGCTGTACAGACATAGAATTGACAATTATTCCAAAGCAAGATTTAGAAAGTATATTATATTATGGCAAAGACTATACTTAAGTTTAGCCAAGAGAATGTAGTATAAGAGGAAGGTAAAAGAGGGATGGAGCTGAGCTGGGTCTTACAGTATGTGTGAGTTTGGAGTTGGCAGAGTGGAGGATGAAAGGGATAATACAACAGGAAAGATGGAGGCAGGAAGGGCTAGGGTGCCTTAGGGCTAGCGGGTAAACCAGTCTGACTATAAATGAATAAATGGTTTATAATGGGAAATCATGAGAAATAAAGTTCAATATGTAGGGAGCATCAGTTAATAGAGGGACTTAGGATACCCTTACCCAGGTGGAGGAACCTGGCTCTGATCCACAGAGTGACTCATGATTGAATGCATACTCTGATCCAGGCACAGTACTGACCAGACACTAAAGAAACCATAGCCACTTGGTGAAACAGGAATTGCTACCCCATTCCCATTTTATGGGTGAGGGATGCTGAGACTTTGAGAGGTTAGGTGACAGTCACAGTCAGTAGGAAGTAAACGTAAGATAATCTCCCAGTTCTTCTGACCACAAAACAATGTTTTCTTCTCTATGCTGCTTTTCCAAATGCCACTGGGGTTAACTGTTCAGGGATTGACGGCATGAAAGTGTAACCTGGGGGAAATCTATCTGACAGTGATATTTAGACGGGTTATAGGTAGAAACCAGGAATTCACTGTAATCCCTTGTCTCCGTGGGTCCGTGGATCAGCAGCGTCAACATCACCTGGGAGCTTGTTAGAAATGCAGAGTCTCAGGCTCCATCATGGACCTATTGAATCAGAATCTGCCCTTGAACAGGACTCCAGGTGATTCATATTCACATCATAGTCTGAGTAGTAATTTAGGCATAGCTTGATGAGATCCTGGAGTGTGATAACTGCATTGGTGATGGGAAAGGAAAACCAGCTCAGAAGAATTATGCTTGATGAAGGAACAAACCCTGGAGGGTGTAAGGATGTGGGGAGGCGAGGGACAGAGTGCAGTGGAAAATTCCGTAGAGGTCGTAAACTCAAGGGGCTGAGAAAGGAGGAGTCTTACTGAAAGAAACAGCCTGGAATGGGCTTTTGGATTGAGAATAAAGATACAAAGTTTAGGGTCTAACATGCAGAATTTGAGTTTACAATAAGAAAAACAAGTGAAAATGTCTGGCACATGGTTGGCCGTAGAAGGATGATCAGGGTTAGGAAGCAGATTAGGGATCAAGGACAGGGGTGATGGTGAGACTATGAAGACTGCAGGTTCCAAGAGAGATGAGAGCACAAGGACTTTGACCAATATTGAAGGCAAACCCAGAAAATCTCCTCCCGATGGCTGGCAATACCTGTAATCCATAGTTTATATCCTTGGTGTCAAAGGAGTAGTTGACCAGGGAGGCCTCTCCCCTCAGTATGATCTCATAGGTGGGGCCTCCTTCCACTTCGCACAGAGCCTTAGCCTGTGCAATGATGTCACAGTGTCCATAGAAGGTGAATGATACCTGGTGGCTACTGTGTGGCTGCAGCACTCCATAGAGGGGCAAAATGTCAAACACCTGCAGAGAAAGCCAATCCACAGGAATGTCTGCAAAGGGTAGGCTAAAGTTCAGCCAGCTTACAGACTGACTCCTCACTTTACCTTGCTTGATTCTGTGAAAGGCGACTAACTCAGCACTCTGAAAATATATGATGATAAGGCAGTAATGGTGCTTGGGAAATTTTCAATTTCTAACTTGGGGGCAGGTGCTCAGTCAGAAGAGTTAATGTCAGATGACTTTAGGGCCCATGAGGTATTAACTTACTTCTTCTACCCCAATGGAAGACATTTCATCCCGCTCAAAGCTCCACGGGGATTCCTGAAACTCCCTGTGGCTCTGGTTCACGTCTATTCTTTCTGTTTCAGCAGAGATCATTTTCAATCCCTAGGGATTCGAGGTGTGAGGAAAAACTTGTAAGCATTCATAATTTGTCACCAATGTGCTCCTCCCCTTCACTGACAGAAAAATGAAGTAGGTTGCATATATTTAAAAAATAGCCACCTTTCCCTTCCCACCTGCCCTCTGCCCCCCACCCACCTGCTGCCCCCTGCACCCCCATCCCGGGATAACTGGGCAAGTGTCCAAGAGTATGTACAAGGATGTTTACTGCAGTGTTATTTGTAATAGCAAAACTCTGGAAGTAAACTAAATGCCTATCACTAGGCAGGTAGGGGGGTCGCTTTAAGTGAAGTGTGTGTGGTACCTCTATCTGTGGAGGATGATGCAGTGTGCATTTATGGACCAAGGATGACATGCATTACTGATATAATCAGTTAAAAAGCAGTTCCATTTATGTAATATTTAGTTCAGTTCAGTCACTCAGTTGTGTTTGACTCTTTGAGACCCCATGGACTGCAGCACGCCAGGCTTCCCTGTCCATCACCAACTCCTGGAGCTTACNTGATGCAGTGTGCATTTATGGACCAAGGATGACATGCATTACTGATATAATCAGTTAAAAAGCAGTTCCATTTATGTAATATTTAGTTCAGTTCAGTCACTCAGTTGTGTTTGACTCTTTGAGACCCCATGGACTGCAGCACGCCAGGCTTCCCTGTCCATCACCAACTCCTGGAGCTTACTCAAGTTCATGTCCATCGAGTTGGTGATGCCATGCAACCATTTCATCTCATATGTGTGATATTACATATGCCTATGTACCACACCTGCAAGCATGTGTAGAAATTAACTCAGATTTTCATATGCAAATAGAGATATCTTGGAGGGTAAATGATAAAATTTTTCTATGAATGGTGGGATTTTGAAAATTTTTGCTTTCATTTTTCTATATTCTTAAATTTTCTATGACATCTTAAAAATACATAGAAAGGTTAAAAGATCAAAATACAAATCAATCATTAGGTTATTCTGTAAATTTATATATATGTGTGTGTGTGCATAGTGTGAGTATATACAAATACACTTATATTCTGATTTTTCAGTTAACATTATAGCATGACTGACACCTTCCTATATGACTAAATATTCTTTACAAGCATAATTTAAAATCCTTTAAAAAACAGAACATGTAGTATTTTTACTTAATGTATCAGGGATTGTTTCAAATCAGCAAAAAGAAAAAAGCTCTCATTTTCTAAAAAAAAAGGACTTCATCATATTGCCTTGTTCAGATGTAATATATTCAACCAGTCTCTCATTGGGAGAATTAAGTCATTTCCAATTTTTCTTCCTTTTTCCAATAAAACTGCTATGTACAAGGGGATAGTTACCTGTCATTATGTAAACCTAAAAGCACATGTGTAGAATAGTACTGTAATAGAGGAACTGTGTATTTTAAATTTTGATGTGCTCAGTCACTAAGTGATGTCTGACTCTTTGGAACCCCATGGTGCATCCTGCCAGGCTTCTCGTCCATGGGATTTTCCATATGAGAATACTGGAGTGGGTTGCCATTTCCTTGTCCATTAAATTTTGATACACCTGTGAAACTGCCTGTCATAAAGGCTCCACTAATTCACACCCCTACCTACAAAGTGTGAAAATGCTTGCTTCCTCCCACTCTGCCACTATAGAGACAAATCCTATTTTAAAAGATTGCAGATCATCATGGACACAAAGCAATTTATTTTCTCAATTTTTTTTGCTATTTCTAAAGTGTTTTAATATACATCTATGTATATACAATATACACATTGTATTGTATACTGTAATAATCATTCCTGATTATTTCCTTAGGCCATCGTTCTAGAAGGAGAATTTAAGAGTATGAATTTGTAAACCCTCTTGCTCTTTTTTTTTAAAAACCATGTAAGACAGTTCTCCCTTTGTAGCCTCTATCTGGGGGCTGGGAAGAATGCATGATGGCCAAGGTCAGGGGTAACTGGCTTTTCCGTTACAGAGAAAAGCTATGTGCTGAGGTGTCTGGGTTGTCACTGAGGTGATGGTTCTGTGGGTGTTTGGTTGGGAAGTGACCCGGGAAAAGATTCATAGCCCACTTGCCCCAGAGAAAGGAAACCGTACGTCTGAGATGGCCAGGGCGGGCACTTGGGCTTTTTTGTTTTCTCTTTCTTCAGATCCAACATCTTCATCCACGATAATAGTCCTGCGGAGTTTAATGAAATGTGGGGAGTCACTCATTCAGCCATCATCACAATGCAGTCTTCAGCTGCTTGATGGCCCTGTCTTCCTCTCTCCTCTGCTGCACCCCAAAGAATAAGTGAGGCTCTCCCTCAAGAGACACTTTTCTCAAGCTGGTCAGGGCTCTGTTACTCCCTGTCCCCAAACATGCAGTCTACGGCATCAAACTGGCCAATTTCCCAGAGGCCCCAACCCTTCTTTCCTGGCCTATGAAGCCCTTATCTGACTTGCAGAAGTTCTCAAAAGCTCAGGCAACCCTTCAGACAATTTGGATGTGTCCCTGAGTGCTCAATGTTGCTGCTGCTGCTGCTAAGTCGCTTCAGTCATGTCTGACTCTGTGCGACCCCACAGACGACAGCCCACCAGCTTCATCATTTACTGGAACGTTTTTATCGTGAGACTACCAGGTTTGGCCAATTGTCACATCCTTCTCTGCCTTCTAAATAAACTTGACCTGACCCTGGCTGTAGATCTTGGGCAGATGGAGAAGGCAAAGTGACAGGAAGGGCTCAGTCCCTCGGGAATCAGGAGGCTACGCTCTCTGAGAGCAGAGATGATTTTTAACTCTGGATCCCAGATGCCCAGCAAAGGGACTAACACAGAGGAGGCACTCATTCAACTGCTGGAAGAATAAATGAAGGATATGAAGAATGAGTTTGAGAATATAATTCGGTGTAGAGAAAAGAATGCTATTTAAAAAAACACACTGTGGCTTTGAGTTTGCACTTACTTAACAAAATCACTTAGGTCGATCTCGGGGGACTCCACTGCTGGGACTGCAGCCGAGCTGACAGATGCCAAGGTTCCTGGGGTGGACTCCCCCTGGGACAGCGCAAACCTACAAAAACATAGGGTGGTCGGGGGAAGACAGTCACATCAGCTGTTGCAGGTCAGTGCCTGGTGGGCTCTTTCTTGGAGCCAAACTCTAACTCCTAGACCAGGTAGGTCGAGACGGGACTGCCCCACCCCTCTCTTGGACTGACCTTCCTCACTTCATAACTGAGGTTTCACTTTCTCCAAAAGTTTGCTGATCAGCCCCTTCCAGTATGGGTCAATGTCTTTTCCCTGAGAACCCATGGCCCCAGGGCTTCCCCTGACACACAGTTCTCCCCCTTCCTGCTAGACTGTGAGCTTGCTGGGGACTTGTATCTAATACGCCCTCTAACACAGTGTGTGGCCGGCAGGGACACACAGGCACAGCTAGGAATTAATGAGTCACTCGAGCTCCTGCTCTCAGCTTAGCAGAAAGCAGGGTAAGGTTGCGACGCACGCACTCTCAGGTCCTGTTAGTGGTTAGTGCGGGCTTAGCCCTTGTGGGACCCCGCCTCCCATCACGCTTGCTCTGGGTGGCTTGACTGCCTCACCCTGGTCCTGGCCTGGCCAGTTTGCTTTGTCACCATTCAAGTTCTCAGAGCCCCCAAGGGCCGAGGGGGAAAGTGGGTGGCTGCACCAGCTGGTACTAAAGGCCTTATGTCCAGTTTTCACAGAACGGATCTCACAAAGGCCAAAGTGGTGGGGTCACCCCCATTCTTACTGGTTTCCCAGGGTGTAGGGGCTTTTTTAAGGATACCTCCCCTCTCCCATCTCAGGCCCCTGATATTAATTTCAACCCAATTTCACTTAGATATTCATTCTGACCCCATGTGCTGTCTGCTTTTTCTCAAGAGGTTCAGGAGAAATGTTATCTGTTTTATGAAGCTCCTACCACTTCCTATCTTCCTCTGAAGTTTCACAGCATTTCCCGTGCACATTTTTTAGGATACTGTCCACTTCACCTGAGTGCCATTTCCTAAACTTCAGATGTTCCACTGCCCTCTGAATTCATGATTTCTGCCTTGTTGATTATCACCTAATAAATCCATTTTATTGAGGTTTAGCTAACATTCACAATGCACTCACTTAAAACATACAGTTTCCTGAATTTTTGCATACATACACACACACACACACACACACACACACCCCTTCCCAGTATAATCATTACCATATTAATGTACACAGCACTTAAAATGTTCTTCATCTTAAGAAGTTCCCTTGTGCCTCTGCCCAGTCAACCCCCAACCGTGGCTCCAGATGAACACTCATCAGCTTTCTACCACTGTAGATTAAGCTATGCCTCCAGTT
This sequence comes from Oreotragus oreotragus, assembly GCA_006410675.1. Taxonomy (NCBI): domain Eukaryota; kingdom Metazoa; phylum Chordata; class Mammalia; order Artiodactyla; family Bovidae; genus Oreotragus; species Oreotragus oreotragus. The sequence continues at coordinate 173,037 of SJYX01016783.1, read as the reverse complement.
TCGTGTAAGTGAAATCCTAAATATGTACTCTTTTGTGTCTGACTTCCTTTGCTCAGCATAGTGGTTCTGAGAATCATCTATACTGTAGCAAGGGACAGTAGTCTCTTCTTTTTCATCACTGAGCAGTGATGACTAGAGTATGTGTGATGACTAGAGTGTTTATCCATCATCTTGTTAAGATACCTTGGCTTTTTCCAGCTTTTAATACTACAAATAAAGTTGCTAAGAACAAATGAGTACATGTCTTTCTGTGGACATTATGTTTTCATTCCTCTCAGGTAAATTCCAAGAAAGGGAACTGCTGAGTTGTATGGCATATGTATGTTTAAAATTATAGGAAAGTGCCCATTTTCCTAGGTGACTTTACATCAATTTACATGACCGCCCACAGTGATGAGAGTTCTGGTTAGCCCACATCTTCACCCATGCTTGGTATTCAGTATTTTAAATTGTAACTATTCAAATGAGTATGAAGTCAAGGCACATTGTGGTGTTAATCAGTAGGCTTATTTTCAAGGAAAAGCTTGTATCATTACAGTAAATTAAAAACTAGTTTTATCTACCACATTGAGAAAAATCAGCATGATGGGAAAATCTAATGTCATTACTTTCTTGCCTGGTGAAGACTTGAGCTGACTCCCGCTTGTTCTTTTCGAGAAGAGAGACCAGTTCGGTTTCCTCTTGGGGAAACTGGGCCAGCACCATCCGAGCACTGTGAGCTCTTGGAGGGCAGGGTTCAAGGTCTTTCCTCGTCACCACTCACAAAGCCCAGGGTCTTAGACACAGGGCATGAGCTCAATGCAGTCTGATTGAATGGATGGATGAATGGATGGATGGTTGAACAAGAACAGGCAGGCAGCATGCAGGGTAATTTGGCTCTTCTGCACCTCCACCCCCATCCCCATCCAGGATGGCCTCCTAAGAGCGTGGAAAAGCTCTGTTCATCTGCCACAGGCTTCCATTTGGCTCCTTTCTGGTCAGGCGTCTCTGGCTGATATTATCTTGGGCTGAAATCATACCATTCTAGGCAAAGGACAGAGGGACTGGGTGCTGGGAGGCTCATTAGACTCTGGAACCTCATCCTTGGATAAATTCTGATTCTTCAGGTCTCAGTAGGGCCCAGGAGTTAGATGTTTAATGTCTTCCCAATTTGATTCTAACTTAGAGCCAAATTTAGGACCCATCGTGGGTAGGAAAGGCCAGAGGACAGTGAAGGGCTGGAGCTGATAATTAATGTGGGGCTGTCACTCAGCCTAACCAGCTTGGGACAGTGAAGACCAGCAGAGGGTGATTCGGAGCATTTATTAAATCACCCCAGGGCAGCAGACTCTGGGGAGACTCTGCAGGTCCCTGCCCCACATAATAGCATTCTCATCCAAAATTTGCACTCTCCTGGGATGTGGTTTGGATGGGGGGAAAAAAAGCATATGGGAATATCTGAAAAGTAAAAATACAAAACTGTAGAGTGTCTGCAGACCTGAGGGAAAGCAACACCTCAGCTGACAATGCTTCCTGGACAATGGGGAAGCAAGAGGTCTTTTGGAAACAAACAAAGGAGACTAGTAAAGCTGCCCCACTGCTAACAGGCAGCAGACAGAGAAAGCTTCATCATAATGAAGGCTTTAACTTATCATTAAAGTGGAAAACCTGCTTCAAAGAATTGAAATAGAATGTTGGGAGAGTTTTTTGGATCAAATTTCATTTTGCTCTCAGGAACAGATGATTACTTTCCTGTTATGCTGACCCAAACAGGATTAGATTCAGTTATTTTTAAAAGAGAATGCGTGGCAAACAAGGAAAATCAATACTGCTCCAGTTGCAGAGCTGCCCATGTCAGGATTGCTGAAGGAGCCAGAAAAGAACCCATCTCCTCAGCTGTGACAGGGCTGTGTGAATGTCAGACACACTGTCCATCAGCCACATTGGTTTGGGCTCAGCGATTTCCATTTTCATATATTATTTTCAATTCATGTGCAAGTTATGATCGATGCAATCTTTTGTGTTGCAAATTAAAAGAAGTCCACCTCTCTTCTTTCCTGGTCTGCCTTCACCGGATGCAGTGTTCCATCCAAACAAAACCCCAAAGGACAGGCTGGTGTTTCATGTAATGCTGTGTATTGTGGTTTAGACCACATCTGGAGATGGAATGGTGTACTTTGCACAGCCACTGAAGTCTCTGTGGTGCAGACAAGGTCTTGAAAAAGAGGGGTACCCTTGTAGTAGACAGTGACTTTTAATTTGTGGATTCATCGTAACTTGGATTCTGGGAGCATCCGCATAAGAGGGTGAAAATGGCCACTGGCTGGATAAAAAGGTCCTGCAGGTATGTTTTGTTTGGCTCGTGTTTACTATTTTTTGAAATTACTGACAGCAGCAGAGGCTGGTGGCGCACAGGCTAGGTGCTCTAGGACGATGCACCCACCCCTGGGAGCTGTGGGTGCTGGTTACACCTTCCTCTGCAGCACCGCCCTGGCTCAGTGGGAGCTGCCTCCCCTGCCCTGAGCTGCCGAGGAGGTGATGCTTTTCATCCCCTCCAGTCTCAGTTATGCAGTTGTGTCCCACCTCAGCACGGGTGGCCAGTGGGAACCTGCCTTCTGGGCCACAGTGGAGGGCCGAGGCAGGCTGTCTTCCCTGCGTGCATGTCTGCAGTCCGCCTCTCCCACTCATGTGGCAGAGCGAGTGCCAGTCCCATCTGTTTCGTCTGTCATTTGCTTCCCAATGTGGAAAGATCAGCAAGTGTAGGACCACAAAGCTGGGCAGTAAATATGGAAACGTGGCTGAGGCTTTGTGTTTGTGCTCGGAGAGGCTCCGAAATTTGCCTACTTTTAATGTGATTTAAAGTGATGATTATAATCTGCTCCCTTTAGAAGCAGGAATTGGGGAGGGGGCTGCCTATCTAATCTAGGGCAGCTTGTGAGGTGCAGTGTTGGAGGAAGGGCAGGAAGGAGGGAAAGAGAGAGGGTGGTTTAAGAAGCTGAGAGAAGCGTAGGTCAGATAGCTGAGAGGAAGAATGGGAATATAAAAAACCACTTGATAAGATCTAACAAGTAAAGATGTATGGTTTGCTTAATGTAGCACAGATTATAAATTAAAGCAATGGAAATAGGAGGTATAATTGTAGGAGAAAATACCTCCACAATGAAATCAGTCTTGTCGAACAGCACACATTCACAGCTTGAGTTGCTGGAACTCCAACTGGACCTCCGAACCAGGCTAGGAGCACTGATGGGACAGCAGTGACTGCTGTGGGCCATTTTCTCATTTTGTTTTCAAAATAAGGGGAGGCTGGGGAGCAGAAGGCTTGACCCTGAAGGGCCCTGTAAGTCCCACTAAGGAGCTGACTTTATCCTCAGGAAAATGGGGAGTCTTCTAAAACATTTTAAATGGGGAAGTGAAACGATCAATAGGTTCATTTGGGCTGTAGAAAGAGGCAGGGATTTGAAGGACACAGCCCCAGCACGACCAAACCTGTGAACCATGCCGTAAACAGTGATGGAAAATAAAACCCAATGGGATGTTCTCTGTATTTATATAATTTTTTTTTTTTTTTTTTTTACAAAATAAGAATCAGGAAGCCCACACAGAAAACAGTGTTAGATGTTCAGACAAAAGATAATGGCGGCCTTAGTCAAGGAGGTGGAGATGGAGATGGAGATGGAGCGGGACGCAGATTAGGAGGTGGGATGGCAGGACCATGGCCCTGGGGTGAGGAGCTCATCCTGACAGACCGCAGCCCAAGGTCCAGCCCCACTGCTGCCGCCTCCCCAGCCTGTCCACGAGCAAGGCTGAGTGGCTGGCTAGATAGAGGGGGTGGAAATAGGAGAACAGTGGAGGAGGCCGGAGGGGGCGTACTACAGTCACCTGTGCTCCCCTCACATCTGGCAACTTTTCCTGCCCAATACCAAGAGGAAGAGGCAAGTGAAGAGGCAAGTCAAGCGGCAGGAGGGCGAGCTCCTCTCCTGCCAGGGCGGCGGCTGTCCCCGCTCTCCTGTCATGCGAACCTCCACTGTGGCCAGCCCTGACTCCCAGCTCATTGCTTCTCTAGTCCCCATCACTGTCATCACTGTCAACAACACTGTCCTCACCATCATCTGCTTCCATCTGGCACCTACACACTCTCCCACATGGAAAGCAGCCTGCCTGAGCCCTTTGTTATGTCCCAGAATGCTTCCAACTGGCCTACCTGTTCTAAGGTGGACGTTGGGGAGACACAACGGAACAGCTGAGACCTCAAGTTACTCATACTGTGCTTTTAAAGGCTCTCGAAAGGAGCTGCTGCTTCCAGAACAATGGATTTCCCTGCAGCTATCCACCAAATCACCCGTGGTTCTTTAAGAACAACTTGCCTACCCAAAACTGTAAGAAATAAATGTCTGTTGTTTTAAGCCACCCAGTCTGCGGTAGTTGTTTTAGCAGCCCGAACGGACTAAGACAGGCCCTAATAAAGTAACTGTAGCCAACAATTAGCATCTCTTACTCTCTCTCAACTATTATATTAAGCACTTTCTAAGGACTGCCCATGTTTTAGTTGCTCAGTTGTGTCTGACTGTTTGGAACCCCATGAACTTAAGCCCACCAGATGCCTCTGTCCATGGAATTCTCCAGTCAAGAATACTGGAGTGGGTAGCCTTCCCTTCTCCAGGGGATTTTCCCGACCCAGGTAGCTCAGGTGATAAAGAATCTTCCTGCAATGCAGGAGATTTGGGTTTGATCCCTGGGTTGGGAAGATCCCCTGGAGAAGGGAATGGCTATCCACTCCAGAATTCTTGCCTGGAGAAGTCCATGGACAGAGAAGCTTGGTGGGCTACAGTCCATTGGATGGCAATGAGTCGGACGTGACTGAATGACTAATACTTTCACTTTCTTTTCAAGGACTGCCTAGTTAAATCCTCACAACAGGTTGATGAGGTAGGTATGATGATGGTCTTTAGTCTTCAGATGACAAAACTCCGAGAGCAACTCAGTGGCTGAGCTAAGTCAGCCTGGCTCCAAAGCTGATGCTCTTCACACTTGACAACAGGAGAAGGCTCCTCCTTGGTTACTTCATGCCAGGCCATGCCCAAGGCAGTGACTCATAAAGTAGGCTTTTTTTT